>OY735270.1:9748325-10348325 GCA_963457715.1 Argyresthia albistria | reverse complement strand
TCACCAATGTTGAGTGATCAAAATACTATTTTACTCTGTCTCTATACCAGGAATGAACGTGCTCTTTTCGAATACATGTGATGAAAAACATTTTACAATGTGCCACCAATCGATTTTGTTCGACGTTGGAGCTACCAACTACAAATACACTGCAATCAATAAAGCAACTTCTCAGAAATCAACTACGGTGCACTTACTCCCCACACCTAGGCCCGGATTCTACAAACTAATTGCATTTCAATTGCAAAGTCAAAGTCAAAGTCATTTTTTTTATTGACCATAAAATCATACAGATTGCTTGGTCAACCTCAATATAATATTAATATTTTTGTATACTACCGCCCCCGTGCGGAAGTTGTGGGCTTAGGGATGGAGCAAAGAAGGGCAAGAAACTCCCCCGTACCTCTTTTAAAATATGTGAGGGCCTTAAAAAATACAATTTTATGTATTTCTACTTAAGTCTAAGGAAATACACCGAAGAGAGATACTGACTCAGTCCATCGCCCCTCTTTGGATTTCTGTGCGCCGAGATGGTAAAGACCACGCAGTTTTGTCATCTAAATATTCTTTTACACTGCTATAGCGAGCTTCTATAGCAAGGGCGCAGAAACCAGTTTTGTTTGCAGCTGGCGCGGCACGTATCGTCGTCGTCATCGCCAAGCCCAATACGGGTTTCTGCGCCTTCGCTGTAGCAATTGGCATGCCATTCGTTTGTATAATTGAGGGGCTGAATCCTTACCTTGCAACACGTGAACTCTGGCCGTGGCCCTCATTTCTATGGGCGCTTGCAGCACACAGGTGTAGTTACCTGCGTCCTCCATTTTTAGAGCGGCGACCTGCAAGATAGCCGACTTTATCAACTTGCAAGCAATCTCGCTAAAATATTGTGCAGGATAGTTTTGAGGGGGGTGGGGGGATGTATGTGTGTACAGTACACATTAGGGAGAATGTTTTCTTACTTTTTGTTAACACGCTTTAATTAGCTTCACCTGTATGTTTGTTTGTATGTATGTTTGTAACTAGCTTGTTGCCTTCCTTGGATATGGTAGCCGTTTCTTAGGAAAGAACATTGAAATAAAAAGTAAAAATTAAATATAGTTTAAAAAAACTAAATTACACGCTTTTAAAGAACATCGGGCTAAAAAGTTAAAAATAATTTTTAAAATAAGCTTAAAACAATGATGAACGAAAAATACTAGTATTATTGTGAAAAAAGCGTGGGCGCTTTGTAACATATTTTTCGTATATCGAGCGCCCACGCTTTTTTCACAATACTAGTATTTTCGTTCATTATTGTTTTCAGCTTATTTCAAAAAATATTTTTAACTTTTTAGTTCGATGTTCTTTAAAAGCGTGTTTTTTTTTTAAACTATATTTTTTAAGTACCTACAAGTAAAGTTGCGTTGCATCGGTATTCTGCGTGTGTGTGTGCTAGGCACTGCTAAGTAACTAATTTTCGATAATTGCAATTACATAATACAAATCTAATTGTCTTTAACATTTCTAAAGCCCTTAATATCCTAAATCTCTCTCTCAGCTCTTAGCTCTGAGGGTTACCACATTGAGGTAGCTCTTAGAATAGGTTGCAGGACGCATCGAAAAAGTATTCGTCAAGCCAGTGACTCTTATGTAGAATGTCAAAAGGTTCATTTCATCTGAACTCGAATACTTTTTCACTCTGGTAATCATTCCTGCTTGAGCCACTGAGAGCAGTTTAAATATGGACCTAATAGGTAGGTCATAGTAACTAAGCCCTTAGCATGAAGTCAATAAAATAACGATTTTTACTATCCAACCAGATGTTTCGAGAATAAGGCTTATTAGACGATCATTACTTAAACATAAACCATTTGAAAGCTCACCGGAGTACCAAATTAACACATTACCCACACAATTACACACAATCCGAGCATTGCACATAAACACCGTATTTAACGACGAAAATTTCCGTAGAAATTAGCGTGATGAACGAATAAAACTTTATATGTAGCGTCGAGTTGTTAATTATGGAAGCACTCGTGACTAGAATGACGTAATTTCATATAATTTGGTAACTTTTATTACGCTTGCTAGGGGTGAGAGGTGTTTATTGACGTTGAATATCGATGATTGTCTTCTAAAGCGGTATGAGCATCGTCAATGTTTGGTGTTTGATAGAATTTCAAAACGTTCACAACATAACATGAAAATGGAAAAGTGACTGAAATAATTTCTAAAGTATTCCTTCATCAATTTCATCATATATATATTTTTTGATCACTATATGTATATAGCCTTTTGTTATATTTTGTGGAAGTTTAGTGATCATATCATGCAATTTTTGTGAAGTAGCGTTCTTACATAACCGCGATAAAATAAAAGCGATAAAAGATCCACATACGTAAAAAAATCGATATAGACGCTAACATTGATAGTTACCGATGTTCATTCGAACATCGATGTTTAAACACAACAATGTCATTAATCAATGCCAACATCGATACTTTCTTCCTAACGTTTCACATCCCTACTTCTGGTGTCGCGAAAACATAGTCCGTCCCTGCAATTTTTTACGTGGTCTAATTTTTGCAAAGGCGTAGTGTCAGTGGGAAATTAAAACAAATTTTCGCTTCCGTGATGCAATTATGAAGGACTGAGTTCCTGAGAATTATGATGTGTTGTAAAATAGCTGATGCTCGCTTGTTTGAACGTTTTAGTATGATGCGTTGTATCAAGCGTCATATAGACAAATTAGTCTGCTGATAAGTAATGTGAGCACTAAGAAACACTCTTGGATCCTCAACCAAAAAAAATCTCAAAAAATAATATACGAGATTTATGGCCTTTTTCAAGAAATGCTGATACGCTCTTGTGACAGATTATTTTTTTATTTTACCATATCGTTTAATAGGTCAGTTCGGGATTTCTAGAAACTTTCTCGTTATTGACCTGGCCTGTCAGCAGCTTAGACTTAGAAGTGAGTATGAAGGCACTCGGTCATCAGCTTCAATAGTAGCTGCAACATCGGGCGCTCGTTGATCTCATCAACACATTTGATTTCATTCATCTTGTCCTCAAGCTCTTTATTGAGCGCACTGGAGTCATGGGTCTCGGACTGCAATTTCTGTATCTTCTTCTCCCGAGCGACGAACTCACTCATCACCTCGTCCCCTTGGTGCATGCAGTCCAACCTGGTCAGCATCTCGATGCAGTGGGCCTGATCATTGTTCAGTTATTGTTCAAGCTCCCTCAACCCTGCCTCTCGGTTCACGTTGGCTTTGAAGTTTTTTTTTTATTTTTTTTTATTCCATTTCATTCCATTATTGTTAATTTTATATTAAGAATACAATTAATATCATTATTTAAGTAAATTAAAACTTTATATCGTATTTTCAAATGATAACATAATTTCCGTATAAATATTATATAGTTAATCAACAGTGTAATGTAGTGTTCCAGTTCCAGCATCGTATCGTCTGCGAAGAGTATCTTGGACTGGTTATGGTAGTCTTGACAGTTCAATTTGTACTTTTTTCTCTTGAATGTCCGACACCAACTCCTTCAATGACGCCTTCGTCTCATTGAAGTTCTCAAGCTGCTGGTCGCCGGAGGGGTTCTCGCCCTCGTACGGGCCACAGAGGTGCTCCAGCCGGTCTGCTAGAGGCATATCATCCACGGAATCTTATCCTTGAGAATCCTCCACCTGGTCGTTTCTATACCGACATTGAGACATATTAAGTCCACCTAACATTATGTTTCAAACTATCTTACCACACAGATCCCCGAAAAGCATTAATTTAAAATTTCGCTAAAGTATATACAAGCGCAGTCACAGAAATGTGTGCTGCGTGAAACAGAATGCGTCTCGGCACGTTCGATCCAATTCAAGATAGCACATAATTCTGTGCGTTACATGTTGAAACTCCCTCAACCCTGCCTCTCGGTTCACGTTGGCTTTGAGATTCAGGTCCAACTTTACCTTCCACATTTTCCTGGGCTTTGCGAGAAACAAGCCTTTTATGTTGTTTTATAAATATTGGGCACTGATGTATTTATTGGTTGACATTGATGTTTTTCTCGAAACCGTTTCGGCGTTTCGACTAGGTGTTTCACAAAAACATGTAAATATAACCGGCCAAGTGCGAGTCGGACTCGCGCACGAAGGGTTCCGTACTACTATTTCTGTATCTTCTTCTCCCGAGCGACGAACTCACTCATCACCTCGTCCCCTTGGTGCATGCAGTCCAACCTGGTCAGCATCTCGATGCAGTGGGCCTGATCATTGTTCAGTTATTGTTCAAGCTCCCTTAAACCTGCCTCTCGGTTCACGTTGGCTTTGAGGTTTTATTTTTTATTTTTTTTATTCCATTTCATTCCATTATTGTTAAATTTATATTAAGAATACAATTAATATCATTATTTAAGTAAATTAAAACTTTATATCGTATTTTCAAATGATAACATAATTTCCGTATAAATATTATATAGTTAATCAACAGTGTAATGTAGTGTTCTAGTTCCAGCATCGTATCGTCTGCGAAGAGTATCTTGGACTGGTTATGGTAGTCTTGACAGTTCAATTTGTGCTTTTTTCTCCTGAATGCCCGACACCAACTCCTTCAATGACGCCTTCGTCTCATTGAAGTTCTCAAGCTGCTGGTCGCCGGAGGGATTCTCGCCCTCATACGGGCCACGGATCAGCAGTGTCATGTAGTGTTCCAGTATAGTATCATCTGCGAAGAGTATCTTGGACTGGTAATGGTAGTCTTGACAGTTCAATTTGTGCTTTTTTCTCCTGAATGCCCGACACCAACTCTTTCAATGACGCCTTCGTCTCATTGAAGTTCTCATGCTGCTGGTCGCCGAAGGGGTTCTCGCCCTCGCACGGGCCACGGATCAGCAGTGTCATGTAGTGTTCCAGTATCGTATCATCTGCGAAGAGTATCTTGGACTGGTAATGGTAGTCTTGACAGTTCAATTTGTGCTTTTTTCTCCTGAATGCCCGACACCAACTCCTTCAATGACGCCTTCGTCTCATTGAAGTTCTCAAGCTGCTGGTCGCCGGAGGGGTTCTCGCCCTCATACGGGCCACGGATCAGCAGTGTCATGTAGTGTTCCAGTATAGTATCATCTGCGAAGAGTATCGTGGACTGGTTATGGTAGTCTTGACAGTTCAATTTGTGCTTTTTTCTCCTGAATGTCCGACACCAACTACTTCAATGACGCCTTCGTCTCATTGAAGTTCTCAAGCTGCTGGTCGCCGAAGGGTTTCTCGCCCTCGCACGGGCCACGGATCAGCAGTGTCATGTAGTGTTCCAGTATCGTATCATCTGCGAAGAGTATCTTGGACTGGTAATGGTAGTCTTGACAGTTCAATTTGTGCTTTTTTCTCCTGAATGCCCGACACCAACTCTTTCAATGACGCCTTCGTCTCATTGAAGTTCTCATGCTGCTGGTCGCCGAAGGGGTTCTCGCCCTCGCACGGGCCACGGATCAGCAGTGTCATGTAGTGTTCCAGTATCGTATCATCTGTTTGCCAGAGGCAATTATATGATGATCGACTCCCTCGGGAGTAGAGTAAAAGGACTGAATGCGCGCAGATACTAAACTGATTTTATTATTAGAAATACTTAGCTTATACATAAATCTGTACAAACTTACGTGGTAAAAATAGAAATACGTTATCTGTGAGGGTCGACAACTTATCTAGATAAAACGTGAAAATATGACTAACAATGTCGACCGGCACAGATACTCCCCCCTTTAAGGGAAGAAATAAATTGTATAACAACAGAAAACATTAAAAAGAGAAAATAAACCTTAAACGAAATAAATAAATAAATAAAAATGTAACTATAAATAATGACACCCTAACGAAATCTTAAATAAACCTTATACACATTTAAATAATATAGGTAGTAACTACAGGCTAGGCGAATTCTTCATAAGTTAAAAGAATATAGGAACAAATGCTAAAAAGAGAATGTACGCTATCAAACCCTACGTAAATTATCACAATATAATACACACACACACAGGCTATAGGCGACACCTACAAAAAATATTATGAGGAATATACTACACTAGTTAAAACCCGCCTAGAGTTAAAATTATTATTAGAAAAACAACATAATATTTACATACAGGGAAATTACATAACACATTGCACAATACTAAAATAAATTAGGATAAAAGGTAACAAACACTTGAAAACGGGGCTTCGCGGTTCGTCACTGTTTGTTTATAATTGCGACCATACCTAGACGAGGACGATTGAGCTGAATCAGCGTCAGCGTAAATCGGCGTAACCTTGGCTTGTAGGCAGTCGATGACTTCAATATGTGCTCTACACTCTGAGCGAAATTGTAGTTGTCGATTGGTGAAATTGTGTGCTTAAAAACCTTGGGATTTGGCAACATAAGGCACATCTTGTACACAAATCGTTTATATTTTGGTTCAGTGAATTTTCTTCATGCGATGTTCTTCCTGGATGACTTATTTTGTGAATTGTATCGATAAATTGTTCGATATTCTGCAGGTGCGGTTTTCTATGTCTTCATGTCGCGTGAACTTGAAAAACTGCTTGCTGCGATGATATTTGCCGACGCGGTTTGTTGTTTCTGCTGGAGCGAGCTTCATTTTTGATGATTCTGTGGTCAGCTATATTACGGGTTCATTGTACATGCTTACGCGCGGCAATTTATCGATCTTCTTGGGTTCGTTCTTGAAAACTAGCTGGCTGGAGTTCTGTTGAGTGGTTTGAAATGCTCAAACCATAGTCGGAGCTTGTCCTTCCAGAAATTTGCTTGGTCTTCCGAAGTGGCAGCACAGGGAACATGCTTCACGGCTGAATCCATGCTGCTTTACCGAAGGTTGCTTGATGTTCAATCGTCGGGTCACCACTTTGCCAGAGGCAATTATATGATGATCGACTCCCTCGGGAGTAGAGTAAAAGGACTGAATGCGCGCAGATACTAAACTGATTTTATTATTAGAAATACTTAGCTTATATATAAATCTGTACAAACTTACGTGGTAAAAATAGAAATACGATATCTGTGAGGGTCGACAACTTATCTAGATAAAACGTGAAAATATGACTAACAATGTCGACCGGCACAATCTGCGAAGAGTATCTTGGACTGGTAATGGTAGTCTTGACAGTTCAATTTGTGCCTTTTTTTTCTGAATGCCCGACACCAACTCCTTCAATGACGCCTTCGTCTCATTGAAGTTCTCAAGCTGCTGGTCGCCGGAGGGTTTCTCGCCCTCGCACGGGCCACGGATCAGCAGTGTCATGTAGTGTTCCAATATAGTATCATCTGCGAAGAGTATCTTGGACTGGTAATGGTAGTCTTGACAGTTCAATTTGTGCTTTTTTCTCCTGAATGCCCGACACCAACTCTTTCAATGACGCCTTCGTCTCATTGAAGTTCTCAAGCTGCTGGTCGCCGGAAGGGTTCTCGCCCTCGTACGGGCCACGGATCAGCAGTGTCATGTAGTGTTCCAGTATCGTATCATCTGCGAAGAGTATCTTGGACTGGTTATGGTAGTCTTGACAGTTCAATTTGTGTTTTTTTCTCCTGAATGCCCGACACCAACTCCTTCAATGATGCCTTCGTCTCATTGAACTTCTCAAGCTGCTGGTCGCCGGAGGGGTTCTCGCCCTCGTACGGGCCACGGATCAGCAGTGTCATGTAGTGTTCCAGTATCGTATCATCTGCGAAGAGTATCTTGGATTGGTTATGGTAGTCTTGACAGTTCAATTTGTGCTTTTTTCTCCTGAATGTCCGACACCAACTACTTCAATGACGCCTTCGTCTCATTGAAGTTCTCAAGCTGCTGGTCGCCGGAGGGTTTCTCGCCCTCGCACGGGCCACGGATCAGCAGTGTCATGTAGTGTTCCAGTATTGTATCATCTGCGAAGAGTATCTTGGACTGGTAATGGTAGTCTTGACAGTTCAATTTGTGCTTTTTTCTCCTGAATGCCCGACACCAACTCTTTCAATGACGCCTTCGTCTCATTGAAGTTCTCAAGCTGCTGGTCGCCGGAAGGGTTCTCGCCCTCGTACGGGCCACGGATCAGCAGTGTCATGTAGTGTTCCAGTATCGTATCATCTGCGAAGAGTATCTTGGACTGGTTATGGTAGTCTTGACAGTTCAATTTGTGTTTTTTTCTCCTGAATGCCCGACACCAACTCCTTCAATGACGCCTTCGTCTCATTGAAGTTCTCAAGCTGCTGGTCGCCGGAGGGTTTCTCGCCCTCGCACGGGCCACGGATCAGCAGTGTCATGTAGTGTTCCAGTATCGTATCATCTGCGAAGAGTATCTTGGACTGGTAATGGTAGTCTTGACAGTTCAAATTGTGCTTTTTTCTCCTGAATGCCCGACACCAACTCTTTCAATGACGCCTTCGTCTCATTGAAGTTCTCAAGCTGCTGGTCGCCGGAAGGGTTCTCGCCCTCGTACGGGCCACGGATCAGCAGTGTCATGTGGTGTTCCAGTATCGTATCATCTGCGAAGAGTATCTTGGACTGGTTATGGTAGTCTTGACAGTTCAATTTGTGTTTTTTTCGCCTGAATGCCCGACACCAACTCCTTCAATGATGCCTTCGTCTCATTGAAGTTCTCAAGCTGCTGGTCGCCGGAGGGGTTCTCGCCCTCGTACGGGCCACGGATCAGCAGTGTCATGTAGTGTTCCAGTATCGTATCATCTGCGAAGAGTATCTTGGACTGGTTATGGTAGTCTTGACAGTTCAATTTGTGCTTTTTTCTCCTGAATGCCCGACACCAACTCCTTCAATGACGCCTTCGTCTCATTGAAGTTCTCAAGCTGCTGGTCACCGGAGGGGTTCTTGCCCTCATACGGGCCACGGATCAGCAGTGTCATGTAGTGTTCCAGTATAGTATCATCTGCGAAGAGTATCGTGGACTGGTTATGGTAGTCTTGACAGTTCAATTTGTGCTTTTTTCTCCTGAATGCCCGACACCAACTCCTTCAATGACGCCTTCGTCTCGTTGAAGTTCTCAAGCTGCTGGTCGCCGGAGGGGTTCTCGCCCTCGTACGGGCCACGGATCAGCAGTGTCATGTAGTGTTCCAGTATCGTATCATCTGCGAAGAGTAACTTGGACTGGTTATGGTAGTCTTGACAGTTCAATTTGTGTTTTTTTCTCCTGAATGCCCGACACTAACTCCTTCAATGATGCCTTCGTCTCATTGAAGTTCTCAGGCTGCTGGTCGCCGGAGGGGTTCTCGCCCTCGTACGGGCCACGGATCAGCAGTGTCATGTAGTGTTCCAGTATCGTATCATCTGCGAAGAGTATCTTGGACTGGTTATGGTAGGTAGTCTTGACAGTTCAATTTGTGTTTTTTTCTCCTGAATGCCCGACACTAACTCCTTCAATGATGCCTTCGTCTCATTAAAGTTCTCAAGCTGCTGGTCGCCGGAGGGGTTCTCGCCCTCGTACGGGCCACGGATCAGCAGTGTCATGTAGTGTTCCAGTATCGTATCATCTGCGAAGAGTATCTTGGACTGGTTATGGTAGTCTTGACAGTTCAATTTGTGTTTTTATCTCCTGAATGCCCGACACCAACTCCTTCAATGATGCCTTCGTCTCATTGAAGTTCTCAAGCTGCTGGTCGCTGGAGGGTTTCTCGCCCTCGTACGGGCCACGGATCAGCAGTGTCATGTAGTGTTCCAGTATCGTATCATCTGCGAAGAGTATCTTGGACTGGTTATGGTAGTCTTGACAGTTCAATTTGTGCTTTTTTCTCCTGAATGCCCGACACCAACTCCTTCAATGACGCCTTCGTCTCATTGAACTTCTCAAGCTGCTGGTCGCCGGAGGGGTTCTCGCCCTCGTACGGGCCACGGATCAGCTGTGTAATGTAGTGTTCCAGTTCCAGCATCGTTAAACCGTTTCGGCTTTTCGATTACGTGTTTCACAAAAAAATGACAATATAACAGGCCAAGTGCGAGTCGGACTCACGCACGGAGGGTTCCGTACTACTATTTCTGTATCTTTTCCTCCCGAGCGACGTACTCACTCATCACCTCGTCCCCTTGGTGCATGCAGTCCAACCTGGTCAGCATATCGATGCAGTGGGCCTGATCATTGTTCAGTTATTGTTCAAGCTCCCTCAACCCTGCCTCTCGGTTCACGTTGGCTTTGAGATTGAGGTCCAACTTTACCTTTTACATTTCCCTGTTTTGGATTTGGCGAGAGACAAGCCTTTTATAAATATTTGGCACTGATGTATTTATTGGTTGACATTGATGTTTTTCTCAAAACCGTTCCGTTTTTTTTTTAGTATTTGTTGTTATAGCGGCAACAGAAATACATCATCTGTATAAATTTCAACTGTCTAGCTACCACGGTTCATGAGATACAGCCTGGTGACAGACAGACAGACAGACGGACGGACGGACGGACAGCGAAGTCTCAGTAATAAGTTCCTGTTTGGCACCTTTCGTGTACGGAACCCTAATAAAACGATGTTCGTGCACAATATTACGCCAGTAATTGACGTTTTTGTAAAACCTTTTTGGCTAGGTTGATAGAGTTTTTCACTATTGGCTATCCAATAAATGTTTTCTTCTTCTTCTTCTTCTTCTTCTTTTTATTAATGGCGTCCTAACCTCTTTTGAGGTTATGTTTTGTTTTTATTTGTTTTGCCATTCCTTCAAATAAGTCAATCTATATTTCATGGTGCTGACAGCAGAGTTGGTCAATTTCGTCCCAATCTCTCTCTCAGTAAGCGTAGCCAGTTCCAGTTCCTTAGCCTATTAGTCCTCTCAATATTGCTTAATTCTGAGTTTATGCCTGTGACCTAGTGGACGACTAAATGTTGAGATTACTGCTCAGTGAAAGTACCGCTTAAATGTCATATAGCGCTCTGTCATTTCCCGATTGGGAGTTTCAATTTAATTTTATTTTTATTTTAATAATGAACCAAAATCACACAGCCATTCTTACAGCTAGTCGGAAACATGAACTTAAAATATGGCCAATTACGGATTTCACTATGTACACAGTTTACAATAATTAAGTGACGGTTTTTTACCAGTTGACAGCATGGCTTTGGGAATCCGTCGAAGTTGTCGGTAATGCATCCGCTGCTAGATGTAACATTAACAGATATTCATTTGTTTCCTAATGCCTGCAACAATGGCTCAAAACATAAAGATCCAAAAACACTTTTCCTCCATGCCCAGTCAATTGTATAATGCTACAGAATGTCGTTTTAAAATGTATCTAACATTACGTCGTTCATATTCCGATGCCCCAACTAAATCTTCTTTTATCCGGGCATTTTCGCCATTATTCCAGCCCATTTATATTGAGAGTGGACCACTACTCATGTTTTAATGGCCGAAACAAGAATGGCCCACCTGCTCTTAGAACTTGAGGAATTTTCTGTGCTAAGGCCAACATTATTAATTTAAAGGCAACCTCTGTGGTGTTGCGGTAAAGGCTCAAGCTTCCCAAGTTAGAGGTCCCGGGTTTGAATCCCAGCTGAGGAGGAAGATAATCCCCTTGGATGTTTTGGATATTTACTTGGATATTAATTTGTGGTGTCGCTATTTCGGGGTCTCACGACACAACATCCTAGTGTTGCCCCACACTAGTACAGTACAGAACTTACCTACTCGAGTTATGATAACAGTAGCTTAGGTATCTTAGGCATACTGGATAACAGTAGCTTAGGTATCTTAGGCATACTGGATAACAGTAGCTTAGGTATCTTAGGCATACTGGATAACCGTAGCTTAGGTATCTTAGGCATACTGGATAACAGTAGCTTAGGTATCTTAGGCATACTGGATAACAGTAGCCTAGGTATCTTAGGCATACTGGATAACAGTAGCTTAGGTATCTAAGGTATACTGGATATTATTTTAGAAAAAGAGGACCATTATCATAAATAACCTGTGTGCTCATATAATTTTCGAAGCTAGTATAAGACTTCATTGTTTTATAGCCTGAAAACTAAGACCTGCTACTTTTATCTCAGGACTTGTTTCTATATTGTTATATTAATGGTTATCGAGATTAATGACTTAAAAAATTGGCTTCGTTGTTAATTCATAAAAGATGGAAGATAAGATAAGATCATAAAAATAGTAGCAAACAACTAATAAAAAACATGCTGGCTACGTGTAGACCATCTGAAGGGAAGCGATGCTTTCTGTGAACGAAATATCAATAAATTAAATTGACCAAATCTCTTTGACTTTAACTGAAATTAAATCTGAATCAATACAAGCCCGCATTGTGCAGCATTGCTGGGTTTCACTTAAATCAATAAATGCGGTATTTACCCTAACCAATATAACAGGCAACTTGACAGCTAACCTAAAATTCATAAAATCCAAATAATAATAATATATTTAAGTGCTGATAGCAGTGATGGCGATGGCAAACTCTTCTGTTAGTCCAACTGAATAAACAATTTCGATTCACAATCAATCAATCACAATTCTTTATTGCACACAATAATTTAAACAGTTACATTAAAAGAAAGCACATGTACAAAGGCGAGCTTATCTCTAAAAAGAGATCTCTTCCAGCAAACCAGGCGTGAAAGGAAAAATTATATAATGAAAGGGTAGGCAGTGCACAATAACAAGTTTAAATAAAATATAAACGAACAAATACTAAATACAGAAGAACTACTACTACTTATACATACTGATATACTACATACACATCTTTCCGATTGTTTTGGTAACATCCCTCGTGTTTAAAAATGGATTTTATGGAGTTGTAGGTTAGCTGTCAATTTGCCTGTTATATTGGATAGGGATATTTATCACTCACCTGCAACTGACTTGTCATAGTCAAGTGATCGGTCTCAATCAGCACGCCACCCCTCACTTCGTCCAGTGGTTCCGTACTATTGCCGCGGACCCAATGCATGTAGGGCATCGACCCGCCAGGGTTCAGGTGTAAAATGGCACACTTGAGCGACAGAGTCTCTCCGGTTTCCAGAAACGCCTCGTTGGTCATTTTCATCTCGGGTGCTGTTGGGAGAATGAGTGGTTTGTCAGCGGAAACTAGGTATTTGTTTTTAAATAGCCCGGCGGGGCGGGGGTTTTTTTCGAATAATGAGTTGAGTCCTTGTTTACACGATCGGGGCAATTAAATGAAGACAGAATTAGAATGAGATGAAGATAATTAGATTTTATTCTTAAACCGAAAAAAAAACGGAATAAAAACTGTACTTTTTTTTTAGCCTATTGAGGTGTCCCACTGCTGGGCAAAGGCCTCATCGGTTCAAGCCCACACTTCTACTAAAATCTACTTATCTTAGCTAAAAAATAGCATACGTATTTTGGACTTAATAATTACCAACTTACCAACTCTTTGAAAATGGTCCCCAAAAATCTTCATGGACATTCTTATACCAAGTATCAAATACAAAGTACCATACAATAAGTACCGTGGAAAGTATCCGATATTCATCTCCTTTGTAACGGATAATAACCGGCCAAGTGCGAGTCGGACTCGCGCACGAAGGGTTCCGTACCATTATCTATAAAAAACCGCAAAAAAAAAAAATATGTATGGGAGGCCCCCCCTAAATATTTATTTAATTTAATTATTTATTTTTTAAGTAAATAATATACTCAATATATTGTGAACATTTCATGCGTCTACCTGCTACCATTATCAATATCGAGCAAAAATGAGCAAAAAAATCACGTGTGTTGTATGGGAGCCCCTCTTAATATTAAATTTCTTTTGATTTTTAGTATTTGTTGTTATAGCGGCAACAGAAATACATCATCTGTGAAAATTTCAACTGTCTAGCTACTACAGTTCATGAGATACAGCCTGGTGACAGACAGACGGACGGACGGACAGCGAAGTCTCAGTAATAGGGTCCCGTTTGGCACCCTTCGGGTACGGAACCCTAAAGAACAACATCTATGAACAAGTAGGTACCTAACTCTGAATACCTTATTCAACGCTAAGTGGCCTGTCGTTTGCAGAAAATATTAATAACATCGTCATTGAAAAGTCTTCCATTTTATCATGATGAAACGATTTCTGTAATGGCTGAACCGTGTCTAGTTAAAAATATATCATACTCAGTAACGGTGTTCAGCACGCGTCAAGTTCAAGCTCTAAGCGAGTTCTTACCTCTCTCTCTCTCTCTTTCATTACCTTGTCATAGGACAGGAGAGAGGAAGAGAGGTAACAGCTCGCTCAGAGCCAAAGAACCTTGGCGCGGACTGTTTATTTAATATAATTTCTGAGAATTATACGCGTCGGATTCTAGTAGCTGCCTTCAGTTTAAAAACCCACAGGAAGTCTTTCTAGAATCCGCTTTCAGTACCTATACGTATTTTATGTTTTGCGAAGTGGTAAAAAACATCTATTCAGATGTTTTTTCTTGTTTTCGGTTCCCACGACATATTATGTGCTAATGTTTGCGGGAGGTAATATTATCGTCAGCGTGTTAATATTTATTTTAATTTAACTTAATCAACAAAGACAAATTATGCTTTCACCCCTATTTGCTTAGCCCGAGCGCTGTAAATGCTGTATTTACTTATACTTATTTGTGCTTAAGTCGAACTTGTTTGTTTATCATTTGCATGAAATAATATTTCATGAGGCGTAAAATTTCAATCCCAAAGGGAAGCGGTTCTAAGGAAATCCAACTGCCTGGGTTCCTGCTGCATATTCCTACCTCACATGAGCCACTTTCAGGCGCTCCCTCTTCCCAAATGCCCACCTTTAAAAGTTATTCCAGCAGAATGAGACACTTCCTGAATCTAGAAAAAATACATTATAAATACGTCCCCGGATGGGAAAAGGCGTAACTATATTATTATAATTAACGACGATATTAACGTTTCAAAACATCAAATTACCATAACATCAAATGGTGATTTTATTCAATTTTTTATTTAATTTAATTGTTTTTAGTAGTAAGTTAAGCTAAGATGTACATCAAATTAAATGAAAAAGATTAAAACATAATAGTTGTTTTTACCCAGGGAGCACTTATCTAGTGGAGAGCGCATAGATACATTTTCCTTTGAAACACAACTCACCAATTTATGGGCGGCGGAGTACGAGGTATAATAAGAGAGCTGTGATTGGTCAGCCGCTGCGAAACTGTCTGGCGGCCCGTCATCGTACATAGGTTTCGCATGCGAACGTTGTATTAGGGATAGTCCATCGATTTTTACTTTCAAAAAAAGATTTTAAGAGCATTTTCTGTCTCTTCCGTATTAGTAGGTACCATTGTATGTATGTATATAATATATATAGTTATGTAGGTCTATGCATATTTAATATAGTTCGTATTTATTTGTCCATGAGTATTGTTATTTTATAAAGTTTATATAATTAAGTACTGTATTTTATATTTATATAGCTGTAATTTCCGTGTTTTTATGTAGTTTTATTGCGCACTAGGACTGTCCTCATATATATCCACATTCCTGTGTTGCCTAGGTTTGCTGGTAGATGTCTTTCTTTAGAGATAAGCTCGCCTTTGCCTAATATATTTCTTGTAAATGTATTTTTTAAGTTTCTGTGCAATAAAGAATATGAATATGAACGTTTGTTGAATACAACAAACGTTTGGCGAGCCGCATTCCCCCGCAGGCGCAGTCAATTGGATATATAGTCTCTGTTTTTACCTAAAAATATTTATTCCAGGAGATCTACAAGGATTATTAATATATTAGTATGTTTCCGTATGCATCCGCTGATCAGATGACTCTGCTGGCCAAATAAGCGTCGCGCGTTTTGTTTCAAAATTAATCATAACGGTTCGTTTAAAAAATCCTCAAAGAGTTTTATATAACAAATTTCATTTTAGCTTCAATTGAGTACTATTAGGGTTCCGTACCCGAAGGGTGCCAAACGGGACCCTATTACTGAGACTTCGCTGTCCGTCTGTCTGTCTGTCTGTCTGTCTGTCTGTCTGTCTGTCACCAGGCTGTATCTCATGAACCGTGGTAGCTAGACAGTTGAAATTTTCACAGATGATGTATTTCTGTTGCCGCTATAACAACAAATACTAAAAAACAAAATACATTTAATATTAAGGGGGGCTCCCATACAACAAACGTGTTTTTTTTTTTGCGGTTTTTTATAGATAATGGTACGGAACCCTTCGTGCGCGAGTCCGACTCGCACTTGGCCGGTTATTAAATGTTGTTTAGATAAAAATTCTGTTCTTGTGTTTTCTTTTTATTCAAATGGTGTATCATCTTTGAAAACATAGTCGACATCCACACCACAATTCTAAGCTCTCCTCTCGAATGATAGGAATAATAAATGCGACTGCATCTCGGTCCATATCGTGGGTATTTTCAGGAATTACAAAAGTACTCCTTCATTAAATGTTTGTTTCATTTCAGTTCAAATCCAGTTGAATTTATAATGTATTATTTCTGTTGAATATTTAAGTTATTTCACTTTGCTGACAGAGAGTTATTAAACACTTTGTAATTAAGTCAACGTATTTACGTTGGAATGGAACCTTTAGATTACCGCTCTCTTACGCCTTTCCCTCAGCCCGGGTCGATTGAAATTAGTTTACTTGAAGACAACGAGAGTTATTTGGGAGGTGTCTTGTCTTGAGGAGGGGGAAAAAAAGTTTCTAAACTTCTAAACTGACAAAATTAATTCTAACGGATCTTGCACGATGGTGACAGATTCCATTAACACACAATTTTAATTAGTTTGCTTAGTTTAGTTCGTGTCCTGCCGTATACTGACATTTAAATATGACGAATATTTATTGTTAATGTATAATGTTCATTTCCAATAACCATCAACTATCTATCCAAGATTTTCATATCACTAGCGTTATATTTGACAATTGCATTATGTAAACTCAAACAAAGACAGTGGTACCAGGGGGGTTTCACTTCGCTGAGTAGAATAAAATAGAATAGAAAGCACATTTATTCAGTTGGTATCTACGGCTGCCTATACAGGCCAGTCCTCCGACAGTCAGTCTTTGTCACGTGTGGTTGTCGCTCGGCTCTCGGTGCGCGGGTTAGCCGTATGAAAACAATGACGCCGAAAACAACTGAGTGCGATTCGCAACCCTGCGTGATCGACATCGTCAGCGGTGTCTAATGGAATATGTACGCTTGTGTCATACGATAAGTTTCAATTTCGCATGCGAGCATAGACAAATATTCTTTTGTACCTAAACTTGACTTTTGTTCGGGAGTGAACCTTCTGTACGTAGTACTATTAGTTATTCTGTGGTAGTACTTACGATACACAGTCAGCTTTACCCGCCGCAGCATTGGTGGATGTGTGGAGACATGACAGCAGTAGACGCCAGAGTCTTTTGTCCTTGCGTCGCCCAGCTCCAGACGCCAGTTATCTCCGGCGAGGTCCACTCGGTATCTGATGACAACATGACATTTACATACAGGCACATACATTGCTTTTGGCCCCATACCAGGAAACCCTGTGTCGTCGGAACCAGAAACAGCGAAATCACAAACATGTATACCACAAGACCTGGGCATTGTTTTCCCAAGCCGGGATTTGAAACTGGAAACTCTCGCTTGGGAAGAACAGTCGTAAGACCACAGAGGTTATCAACGAATACGGAACACTTAAAAACCACCAACGAAATAAGTTAACAATTTGACGGCTGAAGCCGGGGCCCCATAAATGAGTGAATAAATATCTAAAGTTATTTTTTTTAATACACTCATTTCGGCGTCAGTTGTACTCAACATACCTACAGATCTCTGAACAGTAACTGTTACTGTTCAGAGATGTACGGCGGCGGAGGCGAGAAACCATCAATATTGCTATGTGTTGGTGTGAATAGGTCACAGATCAGATGATCTGTGAAATAGGTAAACAAATATGATTACTACAAAATGACATTTTCATGTTAGCAATCAGTATTGTGTCGTAGAAATGCGATTTACACTTGAACAATGACTTTTGTGTTGTTATGTGTAAGTAGGTGCAAATCGTGCTTCTGCCACTCAATTTGCGAAAGGCGTAGCGAATAACAACACGTGTAGACAATCTAGTCAATCCTCTTGACTCCGCTCGTGTGATTAGACGACTATTGGATATTTTATCGGATTCGGCTTCAACAAAACTCCCACGTGTTATGTCATGCCTGATTTATATGCTTGTCGAACCTCTACAAGCCGTTACATGTGGATAGAGGGTTTGGCGTGGTGTGCGTAGGTTTGGCAGCAGGTTCACTCTTCCGTACAGGCGCCATTTCTACGCAACTTAATGCAACGAACCGAACCTGTCATCAACACCGACCTTTCAGTCCTCAGGTCATCAAACGTTAGTTTCACCTGTCACCGCGTGCCAAAACATCGCTTGTAGAGGTGAAGAGTTTGAGGCAAATGACGAACGTCTGGATCAGCATGCGGATGAAACGATGTATGATACATTTGAATATTTCAAAGATGGCACACGTGCCATAACGTGCAGATCGCGTGCTTTGTCACGTTACCTGACATGTCGTTATGGGTGTGCACTGTGCATTGCGCCGCTGCGACTCTTAGGTCGTAGCACTATATGGCTCTACAAATATTCATTTCCATTGATATGGTTTCGAGAAATCGTAAGGTTCTATTTATACTGTCATACAGAAAATCGTAGGATTAGGTATTAAACATTTTAAACTCAGTCGATATACTGATTTGAAACAATTTTATTTTCTCATTTGGCCCCCCAAAGTAGCCCCCATATTCCATATCTATATATTTACATTGCACCTCTGTATTTGGGTCACAAATATTGATATGTATACCAATTTTCAACTTCATTCATCCAATATGTTCTGAGTACATTGCCAGTGACGGACGGACGGACGGACAGATGCACGAGTGATCTTTCTCCTTTTGAAACCCTAAAAAGAAGAACGGAGTAATTTGACGAAATATTTATATTTATATTTCAGTAATACGTATTGGACGAAACGTTTTGCTCGATTCTATTCTATTTCAACTAGAAATTAACATTGAGATTTTGAGATTTTGAATATGCGTTGTTCCAGTTTATTCTCGTTCATATCATGACTATCATTTAAAGAGGCTGTCGCAGACTGAATAAATGAATAATTTGAAATGATGAATACTCGCAAATGAAAATTACAATTCAGCCAGCCGAAAATTTTGAGTCAAGGCGAATAATTTTTCATATTTAACCCTGAGATATAAGTTTGAAGCGCATACTGTTGAACTCTTAGTATGTATTTTTGTCTTTTTGTAATTTTTCTGTGTGCTTTAAAGAAATTATGAATTATGAACTCCCAGGTTTAACTGTGTGTGACACACACACACAATGACACCATAGTTGGATATTATTGTGGTTTTCTGTAAATAATAGATTTCTTATTCCTTTTGATGGCAGACGCACAAAAATAAATGAAGCATGTTTTTAAAACTTTGTTGTGATCGATTTTATAATTTCAATCGTTTGTTTTTCATATATTATGATTATGATCTGTATCTGTATGTATCTTAACAGTGAATAAATGGATTCTCATCTTATATTATCAAGTAATTTCTTAATGAAACCTTACCTAGAGTCCGCTGTATGGGTGTCTAAATCTAATGTCAATAACTCCAAATGATCACTTTCTGAGACCCTGAGCCACGAAACCTGAAACAAAGTAAACACCATTACAGTTTAAAATCTAAGGTATGGCCGTCCTTGTTCCCGCTTGCTTAATAATATAGTCTTATTAAAGAACTTTAATTAGTCAGACACTTTATAAAACGTTAAACACTTATATTCATATAATGTTTAACGTTTTATTATATCTTGTTACAAGCATTCTATTGTCTTCAGTTCCAGAATGGCGGACAACATAAACAAAACAACGTGACATGAATTGACGTGATGCAGGGTAGTGATTTAAGGGTTAAACGGAGATTCAGAGTAAGAAAATAAAGTTTCGTTCATCTGAGATTTCAAGTCGAATAGAATTTAACAATTTTGACAGTTATTAATTTCTGTTCGACTCCCAAACTTAGCAGTAGGGTGTAAAATGACAGATTTGATATGAGAGAAAACGTTGTAGCTGAGACAGCTCTCAGCGCTGAGAGCAGTTTATTAATGTGGGCCTTAGATACCAAGGGGCGATCTTCCAAACCCAGATAGACAGTCAGATAACATTATTTGACATTTCAAGTGAAATGTAAAATCCCTCAGATATATTATTAGTCTAATATATAGTATCTGTGAATATATACAGAAAGATAAACGCTATCTGAGGATTGAAAGATCGAACCTAAGTCATATTCACTCACCATTTTGTCTCTAAGAGACGACACTCTGCAGTCAAAGAAGACTGTTGAACCGGTGTCGGCGTCGATCACCGTGTCTGAATCCAACCCTCCCTCGAACGATGGAGCTTTGAATCTAGAACAATTTAGAAGAACATTAGCGTTTTTTAATACTGGCTGTCACTGAATTTCCCTTTATTATTTTGCAAAATAGTTTTTCCGGATTTTTGTTCAGAGGTCAGGGTAGAAACCCTAGGGATTTATGTATAGTGCCTCTGTTACCCCTCTGGGGAATAAACGTTGTGCTTTGATAAGTTGAAACTTTTGTAGACGGCATTGTTGAGAGAAAGGAACCTTTAATAATCTTATGAGTCTACACTCTATTCCATATACTTAGTATTGGAAAAAAGAAGCAGTGGCAGAGAACATTTTTTTGGGAGACAATGACGTGTTCATTTACGTTTGGAGCACGGTGACGCATTCTTTGTTGACTGCTGTTTAGGCTTGGTTCTTTGCCCGGGCCTGCGCCTGCGCCCGAATGGCTAGGGCCTGCACCCGAAGGGCTACATTACAAGAACTGGCTCCAATAATTATACAATACTACGTGACGGAATTTATCAATCACTGACAGTTGAGATCTAACCATTTCAACACAAATGTTTGTGACCTCTTTCTTAGTCTTTTTAGAACACAACTTCCGTGAATATTAAAAATACGTTCTACCGTAAAACGGGTGAATAGACACAGTTTTTAACTTTGAATATTTATATGTCACGATTATCAAATGTATCATAATTATGATATATTTATATCAATTTTTTCAGCCTGCTTAATATTTAATAATGTTGCTCTAATAGAAAGTGGTAGGTTTTCTTTTAAAAAATTTCAGGGACAGAACAACTTTCCTGAGATTGTGTCTATTCTATTCACCCCCGCATTTCACGGTACGCGAAGTGTGACTTAGAAATACATTTTTTACTTCTTTCAACTTCTTTCCAATCCCATATTGAATAGGATATCGCCACCCTTCAACTTAGACATTGAAGAGTACATACAGTAATTCTACGCCCTCATCATTCATCAATAACAATTACCCCCCCCCCCCCCCCCCCCCTCCCGGATCCCACATTGCCCCGTTTCGAAATTACTGCTGTCAGGTAAAGCATACAATACGATATGGTGTAAGCTTTCCTATTCACAGTACCAGCTCAGATGAATGAACGTACTGATACACATAGACAAGCGGTTTCACGGCTTCGCCCATTTCATGCATAATCATTTGGTCGACATAATAACCTTGTGTTTGGTATTACCTGACCGGGATGAAATGATTTAGGTGTAGTTGTGCTAACTACACATATGAGGTGCTTGTTATGTTTATTCAATTATTGTGATTTGTGTCTAATTTGTCGGGCTGTAAACTAAAACTAGTCATTGTAGGGTTTAACTATCATTTTACAATTGTGTTTTGGGATATTTTGTTATTCTGTCGAAAGTACAAGTCCCTGACTTTTTTTTCCGTAAAGTAACTCACGTTACATAATGATCACATATACAGGGGTGGAAACAAGTCAGTAAAGTCAGTAAAAGTCAGTTTTTTTAAGGTGGTCAGTAAAAGTCAGTTTTTTCAAAATTTGGTCAGTAAAGTCAGTAATTTTAGGATCTCGGCCTTCTTCAAATGATGTGTCTCATTTTTACTTTATTGATTTGGTGTTTGTTTATTAATTTGATGATACTTTTCAATAAAGTCTTCGTGTAGTATTTTTTACTACATCCAGGGGGTACTCTTGTTCAATTTGCTTGTCCGGTAAATTGACATTTGAGTGCACGGGTACGCGACCCCGGATACCCCGAGCTGCGATTTTGCTTCATCCCATTGCTTCCTGAGCAAATCGCATCCTTTTTAAGGTGAACCCAACTGCAACCCAGCTGTGTTCACCTTCCCCTTTTTTTCCCCTTCATTTCTCATCTCTTGATCCTTCCCAATCCTCTGTGAATGTATGAATGTGATTGAATGTTAATAATATTCTAGAATTATTTTTGTTTTGCCTGTGGTTTTACTAATACTTATTTTATTACATGATTAAAATAAAAATGATGACAAAAATGATGTCCTAATTGATTAACGTGTGTTTTACTGCAAACTTCTGTTCAGTTCAGTTCAGTTCAAAATTTTTATTGACCATAAAATCATACATATTACTTAGTCAACGTCAATATAATATTAATATTTTTGTATACTACCGCCCGTTCGGAAGTTGTGGGCTTAGGCATGGAGCAAAGAAGGGCAAGAAACCTCCCCCGTACCTCTTTTAAAATATCAGAGCCTTAAAAATACAATGTTTAGTATTTCTACTTAAGTCTAAGGAAATACACCGAGGAGAGACGTACTGACTCAGTCCATCGCCCCTCTTTGGATTTCTGTGCGCTGAGATGGTAAAGACCATGCAGTTTTGTCATCTAAATATTCTTTTACACTGTAATATGACTTCTTCAATAGGCCGTTTTTGACATAGTTATTGAACCTCCTTTCTGGTAGGTCCGTTGCTTCATTAGGTATTTTATTATAAAAACTAACACATACTCCCATAAAAGAGTGAGCAACCTTACTGAGTCTGAACGCGGGCATAGCAATCTTATTTCTATTTCTAGTGCTAATACTATGATTATGACCTAAAGTCTTAAATAAACCTATGTTTTTTCTGGTATACATGATATTTTCATAAATGTATTGACAGGTAACAGTAAGTATATTGATATTTTTGAATTTGTCCCTTAGTGATTGCCTAGCATCTAGTTGATAGATAGCCTCTTCTTTTGTCATCCCTCTTTTGTCATCATTTTTACTTTATTGAAACTAATATTTCTGTGTTTGTGTTAATATTTCTGTGAAGGTTACAACAGTCCGAAAGGGTAGAATTTGGTCAGTAAAACGGTCAGTAAATGTCAGTATTTGGTCAGTAAATCATTAGGTTTTGGTCAGTAAAGTCAGTAATTTTAGGCCTTGATACCGCTTCCACCCCTGCATATAGCAATTAATGGTCCTTTTACGAAAACAACGGGGCCTTTCACGTTATTAAATTGTGCCTACTATAACTAACAACATATAACTCCAATCTTTGTAAATCTGGGAGAAAAGTACAAAATAACTATAACAAAAGAAAAAAAAAGTCTAACAAAAGCACTTCGAAATGAGCAGAAAGCTTTCAGTAGCTCCGGACATTGTTTTTAATACTTTCATCTATGAATAAATTTTATATTTTCTCGACAAAGAAATAAACTTCGAAGAGTACAAGAGTATGTACTCACCGGTGACGATATATAGTAATTTTAATAATTATGATTGTGAAAACTGAACAAAATAATTATTTACTTTACTTCGTTGGAGTGGTTCAACTCCATTGCTAGTAAGATCGATATTGAATTACTTGATTGCTTTTAGTTAAGTTTAGTTTGTTGGGTAAACTTTGCTGTTCAGATTGTCCAAGTAAATTCGATCACCGTGATGTAAGCCAAAGTTGTAAGTAGGGCCAAAACGGTCGGTTTTGGGTTTCGGCTTTTCGCTTCAAATTACTAACTATTATCTCCTTCTATTTGCATAGATCGACAACACATCAAGGAAATAATTAAAAATAATAAAAATTGCTTGTTTAAAAACTTATTTTGGATTGAAGCAATCGTAAAGAGGGTGTCTGAGAGAGTCTCGAAAGAGAGTTCTGTAAACAACTTGGAATATTCTATTTACTTGTTTAGGGTTCCGTACTCGAAGGGTGCCAAACGGGACCCTATTACTGAGACTCGCTGTCTGTCCGTCCGTCCGACCGTCCGTCTGTCTGTCACCAGGCTGTATCTCATGAACCGTGGTAGCTAGACAGTTGAAATTTTCACAGATGATGTATTTCTGTTGCCGCTATAACAACAAATACTAAAAATCAAAATAAATTTAATATTAAGGGGGGCTCCCGAGATTTTTTTGCTCATTTTTGCTCGATATTGATAATGGTAGCAGGTAGACGCTTAAAATGTTCACAATATATTGAGTATTTTAATTATTAAAAAATAAATAATTAAATTAAAATTAAATAAATAATTGAATTGAATTGAAAAATGTTTTTGAATTAACCTTTTTATTTTTTGCGCCTCGGCGCTAACGGGCCACAACAATTTCCTGAGAAGATTAAGATATAGGTATAGAGGAAATACACTGTGTAGTTGAGTTAAGCGAAGGTTAAATAATTTTATATTTGGGTGGGTAACAAATATTGTAATTCTCATTCTATTTTGGGTCATATCTTTTAATTCATTTAAGATTTCAAATACTATTTCCTTAATCTTTATTTACTTGAATGGCTACCTTCATAAATCTCTTTTTATCGCTATGGTGGTATTTAGTATTCTATTTATTTTATTTTATGCTGAGATTTTATGACTTCACATTTATATGATACCAATACTATTTAAAAAAAATACAAAGCTGTAAATATGGAACCTGGCGAGAATGCATCTTCTTTTTCCTCTTACGAGGTTCTCTCTTGTTTCTGAATTTTACGTCTTGCGGAGCAAGCATCGAAGGATGTCGAAACGCTGAACTGAACCCCCGCTAAACATTGTCAGCGTATCTTCATTAGTACGCTAAATTGGATAACGTAGGCAGCAACCTAATTAACCCAAATTAGTTTCTGTGACAAAAGGAAGTCTTTCCTAATTTCCTAAACTTCTCTCAGTACTCCTCAAATTTCCTTAACTTCCTCGGGATTTCTTTGTTGATACCGAAAACTTTATTTTTTCGAGCGAATACCTATTCGATTAATGAACGGAAAATTTAAGTCAGTTTTAGGAGTTCCTTTAAGCCCTCTTAGAGGTTTTTATAAAGCTTTAAATACTTTACGGGTACAAAAATTCCAAATAAGAAGGTGAATAACATTGGAGTTGAACAATATTATTGATAAAGAATGAAAAACTCAGCTGGCATGATAGGTACCAATGAGATCGAAGCTGTTTTTTTTGATAATTTTCGAATGACCATCTTAGGTACTCGTAAATTGTGTGTGTTGACCTTGATCTCGCTGGATTCGGTGGACACAAGACCGTGTACAATAGGCCAGCAGTGGGATGAAGGGGTCTGAGTATCATGTTGGTGATGAAAAATCCATGGTGTGATTGGTACTTATATTTAGTTTCTTGGATTAAATTGTATGTTGTCATCTCTTATCTACTAGCCTTTGCCCGCGGCTTCGGTCGAGTGAAATCATTTTCAAAAGCGGCAAGCATATCTTTCTGTGGGAATATTAACCTATTTCCATTCAGAGGTGAGAGCAATCATCATTTGTTGACGTCTCCTCCAGACTTCCCATCTGTAATATTGTACCTTCATAGATCAAGTCGATTTTGATTTTCATACAAACTGTAACCCCCCCATTTCCCCCTAAGTGGAGGAATTTTGCAAAATCAATCAGTGCTCCCCTCCGCTATACAATGAATCCATGTTCAATGTAATTTGTAATTTTCAGAAAACTTATAATGGTATAGACCAAGTAGTACAAAAGCGAGCTTATCTGTAACAAAGAGATTTCCTCCAGCAAGCCATATGTAAAGATATAGGTAGGAAGTTGATCGGGGGCAATGTTTTATAATCCATCTATTGGATAATTATACATATGCGTTGTAATGTCTTTCAGTCAGTCAGTTGCAGGGAGCACTTATCCAGTGGAGAGCGCATAGATACATTTTCTTTTGAAACACAACTCACCAATTTGCGGGCGGGGCGGGGGACGAGGTAAGAGAGCTGTGATTGATCAGCCACTGCGAAACTGTCTGGCGGCCCTTCATCGTACATAGGTTGCGTATGCGAACGTTAGTTGAATACAACAAACGTTTGACGAGCTGCATTCTTCCGCAGGCGCAGTAAATTGGATATATAGTCTCTGGTCAGTTGTTAGCTTTTATTGAGTAGATCTTACTCACTTATCATGGAAGTGCTTGTTACTCGTCGCGTAGGAGTCGAATATGTAGTTCAGCATTGGTGAGTCAGCCTTTCCCGTCTTCAGTTGAGTCCGTCTCGGCTTCGTTGTGGCTAGTCGAGCACCGCTCCGGTATCTGAAGACAAATAAAAGCGAAATTATATAACAACAAGCTTAAGCCCGCGGCTACGTCTGCGTAGTAACACTTTTGACGTGACAACGTCTTATAAATTGGTTTGCCGGCGGGTGACACTTCAAGAAACTGCGTTACGCTCCGCTCACGTTATGCGCTCACAATGAGAGCGAGTGAGAGGCACGCGTCCCTTCCACTCGGGCATGGTTAGCCCGCCTAAGAGCGAGAGAGACAGACATAAAAAGTGAAAGGCACGCGTCCCTTCCACTCGAGCACAGTTAGCCCGCCTAAGAGCGAGAGAGACAGAATTATTTTACCACTCAAAGTCGTTGTCACGTAAAACTTTCGCCCGTATACCGACTTTACAGGCAACCAATTTTTTAGTCCCAGAACACCACTTCATTGAGTCCATATGAACGTCCCATACCAAATAATACCAACTTCTTTTCACTTGCCTGCCGGTCTTTAACGCCCTTTCTTTTGTGTTTTTTTAGGGTTTCATACCCGAAGGAAACGGGACCCTATTACTAAGTCTCCGCTGTCCGTCAGTCCGTCCGTCCGTCCGTTAGAGGGCTCTCCAGCACGAACCGTATAATATAATAGCTAGAAAGTTGAAATTTTCACAGAATTTTATCTATTGCCGCTCCACTGACAAATACTGAAATACACGAAATATTGAAAAAAATAAAGGTGTCTAAAATACAAGCAACGTATTTATTTTTATTTTAGTACAATGATGGTGTGGAACCCTCCGTCCGTGTGAAAGTCCCACTCGCATTTGGCTGATTTTTCATAGGTTTTGAACGCCCATTTTTGGCAGGCAAGTGAAGAGTAATGGGTCTTTTTGACCCCTTCAGGGTCGGATTTCAGCAAAACCGTTACTAAGTGGGTCATTCCATTCAATCGCTTCCACCACATAACAGGACATTTTACAACCTTTGTGGTGTCTGTAGCTCTGTCTGCCAAGCGAGAGGTATGTACCGGGTTTGAAATTTAGGATGATTATAAAGTGTGTGACGTGTGACTAGCAAGGCTTTTTCCCACTTTACAGGGTATCCTAGAGTGGGTTTTTATAACTAAATGCTTACCTAGGAGTTGCTGGTGCAGTCATGGTGCTACCGACGACGTTGCTTGTAAACTCGGCTAGTGTAGTCCCTGGTGATTCTGTGGATAATATGACAAGAATTAGATTTAGATGATATACTCAAGCTGGATTTTACCAACAAAAAGTTAAACCGAGAATAACTAATCCCGGGGATGACTTGTTTTATTTTTTATTTTATTTTATTTATTGAACAAAAATCCACAGCCATACATAAAAATTAAACAAGAATAAAGATTAAATAACTAGGCCAATTAAGGATTTCACTATGTAAATAGTCAAATAAGGACAGGTAGGCAAGTAACTTAGAAAAACAGTAAAATATAGATATAGATATGTGCTTAAAGGTGTGTGTACGTGTGTGCTTTTCGGGGGGGATCCAGTTGTTCTGGTAAGTGACATTCTCATACAGCTAGCACAAAGAAGGTGTGTAACTTGTATGACAAATGAAAGTTTAAAATGAGGTGATCTGATCTAGGTGTCACTGGTGTCTATGAAAACGTAGAAGATACTCTCGAGTAAAAATTACTCTTTCGTTGGTAAAATAACTTAGTCCAGGGCTTAGTTCCGGGCTTAGTCATATTTTGCTAAAGATCACATGTAGGTATTTAGTTATTTGTGTAGAAACAAACGTATGAAAGGATAGAGTTGTTGATTATATTCGGAAGGCCTCGAATAAGGAGAGGCGGGGCGGGGCGGCGGGGCGGCGGGGCGGCTTAGAGGGGCGGCAAGCATTCTGGCGGTGAAATCAAACATAATAATTATGGCATTATTAAGTGTCTGTATTCTGTTTTTTTTTGTGCAATAAAGTATAAAGTAATAATAAAGTAAAGTAAAGTATTATAAGGGAGCAGTCATGTACATATAAGCGTTGTCAATTGTCTTGACTATAAATCCAAACAGGCATTATTTGAAGAAGACAATGTAACTTAGAACATACGTGATTATTTTTAGACCTAAATCGGTCGGGCCATCAATATCCATTCAGTATTGATACTTTACCTATTCGCACTCCCCCCTCCAGAAGGCAAGAGCGTGCTTATCATTAATACAGGCTATTAAACTAGCCTAGCAATGAAGGCATCAACTATTGCTACATTACTGCTATGCTCAACTATTGTATAACTAACACACACTCAAAATGTAATGTACATGTACCCACCGTTTTGTTCAATAAATGATTTTTGAATTTTGAATTTAGAATTTTTTTTCTACATGAAAATCTGTGTACAAAATTTAGTACAAGCCTTGGCCCAGCTTGCAGCTTCTAGAGGTATTTGCAAATACGAAGAAATAGTTAATATGCCAGATAAACCTCTACATACTCGTAACACGATACATACAACTGGAGCAGTCAATATATAGGTCAGTTCGGTGCTACGGATTCTGACATTAATAGCTCGAATAATAACGATGAAGAGCTCATATCGTACAACTCTACTAGCAGCAGATAGTAGCAATAGTCGATCATGTAACGAGTAAGTAAGCAAGTAAATGTAGCCCATTAATGTCCCCACCGAGGGGCACAGGCCTTTACCCGGATCCGAGTAAGATTGAGCCATACTCCACCGCGCTGGCTCAGTGCGGGTTGGTGGAGGTTTTTTTTTACGACTACTACATACTACGAAGTAGCGATAGTAGCCGGGACCTACAGCTTACAGAGTGTCCGATAATGTACTTAATCATCTCATTGGTACATGGTCAGCACCGGGATTCGAACCTGCATCTCCTGCGTGAGAAGCAAGGTGAAACCCACTGGACCACGGAGCACTTTTTTATCATGTTACGAGTATATGATGTTATATAAAAAATAATCGGTCAAGTGCTAGTCGGACTCTCACACGAAGGGTTCCGCACCACCGTACAAGAAAGAGTACAACAAAAAGCATGTTTCTTGTATTGAGGCACCCTTATTTTTTATGATTCGTGTAGTTAATTATTTGTTGCTGTAGCGGCTAAAGATACCTTACTTAGTGCCGTTCTCTCATTCCTCAGATAGCGTTTATCTGTCTGCTTATCTGGGGCTTTTGACATTTTACACGAACAAAAAGTGTCAAAAAAGTTATCTTACTGTTTATCCATCTCTTGAGAGAACCGGGCTTACTCACTTATATGTATACATTCTGTGCAAAAACCCAGTTTTTTAGCTATTGCGGTTCACTATAGAGTCCACTGACGGACAGACGGACAGCGGAGGCTAAGTAATAGGTCCCGTCTGGCACCCTTCGGGTACGGAACCCTAGCTTGTAGAAAACTTTTTGTGACAGATTCATTTTGTAATTTTACAACTAAAATAGGGCTTTGAGAATAACAATAACATGCTTAAATCTTAACTTAAGTCCGTGTTCTAATTTAGAGATGATTAATCTCTAATCACACACACACACACACACATACACCCTCTTACACACCCTCACACACACACCCACACACATAATATGTACTTAATTAAGTTTATTTCTGAAACTGAAACTGCATTATTCCAATGTATACTTTGTTATGGAGAGCGAGACCTCCTGGCACAGGTATTTTATACTTAATAGGAGGTCTTTACCTTGTATTAGTTATAAGTAAAAAGTTTTTGAAATAAACATTTTTTTTTTTTTTTAAATCTCTGTCCATTACCTAACCGGAAAAATAGCATGCGTGTTTTAAATACGGTATTAATCTCGTACACAGAAAGATTTATGTAATTACATTAATGAAATGTATTATTTTTACCCTCTAGCTCCAACGTCTATTGTTCTTCATTGTAAGTTTGTTCGGCCTATGTCCTTATGATACCGATTCAGTTGATAAAATTAATGGAAAGTTTAAAACATTTCTGTTAATCCCAATTGCGTAATAATTCCTCTCCATACTGTTAATCTCTTGTTTAAATAAACTCGTTATTTAAATTTTTCTGCATTGTTCTCACAGCACGATTATCCGGTTCGTTTCAAAAACCACCAATCAAGTGCCAAGCGAACGGGCGGAACGACACTGCAAATTGCAGGGCGGTTTCAACCGGGTTTAAACGTAAATCAAAGTGTCACACAGTCACAACAATGACTATTTATTGACGGGCGTACCCGGGTGGATGATCAACGTCGGTTAATAGTTGAAGGGTTAAGTAATGTGTTACGAGTGTGACAGCTCATGAATATACTATTAATTTTCAATCATGACAAACGAATACTTTATACTTTATTGCACAGAAAACATAATACAGACACTTAATATTAGAAAACACATGTACAAAGGCGAGCTTATCTCTAATAAGAGATCTCTTCCAGCAAACCTAGGATGGAGAGGATAATTTAATAAAAGGTAGACCTACATAAGTGCACAACGATAAATATTAAAATACATTATTTATCAGCCTATATTTTTAGGGTACCGATCCTTAACCAGAAAAATCAAAGAAAAAAAAGCTCAAGGCCAAGTAGGATTCGCGCACCAAGGGTCACGATCACACATGGAGAGCGTAACACGTGTAATTAGGTTTCCACATAAAAAACTAAAGTATGATGTCATCCATGTAAACCAAACTGAATGTTTTTGTAGAAAGACAGAAATTTGCAGTTTTCAGTATTTTCCCTTTATTTGTGTTATAAGACCTTGCTTTATGCCAAATTTTATGAGTAGGCCTACGGGAAATACCCTATAGGTTTTGGATCCATTGCGATTACTACGAAAATTCAACAATTTTACAGCATTTTAAACGGTCGTAGCGTTTGATTGCGTTGCCCTAGATAGATGGTTGATTTTTTCACAGCTTTAAGGGACCACAGACCTAAGCAATTGATATTCAGCTTGATACCACCGTGCGTTCCGAATAAAAATGGTTTCGACAGACGGACAAACGTACAACGAATTTATCCCTTAATGGGTCCCTTTTTAGGGTACCGACCCTTAAAAGGAAAAAAACGAAACCGGCCTAGTGCGAGACGGACTCGCGCACAAATTCGCGTACCATTTTCTAACCACCGTACCATTATCTTCTCCTAATCTTCGGTCCTCATCTTCATAAGGTAATTTTAAGATAGGCAAATTAATATTTTTCATTTATTCGCACGTCTTATCGTATGCGAAGGGAAAATAAACATTGTTCAAAACGATGTCTCCCATGCCCTCAAAATATGACCACAACTTTCTTTTACAACCTGAGTAACTCGACCACCAACAAGGTCTACAACATAATTACGCGTGCTTGTGTGAATCTTATTGATAAGTTAAAGCGATCATAATTCTTTATTTTTACATAATTACAGGTTTATATACATTTCGATTAAGATAATAATAATTAAGTAAAATAAAAGTAGTATGTAGTTAAAGCTACATATCGCGACGAGACCGTAAATTATTCTACTTATATATTTTAAGCATATCTCATTTTAAGTGAAATGTAATTTCATATGAGAATAAAGTTCTTTAAACCTATTTGACATTCCGTACATTAATTCGACCTCTAGCCACGGCCATTTTATTTCATAGAAAGAAGAAAGAAAGAAAGAAAGAAAGAAAGAAAGTGTATGTTCGTGGCGTGGCCTACAACCATTAGCGCCAGTCTTGATCTCAGGGTGTCAATTCTACATATTTGTATCACACACAATGTCCCTGGTCTCCGTTAACTCAATGCCCTAAGGTATTTATAGGTCACGCTAAATTTCCCGGCATCTATAGTGCAGCATGGAGGGAGTATACTCTCTTTCTTGCAGAGAGTGAGATAGAAAGAGGCGATTGTCTCAAGCGGCATTCACAAGTTGAAATACAACATTATGCCTGATTTCTGTTGAAAGTAATAAAATAACAAAACCGGTAGGATTTATATAGTATGTTTATTTTGTAAGTTTTAAAAGGTGATTTAGCCTGTGAAACAAATGTAATTACTGGTATATCCCTAATGACTGTGTCATAAAGTGTGATATTTGTATTAACTTGTGTTAAATAAAGAACTTTGAAAAACAAAACAAACACTTAGGTCTACCTTTTTTCTGTTTTATTTCCTGTCCATCTTAGGTTTGCTGGAAGAAATGTCTTAGCTGGCCTTTGTCACGTATTCTCCACTTCTCATTGTATAATGTATTATGTTGTGCAATAAAGTAAGTTATCTGACTGTTTATCCGTCTCTTGAGAGACCCGGGCTTAGTCATATATTAATCATACTAGACATACTTAGTAGAATTAGGAGCCAGGTCATTAGCTTGACTGTATCAACCGTTGAACATTTTATGCTAACAGGAAGTTTAGCATTGAGAGTTTTTATTGAATCGCCTACATGCAACATTGACCGTTATTAACCTTCATTTTTGCAAAGAGACTGATTTATTGTAATTTTCTACTATGGTGAAGTCAACTGTTACATAAAATTACCACAAAGGCACCATAGGTAATTTTTTGGGGTTCTGTACCCGAAGGGTGCCAAACGGGACCCTATTACTAAGCCTCCGCTGTCCGTCTGCCCGTCGTCGTCGGTCCGTAACCGAATTAAAAATAAAGGGATTTACTTGTACAATGGGATTTGAACCCTTCGTGTTAGAGCCCAACTTGCACTTGACGAATTTCATATATTTTGAGCCTATGGCACACCTCGGACACTCCATAGAACGCTCGTAAAATAATCACCTATTACTACTACATAGCCTAATGTGCGTAAACTCGTTCGTTTGTGAGTGTGTGCGTTCAGCGCCTAAACAAAGTGTCTCCCGAAGAGGCTCCCCGGGAGTGGCCGTTCTGTACGTAGTACTATTATCTCTTTTGTGCCTATGGTGTTGTTTCCCACTGTTGGGCAAAAAACTCTCATTTTTTCACTTTGGCGATCCTGACCCTGACCAGTCATCCACCAGTTGTCGTCCCAAAGACCTTGCTCTCCCCCCCCATCTCTTCTTCTTCTTCTTCTTTTTATTAATGGCGTCCTAACCTCTTTTGAGGTTAATTTTGCCAGTGTCAAGTGTTCAGGTTCTCATTTGAGAACCTGGAAATTATAATGTCTTGAGATGATTTGATGACTATGATGATGATGATTTGTCGCTCGTTAGCACTACCCGGGAAGGACGTGAAGGGCTGTGGGTTCCAAGTAATTCCTTCGGATGTGAGCGACTGCCTCCCCCCCCCCATCTCTTCCTGGGTCGACCATCGCGATTTCTCTTAGCATTTTGAAACATATTCATATTCTTTATTGCACGGTAATTAACAAGGAAATATTAATCTCTCTCTCTCTCCACGAAGGCTAACATTTCATGCACAAAGGCTAATAGGCAAAATAGATAAGTGATAAGCTCTCACTTATCTATTTTAACTTAGAAGTATTTTTTATGTCACAACTCAGCTCAGCTTAAACACTAGGGATGTTACCAAAACAATCGGAAAAAGGTTTAAAGAACTTTATTCTCATAAGAAATTACATTTCACTTAAAATGAGATATCTATGCTTAAAAATACATAGGTAGATTATTTTACGGTACTCGTTGCAATATGTAGCTTTAACTTATTTTTGAAAGGAACGAAATTGTTTATTCGTTGAACTTATAAAAGAATTGTCATCGTCATCGCCGCGTACGATATTCTTTTCTCAGATAACATCCAATAAACATGGTTTTGGATCGCAGCAGCATCAAAATTACTATCAACACCGGCAACGTTACTTTGTGTGTTTTTTGAACAGACCTTAAGTGATATACCGAGTGACTGTGCTATATTTTAAGGGAATTGTTAGGGACATCATTCTAAGCAACTGTTACTATGAAACCGACTTAATCAGAGCAACTTTATTTTTCACTTCTCGATACAAATCAGCTGACCCACTCAGGCCAAAATGTACTGGCAAGCCTGCATTCATGGAAGTATCTATGTCTGTCGTATAGTGTAGGTAAAATACCTCCAAAGTTTCACGTGACATGACCTCTAGGGGCCTCAAAAGGGTCACGGCTCTTCGCATAAAAGTTGAGAGTGCTTTATATATACACGTTCTTAGTATAGACTCAAACCCTTTACTTACTTTTTTAGGGTACCGTACCCGAAGGGTGCCAAACGGGACCATATTACTAAGGCTCCACTGTCCGTCTATCCGTCCGTCCGTCCGTCAGCGGGTCCTAGAGCACGAACCGTAATAGCTAGAAAGTTGAAATTTTTACAGAATGTTTATTTTTTATTTAGCCTATTGAGGTCTCTGAGCAAAGGCCTTACCGGTTCGGCCTTAGTATTACTAATCTTTTATATAATAAAATCGTAATGGGAGCTATGACCTTTTGACAGCAATTACATGGAAGAGAATCACGCCAAACTACACAATCTATCGAAATGGGGTTATCGACTGCTTCTGGCCCCACACTAGGATACCCTGTGTCGTGGGAACCAGAAACAGCGACATCACAAACATGTAAACATCCAAGAGCTGGGGTTTTTTGTCCCCAGCCGGGATTCAAACCCGGCCCTCTCGCGTGGTAGGCAGATGCGCAACCGCTGCGCCACAGAGGCCGTCAATGACACTTACCAGTGGTGTTGACTGATGGGGCTCCCGCCCTGGAGAGCAACACCATTAGTACCAGAATGAGGTGCATGCCGCCGCATCCTACCCAGCGAGCAGGAATCTGCAGACAAACAAGACATTCGCTTATAATCAGAATCAGAATCGTAATCAGAATCAGCCCCCCTACCGCGCAACCACTGTCGACATCGGCTTCATGTTCGTCTTGCCGTATTGTCATAATGATAAAGTACATTCTTGCGCATTTAAACACATCGAAGCCGATGCCCACAGCTATTGCGCGGTGGGGGGGCAGAATCAGAATGTTTATTGTGGATCGTAGATTTAAATAAGATGTTATGTAATTTTACAGACTGTCCTTACGTCCTGCCATTAGGCGTACAAATAAATAAAGTAACAACTGATCTCATGCTCAGGAATGAGTAAAAGTACACAAAAGTATACATGTTATGGATGAACGTTCTAACGGTGAAGGAAACCTTCAGTCTCTGTAGCTGTGGCGATTGACTGGCCCCCTGTCACGCAACTGGAGTTTTGAATGGCCTAAAGTGGGCACAATAGTCTTAAGTTGAAGCATTATGTACAAAATGGCTTGACGTTCTCAGAATTGTATATTTCCAGCAGATGAAGTCAATTTTGTGCAAAAAAAGACAGCATTTGATGGCACTTTTACATGACGTCATTCTGTTGTTATTTCATAGAACTCAGGAACAAACGTTCCGTTTTGACAGTTCATAAAAAGTATCTATATTGACTTGACAGGCCACAAGCCTATTGTGGCTCTGGCAGCCCGTATGGGATAAAGCGTGACCAGTTGACCTCAGAATATTTGAAAATGTTCTGTGGGCGTGACGCTTTGTCAGTTTTTGTTTTTAATGAAGGCTACCGCGTGTTAATTCGCCGCTGGGGGCGCTGGTGTAGCGTAAGGTCTTCGGAAACAACTTTGCATCCTTTATTGAAGTCTGTTACTTTTTCTCCCCAATTTTGACAAAAAAAATATAAGTATTTAGTTAGCCAGATTCATGATTTGTTGGTTTTTTGATGTGCTGATTCACCATGGTGAATAAAGTTAACATTTATTAATCTTGTTCACCTTGGTGAATTAAATAAACTAAATAGGTAGGTATATATCTATAATAACTTGATGTATACTTTATTCACCCCAAGAAATTTATGTATTTTTAATTAGTTTTATTATTTATTTTCATATGGTGTGAACTCAGGCAAATTAAATCAAACTGAAAATGCAAAATCGGAGGCACCCTAAACCAAAACAGAAGCTAACGAACTAAAATAACATTTAGAACAGCGATAAAATCGTAAGCGAGAACGTGCAACCACCTGCACTTAACCAAACTTCAACTTCAACATGCTCTACTTTTCCAGGTAAAACAGAAGCAAACTGCTTTCAATCACTGATCGATCTGTATTTAAGTAAATAACCTTCATAATAAACAGAAAATAGAAACTGGAACTTTGACGGTGGCTGTCGCTATAATACAAGAAGAGTAACAGTAGCAACAGCGCCTCTACATCTCGAAGGACAAAACATGAAAATGTGTGGCATAAAAATATGTGGATGAGAAACCAGCGACATTTATAGGTACTAGTTTCAAAAGTTGTGCAAAACTTTGAAAAATAAACAAATAACAAAATCCTATGTGGCATACAAATGCAACCTTTAGAATCGCTGCTCTGGAACCAAAATACCAAATGGCCAAAAATCCAGTGAGACATTTTATTCCCGTACAAATGCAAAACACGGGGACAAATCCACGCTGATAACCTTCCCGTTGCGAGGGTTGTGGCTTACGCGAAATAGGTCAGCGTGGTAAAGTTGTTTTACTGCAGTTTAGTTATTCCGGAGACCTCCACCGTAAAAGTTTCGCGCCTAAGGGTGTACACGAGCCAACTTGTGCTGTGTGAGCTGCGTGGAGCTTGTCCACGGACCGATTTGATCGTCGCATCGTATAGGTTACAGCCGTGGGTACCGTTCCCGAAGGGTGCCAAACGCGATCCTATTACTATTAAGGCTCCGCTGTCCGTATGTCCGTCAGCGGGTCCCAGAGCACGAACCGTAATAGCTAGAAAGTTGAAATTTTCACAGAATGTGTTGTTTCCGCAACAACAAAAAATACTTAAACACGAGAGATATTACAAATTAAAGGGGGTCCCCATACAAGAAACTTGTTTTGATACACCCACGCATTTCAATATGATGGTATATTTCGCGTCAACCCAAATAGTTGTGGAAGCTCAGCCGGTATGTTGTAGGCCCTCAATCCGTAGGTCGTGAGTTCAAATTACCGTGAGGGCATAATCTTTTTAATTTTAATTTTCTTTTTGTTTTATTATTTTGAGTACTTAAGGTTTGTTGTACGATGGTACGGTACCCTTCGTGTGCGATTCCGACCCGCACTTGACCGTTTTTTTACTAAATATGCATGTGCAAGCCGCGCCAAGGAGTTTTGGCTCTGAGTGAGTTGTTAGAAAGGGAAGTCACTCACAGCTCGCTCAAAGCCAAAGAAACTTGGCGTAGCATGTAACCATATGAGCTAAGAAAGTCTGTTAGCCGAACCAAACTGCTCTGCCCAAGATCAAACAAAGTTCCCCTTAAATGCCATACTGACTCTAGCATTTCTTGAGCGAGACTTCGTGTGTCCCAATTTTTGTGATGGCATTATGCATCCAGATCCAAGGCGAAACATGGGACAGTTGTACTGAATGTACAAGAAAATTTTCGGGTGCCATTTACAGTTTTTTATACTTTATTTTGGTTGTGTTGTGACTTATTTCTATGATTTTACTTTACTCTACCAATAAACACGTCATTATTTATCGACGACTCAGTGCTTAATATCTGTAATGTAAATAAATAACTGTAGCTGCCGAACCATCACTCATATTATAATCTATGTTCTTAACCAACATCTACAAATAATTATGGATCAAGATTGCGAGTCCGGATCAGGTCAGCACAATGTGTAAACGTCTCAACTAACTAACCGACTTATCCTTTCCAAAATAGGTGTTATATCTTCCTTGCCCGAGGCGTCGATTTGCATAATTTAGGACCCACTAGATGTAAAGTTACTCGTATCTTTCAAGATTGGCAAAGTTGAGCTCGTGAATGAAGTCCTCATATATTTACTCACTGTTCTTTCATCAAAGCGCCCCTTAGTTTTTTTAACAAAATTGAAATGAACTTTTAAAGATAGAACTGATTTTGTTTTGTAATTTCAGATTCAGTCATGAGTAGTCATGAACTCATGACCCTGCCATACGGAAGAAGAATCATAGTTTTTTTTTTTATAAAAAACAAATACTTATCCCGACGAATTGATAAACCTCCTCCTTTTGTGAAGTCGGTTAAAAAGTGACAAGATTCTGACACATAATGGTGTAATGTGACCATATTCATGTAGCTGGATTTAAAAAGATATAAATTACGCTATTTCGAAAAATTAAAGGTATGGGTGACTCATTATTCGGCGAGCGTGTCCAACCCACGCAATTAGTCTCATTTCAACGCGAAAAATAAAATGGCGGCCAGACACGTATTCAGGTGTGGCAATTCCCGGCGGTGATTAGTGTAATGTGCGTTTCTAATTTAACTCGCAGTGTTTTTGACAGGGTTCTATCATTTGACCGCGATATTTCCGACGAACCGCGTATGTCGCCCAGTTACCATACCTATACCTATAGCGCCGGAATTCGAACCTGCATCTCCTGCGTGAGAATCGGGCAGGAGGCCCACTAGACCACAGAGCTAGCTATACTTTTTATGTCATTTTTATTAATTTTATTGTTTTGTTACTTTATTTGTTTTTGTTATAATTTACTATACTTTTTATGTAATTTTTATTAATTTTATTGTTTTGTTACTTTATTTGTTTTTGTTATAATTTGTTTTTTTTTCTCTCTTTTCCTTTACAGGTACGGTCTGAAAACCAGCGCTTTGAGATAGAACATGTTTGTGCTACTCACAGCAAACGCTGAGACTGTCCCTTTTTTGTCTTATTAAACTAATGTACCCTATTTAACTGTACTTTTTATGTATATTTTTTTAAAGGAAAAATAAACTATTTCTATTCTATTCTATTCTATTCTATTCTATTCTATCTTATTTGGAAAAGTCTCATTTATAAGCGTAGTATTATTATTACTAGCCTGTAATGTCCCTCTGCTGGGCAAAGGCCTCTTTCCCCCTCTTCCACTCGATTCGATCCTGAGCGGTCTCTCTCTACTCTTTATCCCATAAGCGAATCATTTATTGCATACCCCTGCAATAAATGATTCGTTTCAAATTCATGTCACAATCGCTTTGTCAAAACAGAAAATTGAAAAGTATCGGGCTAGACATCAGTTTTTTTGGTGTGGACCCATCTAATGGAGTTCATGGTGTCAAAACTATTATAGTTGAAAATGATATTTTAATTCAGTTTAAGTCTGTAAAGTTTGTTTGTGGTTTGACAGTAATTCTTCAAATTATAGTCTGGAAAGTTGTAGGACAGACATATATTACCAAGTGGCTGGCTATTACACCGAAATATGCTCAATTTCAAGTTCAAAATGTATTTTCTGATGCCATATTTTAACAAAAATAGTGTTTCAACACGAGTTTGTAGACACAGATAGCAAGTTATTTTATACTCCGTTTTGAGTTTGCATGATTAGCTCCACATCGCCAAAACTAAGAACCAATGATGATTTATAAGCTTCCTTGCAATGTTATGTGATTTTTCTGGAAAATATAATATTGTTTTATTTTATATTTATGTCTAGTTTTAAGGTATATATGGATATGGGATTTTTATGTCCTGAAATAAAGATTTATTATATTGTATTGTAATACACTCCAAATTTTTAATTACGAATTAGGTACTTATGCCTCAATTACAGATGGGTCGTCGATCGGATTTATTCTGCGGAATTATTCCAAAATATATAGATATCCGGATATTCGGATATGCTGATAGGTTTAATCTTTATGTGCACTTTCAAACTAAAATCGGCTGATATTACTCGGCAGCGAAAACAGGCAAATAGCGTTTTTGTGTAAAAAAAATATAAAATAAATACTTTTTAAATAAATAAATAAAATAAATTAATAAATCCTCAAAGTCGCCTGCCGTAAAAGTAAAAGGCTTGAAACACAAAAAATCTATTCAATCTCCAAAAGAAAATAATTTAGGCAAAATATCCGGATACATCCTCCAAACTGGTTTTATATCCGGATTAGAATCCCATCACTAGCCTCAATGGGCTTGCCGCGAGCGTGGGTAGGAAGGAACACAATAAAAGGGGTGTGGATCACTCGGCCAGGTTTAGGCTGTCACTCAGACTTTTGTACTCATAAGCCGCGTGAAGCAATTTCGTTATGACGATGTGTGAGACGGATGTGGTTATAGTTTTTGTGTCGAATTTGCTGAAATCGTGCTATTTTGGAACTATACTCAGCGTCAAAAATATCGCACTTGGTGAAATTCTACTCTTAACAAGATTGGTCTTATTTGGTTCCCCTTTTGAGGACATTGTTAGTTGTCTGGTGTGATCATTACGTTCCCAGCGACAATGACAAATCTTGTTCAGAGTAGAATTTCAAAAAGGTGCGATCATTTTGACGCTTAGTGTAGGTATATCCCTGTATAACTGTCTCCCTGCTATCCCGCATGGGAAAAGGATGTAATTATTTTGTTGCTTTTTTTTCTTGTCAGTTTATTATTTGTATTTATGTTGATAGTCAAGTCATACCCACAGGTTACGGTTCACCAAAATTGATAATTTTAAATGAGCATTTTTATCATACAGCTCCGTCGCCTTATTATGTATTTCTGATATCATCTCAAAACATAATCTTTATATTGTAATTGTTGTTGTCAGATATACTTATTTAGGCTATCGATCGGTCATAATAATTTACTACCAACCTACACAAACGGAGAACGTAATAAAAGAAAAATATACAGTAAAGAGAGCTAAATATGCTGTAATTTTTATCATCACAGACTTGATGTCCATTTATTCGAAAATATTTTGCTTGAAAGAAATGTTATTACTCGGGAAAAAACCTGCTAACTTATTTAGCTGGTACGGTAATTACGACAACGTACAAATTGGATTATTAGGAATGCAAAAGCACTCTGAATTAACCAGTAATGTAGCTTAGCTCTGCAATATTCTTTTCTGAGAATATTATTTGATTCATATGTATTGTTTTAAGTAAGTAAGTAGTCTATTAATTTAATATGTATCGTTGTGCACAAATATGTAGGTTTACCTTTGGTTAAATAATCCTATTCATCCTAGGTTTGTGGGACGGGATCTCTTATTAGAGAGTGTCTGTATTCTGTTTTTGAGAAATAAAAAGTAAATAATAAAGTATTATTTCCATCGAACTTCAGCTTTGTTTTCATTAAATAGCACAAGAAAATAATCTTATATTCTAAATAACTTCATAGGTAGAGCTTGTCCAATCTGAAATGAAGACATTTGCGACATGCGTACGTGTGTATGTAAAGGCGGTAGTTGGGCGCGTCTTTTAATTTTGAACAAGCTATACAATACATATTTATTTAATGTTAACCTAACCTAACCTAACCTAACGTGATAAAAACATTGTTTACTTTACAGAAGATAAAGCCTTTTTAACCATACTTGTAGTAGACTAACATAGCGTACTTAGGAACCGAGCCAAAAATCTTTGTCTCTGAACCGAAAGGTGCAAATGAGATGGTGAAATGTCAAAAATAGGGTTAGGTGAGGTGAGAGAGATGTCACATTGCATCCAGAGTAGGTACTATTGAATCTTTTCTTGGTGACCTAGAACCGAAATGATGTATAGGAATGCATAGAATGTTTAGGAATGCTTGCAAAGGCGGGTTTAGATTTGATGTTTACTGTGAATGAGAATTCTGAGACGAGAAGGCAGGAAATGTTCATTTCTGTATCTTATTCGCTGAAGTTTCTTTGAATAGATAGATAGACGACTAGGATATTCACGAAACTCAAGTTTCATTCTGTTTGGAACTACATGTGCTATTTTTATAGTAGACGAAACGCGGCCAAAAAGTCAATAAAAGATATATAAAATTGTAGGTATACATTGTATTTAGTAAGTGATATTAGATCTAGCGTGAGTTGACGCTTAATTATAGTAAACTCAGATTCTAGCTAGGGTACTAAGTGCCGTTCTCTCATTACTCAGATAGCGTTTATCTGTTTGTTTACCTGGGGCTTTTGACATTTCACACGTACGAAAAGTGTCAAAAAAAGTTAACTGGCTGTTTATCCGACTCTTGAGTGACTCGGGCTAAGAGAAAGAAGATGAATCATTAATTTCCGTTAACTGGTTCATAATTGACCGAGCGAGCGAAGCGAGCGAAGCGTCTCCGTTTCAGGTTTGGGCAAAAATGCTTTCGTATGTCCGGTTGTTCTCCTCTACAGGTCGCATTTATGAACCGATTCTCGTGAAATTTTGTGAGCAGGTTGGAAAAATAAATAGAATTTTTTACTCGAGCCAGTTTTTTGATTTTTTTCAAAATGGCGGAGAAAAAAAATCGCTACAACCCAAACGGCTCGATGGATATTAGCAAATGAGGTGTCGTTGGATTCGTAAAGACCATGAGAGTGAAACAGATGAGCGAGCGAAGCGAGCGAAGCGTCTCCGTTTCAGGTTTGGGCAAAAATGCTTTCGTATGTCCGGTTGTTCTCCTCTACAGGTCGCATTTATGAACCGATTCTCGTGAAATTTTGTGAGCAGGTTGGAAAAATAAATAGAATTTTTATTCGAGCCAGTTTTTTGATTTTTTTCAAAATGGCGGAGATATGGGGTTTTAAAATATAAAAAAATCGCTACAACCCAAACGGCTCGATGGATATTAACAAATGAGGTGTCGTTGGATTCGTAAAGACCATGAGAGTGAAACAGATTATATAATTTTAGTAAAAAGTCAATAGGTTGTATTAAAGATCGCGAAATGTAGTTTACAAAGTTATTGGTGCGGCTACTTTCATACTGCATGTACGTAACCAGGTACATTCATAAGTTTGTATGTGTTATTGAAAGAAAATTATTTGGGTTATTTTTTTATGTGTGTTAGCAGTTCAGCTTTCCCACCGACATACTCGCGAGGTCTACAGCTCACAGAGCCACTAGTTATTATATGTATAACAAGTTCGCCATTGTTCGGTCGTTCGAGCTGGATCAGCATAGAATCTACTAACACCATGTACATGGGTCAATAATATCTAATTGGTTACAATGCCTCTCATGAAAGTCTATTAGGAATCAGAAGCAGAAGCATATCTGCTTCAATACCAAATGTCAAAGCTACTCTCAAATGCAAATCCTAATAACAACATACAGATTTGCACATCAAAGACGTATATATGTATAGACAATATACAACGTGTAACACTAAGTACGCAAAACCTTATAGACGCCAAGTGATTTTTATTACAAGAAAATTATTGTTGAAAGAAAATTAAAAAAAAAAACACTAAAATTCTAGAAGATATGAGCAGTTTTCGTTTTCCTAACAATTCTAATAGTTTCTCTTAGCTCTGCCGCCTTAAAAACCGCCCGCAGTACACCGCCCGCTATTGCACTAAATAGGTACGTACCTAGACCTGATTCACACCCGCCGTTTGTTCCCTTCTAACGTTCGTTGCGAGATCCTTAGTTTGAAAGAGATAACTAAGGTAGCTTGCGCGTTTGCTTTGTGGATTGATCTGCCGCTGCTTTCGTTCGACACACTTGAATATCTCGCTGGATCACGGTAAATGATAGAAGCGGCAATAAATAATTATAGATAAAAAAATATGATGTAAATATGTAGTGATGGAATCGATTATACTCGTCATTCTGAACAACCTGTTTTCAGATTTTGCGTACTTAAAGTTACATGTTGTAGATACACAATGTAGAACTAATCCTGTTGTGTGAACAGAGAATATCCCAACAACCCGCCACCGAATAACTAATATTGTTATCTTGCTAGGTGGCGGGAACCAAATAACCTACACAGTTATTAAAGCCTTACTCGTAACCTACTATATTGTGATGTGTGGAAAATTCTTAACAGGAAAATTCCTAAACCTCCGCATTCGGGGTATAAATATCGGGGTATTTCCTGTTAGTGATTGGCGTCTTAAGTTCCGCCTACCCAGAGTTACAAATAGTATGTAAATTTTAATGATGAAACTAAACAGAATGTATGAGCGTCACGCCTTTTCCCATACGGGGTGGTAGAGGTACAATTGTGCCCAGTTTTAGCCAGTTTTTCATTACTCCATTTCTCCATCAGACCGGTTGCACGAGCGCGGAGTACAGGAGGTTCGCGAACATAGTGGATACCCGGCTTAAGGTTGCTATAGCGAGGCGAGGACGCAAACACCTTGTCGAAGGTGCTGAGACGCGCCACGTCGCCGCCCGCCCGGCTACAATCAAACTTGCGCCCTCACTATAGCCAATGCCATGCAATTCCGAACGCGAATAAGGCCCTGAACTGTTTCGGGAGAATTCGCCGTTGATCGTTTTTTCGAACTTCAGCCGTTTGAGATCCAAGTAATTTGTTACCAAACTCACTCCCCTTGTTCGGAACAAGACAACCAGGTATGTGACAAATTCTATGTTACTACTTTCTTTCTTCCTCAATTTATTGAATTCTTTTTCTGAATGTTTGTATGATACTGAAAGGCAATGTATATATTTTTCAGAGCCTTTCCATCTATGTATACTAATTAAATATTTTTTTTACGAATCACGGTATGAGACATGTCCGAATACGTTTATTTACATTAATACAGAATTACATAAAAATATATTGCACACATATATTAAAATATAAAAAACATAATTATGTAGGTATTTCACGTGATCAGGCTGTCACTAAAGTATTCCTGCTCCATCTTCACATTGAAAGGCCCTGACATGTTTTCGAACGAATCTCTAATCTGAGATCTACTCAAGAGTAGTCTTAAGAGTACGCGCTTATTCTGAATCGATGCTTGAGACTAGTATCAAAAATCATAATTCATCTGAGTGATCTCAGATGTGAGTAGAGATTTTACTAATTCTTTAAGGCGCCCGTCCAGCTAAAATGCCCAACAGATTGAGTTATTCCAGCAGATTGAGACACTTTCTGAATCCAGAAAAAATATATGTTATAAAATAGTCCCTTTCCTAAAAATTTAGTGTTTGAAAATATCATAATGTCATCATAAAGTATATGAAAAAAAATATAAACGAATAGTCCTTTTTTACCTAAATCGAGTTATTCCAGCAGTTCTACGAGGAATATTGGTTTGATTCTTGTGTCTAAAAATAGGTAATCGAAATATCTTAAAGTTTAGTGTTTAACATTTTAGAATTAATCGGCGATTTCGAATCAATCTTCATTTTATCACTTGCGCTGAAATAAATTGCATGCGGGTATGCGCGAAGGCGACGGGAGGCATTACCGCTTAGGCTCTCGAAGGGAGAGGTTGTGTCGCTCGTCTCAATAAAAGTCAGTCATAAAATAATTGCTACGCGGCATCGTCATGGCATAATAAAATACGGTTTTTCCTCCTCAAAAGTAGCCAAGGCCTAAAAAATTTATGGGATTCGTCTTGATACTCCTGAAAATTGGTAGTACGGTGTCTTACTGGTAGTCAGTAGGATTTGAAATAGTAGTTTATGAAACTGTTCCATAATGAGGGGTATTAAAACTTATTATTATATATATTATATTATATATTTTTGATAGTATCCCACGAGAGTTTTAATACCTAGTTATGTGTAGTTTCACACCATGTTTAGTTCATACACTATTTATCTACTCTCATACTCATCTCATTAGGTTCGTTGTGACAAGTCCTTTAGGAATATGGTGCCATCGAGCTAATCTGAATTTGGAGTTCATTTTGTAATATGGGTATGGTTTTCGAGGTATTTTAGGGTTCTAGTGACGAATTAGGGGTCCATTTTGCATTTCCAGATGGCTGCCGAGCCAAATTTCTATTTTGCAATATGGGTATGGCGTAGTATCGGGTATTAGCTTACTTTTTGTTTCAATTATTCATAATAACTCGTGTATTTACTCATGATGAGCATAATGATATTGTGATGCGGAACTGATAATGAAGACCACATATGGCCACCAGACCTGCTCAATACTAGGTACAAATACAATGCGTGGCTGACAGGCAGGCAACGCATAGCCTAAACCGGTGGACCTAGAGCCATGAAACTTTGTACAGAGGTTCCTTAGTAGCGTGGGGTAGCACTGAGATGGGATTTGAAAAAATAATTCCCCAATTGGGGATTAGGAGTTACAGTTTGTATTAAACTCAATCTAATCAAATAGGGTTTGTGGAAGTCGGTTTTTTCTAAAGTTTACTTTTTGTTTCAATTATTATTCCAAATTACCTGCACAATCAATACAACGTAAATGCCCGCACGATCATATGCCAACATTCGAATCAGTTTTTAGTATCAGCAATGGCTCGGATTGTTATCGTTTTGGGCCAGCACTGAGTAACACAAGTGATCCAAGTTCGATCCTCACAGACATTATCACTTTTTCATTCTTTGCTCATCGTTGTCTGAGTGCTGCCGTCTCTATATCAGCGGAGATCAGAAGAAACTTTATAAGGTTGACAGTGGCGCCCCTAGCGGTCGTCCTAAGCAACTTTACACAATGAACAACATGTGCTATGCTATGCCTGCCAAGCTGAGATAAAAGTTGATAAAAAAAAGTCGCCGCCATCTTGAACTTTTTTGTTACTCAACCGATTTGCTTCAAAATCGATATCTGAGGATGCGGTTGGAATCCAATCATGATTCTGAAGTCAAATATTAAAAAAAGTCGCCGCCATCTTGAACTTTTTTGTTACTCAACCGATTTGCTTCAAAATCGATATCTGAGGATGCGTTTGGAGTCCAATCATGATTCTGAAGTCAAATATAAAAAAAGTCGCCGCCATCTTGAACTTTTTTGTTACTGAACCGATTTGCTTCAAAATCGATATCTGAGGATGCGGTTGGAGTACAATCATGATTCTGAAGTCAAATATCAAAAAAAGTCGCCGCCATCTTGAACTTTTTTGTTACTCAACCGATTTGCTTCAAAATCGATATCTGAGGATCCGGTTGGAGTCCAATCATGATTCTGAAGTCAAATATTAAAAAAGTCGCCGCCATCTTGAACTATTTTGTTACCGAACCGATTTGCTTCAAAATCGATATCTGAGGATCCGGTTGGAGTCCAATCGTGATTCTGAAGTCAAATATCAAAAAAGTCGCCGCCATCTTGAACTTTTTTGTTACTGAACCGATTTGCTTCAAAATCGATATCAGAGGATGCGGTTGGAGTACAATCATGTTTCTGAAGTCAAATATTAAAAAAATGTCGCCGCCATCTTGAACTTTTTTGTCACTCAACCGATTTGCTTCAAAATCGATATCTGAGGATGCGGTTGGAATCCAATCATGATTCTGAAGTCAAATATTAAAAAAGTCGCCGCCATCTTGAACTTTTTTGTTACTGAACCAATTTGCTTCAAAATCGATATCTGAGGATGCGGTTTGAGTACAATCATGATTCTGAAGTCAAATATTAAAAAAGTCGCCGCCATCTTGAACTTTTTTGTTACTCAACCGATTTGCTTCAAAATCGATATCTGAGGATCCGGTTGGAGTCCAATCATGATTCTGAAGTCAAATATTTAAAAAGTCGCCGCCATCTTGAACTATTTTGTTACCGAACCGATTTGCTTCAAAATCGATATCTGAGGATCCGGTTGGAGTCCAATCATGATTCTGAAGTCAAATATCAAAAAAGTCGCCGCCATCTTGAACTTTTTTGTTACTGAACTGATTTGCTTCAAAATCGATATCTGAGGATGCGGTTGGAGTCCAATCATGATTCTGAAGTCGAATATTAAAAAAGTCGCCGCCATCTTGAACTTTTTTGTTTCTGAACCGATTTGCTTAAAAATCGATATCTGAGAATGCGGTTGGAGTACAATCATGATTCTGAAGTCAAATATTAATAAAGTCGCCGCCATCTTGAACTTTTTTGTTACTCAACCGATTTGCTTCAAAATCGATATCTGAGGATCCGGTTGGAGTCCAATCATGATTCTGAAGTCAAATATTTAAAAAGTCGCCGCCATCTTGAACTATTTTGTTACCGAACCGATTTGCTTCAAAATCGATATTTGAGGATCCGGTTGGAGTCCAATCATGATTCTGAAGTCAAATATCAAAAAAGTCGCCGCCATCTTGAACTTTTTTGTTACTTAACTGATTTGCTTCAAAATCGATATCTGAGGATGCGGTTGGAGTCCAATCATGATTCTGAAGTCGAATATTAAAAAAGTCGCCGCCATCTTGAACTTTTTTGTTTCTGAACCGATTTGCTTAAAAATCGATATCTGAGAATGCGGTTGGAGTACAATCATGATTCTGAAGTCAAATATTAATAAAGTCGCCGCCATCTTGAACTTTTTTGTTACTCAACCGATTTGCTTCAAAATCGATATCTGAGGATCCGGTTGGAGTCCAATCATGATTCTGAAGTCAAATATCAAAAGAGTCGCCGCCATCTTGAACTTTTTTGTTACTGAACCAATTTGCTATTTTTCAACACGCAATGAACTGCAACCAACGGAACTACTGGGGAATAAAAAGTCCCATACCTACGTCAACACTGTTACCGTATGGGATTTTATTTTTTTTATACCGTAACAGTGTGGACGGCGGGGTGTGTACTACTGGGAATAAACGTGAATTCGTTCGTCACTAGAACCCTAAAATACCTCGAAAACCATACCCATATTGCAAAATAGAAATTTGGCGCGGTGACCATCTTGAAATGCAAAATGGACCCCTAATTCGCCACAAGAACCCTAAAATACCTCGAAATCTATACCAATATTGCAAAATAGAAATTTGGCGCAGCGGCCATCTTGAAATGCAAAATGGACTGTATATTCGTCACTAGAACCCCAAAATACCTCGAAAAACATACCCATATTGCAAAACAAAAATTTGGCGCGGCAGCCATCTTGAAATGCAAAATGGACTTTATATTCGTCACTAGAACCCCAAAATACCTCGAAAACCATACCCATATTGCAAAATTGAAATTTGGCGCGGTGGCCATCTTGAAATGCAAAATGGACCCCTAATTCGTCACTAGAACCCTAAAATACCTCGAAAACCATACCCATATTGCAAAATAGAAATTTGGCGCAGCGGCCATCTTGAAATGCAAAATGGACTGTATATTCGTCACTAGAACCCTAAAATACCTCGAAAAACATACCCATATTGCAAAACAAAAATTTGGCGCGGCAGCCATCTTGAAATGCAAAATGGACCCCTAATTCGTCACTAGAACCCTAAAATATTTCGAAAAACATACCCATATTGCCAAATAGAAATTTGGCGCAGCGGCCATCTTGAAATGCAAAATGGACTGTATATTCGTCACGAGAACCCTAAAATACCTCGAAAACCATACCCATATTGCAAAATTTAAATTAGGCGCGGTGGCCATCTTGAAATTCAAAATGGACTCTATATTCGTCACTAGAACCCCAAAATACCTCGAAAACCATACCCATATTGCAAATTAGAAATTTGGCGCGGTGGCCATCTTGAAATGCAAAATGGACCCCTAATTCGTCACTAGAACCCTAAAATACCTCGAAAACCATACCCATATTGCAAAATAGAAATTTGGCGCAGCGGCCATCTTGAAATGCAAAATGGACTGTATATTCGTCACGAGAACCCTAAAATACCTCGAAAACCATACCCATATTGCAAAATTTAAATTAGGCGCGGTGGCCATCTTGAAATGCAAAATGGACTCTATATTCGTCACTAGAACCCCAAAATACCTCGAAAACCATACCCATATTGCAAATTAGAAATTTGGCGCGGTGGCCATCTTGAAATGCAAAATGGACCCCTAATTCGTCACTAGAACCCTAAAATACCTCGAAAACCATACCCATATTGCAAAATAGAAATTTGGCGCAGCGGCCATCTTGAAATGCAAAATGGACTGTATATTCGTCACTAGAACCCTAAAATACCTCGAAAACCATACCCATATTGCAAAATTTAAATTAGGCGCGGTGGCCATCTTGAAATGCAAAATGGACTCTATATTCGTCACTAGAACCCCAAAATACCTCGAAAACCATACCCATATTGCAAAATAGAAATTTGGCGCAGCGGCCATCTTGAAATGCAAAATGGACTGTATATTCGTCACTAGAACCCTAAAATACCTCGAAAACCATACCCATATTGCAAAATTTAAATTAGGCGCGGTGGCCATCTTGAAATGCAAAATGGACTCTATATTCGTCACTAGAACCCCAAAATACCTCGAAAACCATACCCATATTGCAAAACAGAAATTTGGCGCGGCAGCCATCTTGAAATACAAAATAGACCCCTAATTCGTCACTAGAACCCCAAAATACCTCGAAAACCATACCCATATTGCAAAATTTAAATTTGATATCACATAGCGGGGCTTAAAATACCAGTTTGAAGCCGGTGCGGCACAAAACTTCAAAATCTGACTTCAGAATCATGAATATACTCCAACCGCATCCTTAGATATCGATTTTGAAGCAAATCAGACCAATAACTAAAAAGTTCAAGATGGCGGTGACTTTTTTCAAAATCTGACTTCAGAATTATGATTCGACTCTAACCGCATTCCTAGATATCGATTTTGAAACAAATCCGTCTACAGTCTATTCGTGATAAGAATGTTGTGAAATTAAAATTAAAATGGACAGGACACAACCGTCGCGTTTGAAGGTTTGCCTTCAACCGGTCACTGTGAACTTGGCTTGATAAGAGGAAACGATTTGATTGGTTACGGGGCGTGGCCATTATTAATCTGTGGCGTGGCTAAGCCGCCGGATGGAGTGATGACTCCACTTCATTCTCATCACGAATAGACTATAGTTACAAAAAGTTCAAGATGGCGGCAACTTTTTTCTAAATCTGACTACAGAATCATGATTGGACTCCAACCGCATCCTTAGAATCGATCTTGAAGCAAATCGGCCTAGTACATTACAAAAAAGATCAATATGGCGGCGACTTTTTTCAAAGTCTGACTTTAGAATCATAATTGGACTCCAACCAGATCTTCAGGTATCGATTTTGAAGCAAATCATTCCAGTAACGAAAATGTTCAAGATGGCGGCGACTTTTTGTCGGCGGCGATAAAAGTGTGTAGGAGGCGCCGCCACAGGAACGCCAACTTATACTTGCCACTCTGTTGAACGATTGTGAATAACAATCGCTAAGCCACTCGATTGTAGAAATCATTCAAAGTATTCGAATAATCCTAAAACAATCGATAATCGAGGTAGTCGTGAAGCGTGAGCTGCGTGAGTGGTTTCATTCGTTTTGATATTCGATAGTTTTATGCTCATGTAAAAGTAAACTCTATGCTCTGAGAAAAAGTATCTAATTTTGTGTGGAAAATTCTATCAGAAAACCATCGAAATTCATGAATACTACCTAACGGAAACAACTACCTACCAAACGGAAACATTGTCACATGTTAGTTCTAGGTAACCAGTCATGAACTCTCTTAGCACATATCATAAGTTGCTCATCCTTATGAATATAGATATAATCATCTAATAAAACCGGCCAAGTGCGAGTCAGACTCGCGCACGAAGGGTTCCGTACCATTATCTATATAATTGGAACAAAAAGTAAACTTTAGAAAAAACCGACTTCCACAAACCCTATTTGATTAGATTGAGTTTAATACAAACTGTAACCCCTTATCCCCGTTTGTTCCCAGTATGTCACACCACCTTTTGTTACACTGTTACATACTGGGACTTTTTTTCCCATTATGTCACACTGTAATATGCTGGGAATTTTCAAAAACTCGAGTCCCAGTTTGTCACACTGTTATTTACTGGGAATTGACTTTAAAAATAATTCCCAGTTTGTCACAGTGTTTCAAACTGCAATAATTATATTCCCACTTAGTTACCATTGTGGCTGAATAAATGAAAGAAATTGTGCAACATCAAATAGGTACTTTAATAATTATAAATGCACGTCAAAAAATGTAAATGATTCAAAATATTTTTGTCACGAAGTATAATTATATTTTTTTTTTTTTTTTACGTAGCCTATAATGTGTCCCACTGCTGGGCAAAGGCCTCCCCATTTCGAGCCCACACATCTCTAGTCAGAGCTAGATTGACCCACTCTAGTTCGAACGTGTCCAGGTCGTCCCGCCATCTCCTTCTGGGCCTTCCTCTACGCCGGAATTATATATTATTTACAATAATATCCTTACAAATACTTAGTTATGAGAAGCTCTTATAGATAGGTATCTTAATAATGTTATCATTATTACAATAATTACAATTATGCAGCTCTAAACATAGGTATAGAGAAAATATGGACTTTTGAGAGCTGTTTAACTTTAGAGTATTGAAGCCTAAGTTAGTGTCTCAAAATTTCCAGGGCATGGCCGACGGTTATTAAACCTTCCATCAATTCTAACTGAACTTCTTGGATAAATTCGTCCTTTAATATAATCTTATATAATCTTATGAATTTTTCAATTTCATTTCTGGCAAAATCGGGTTGGCATACGTGAGGTTCCTCTTCCAAAATGCGTTGGTTCTGGAAACACATTATAAACGTTATAATAGAGTAAACATTTTGCTCAGTTGTAATACCTAAATAAATTCATGGCTGATATCCCTTTATAGAAGTAGCCAGAGACTTGACAGCAATTTAACAATAAAAATAATCTCAAAATTAAAAATAACCAAAAAAAACTCGACTGTAAGACAAAATCTAGTAATAGGATGTTGGATGCTACTCGGGTATTTTGATTATTTTTAAATATTTTTTTTTAAATAACTTTTAGGCTGTATGTGGGATCATAGGAACATACATACACACATATACATTATTACATACATGACGATGAAAAACATAACCCTCCTTTTTGGCTTCGCCGCAGTCAGGTAAAAAGAAAATAATTTAAGTCATCATAATAGATTGATAAAACCATTGGTGTTTGAAGTTGCTGTTCACATTGTTTATCGCGCCTTTGTAACTCTGCTTAGAGCTGTTTGCTATAAATTTGAACTAAAATTATGTTTATTTTGAAATTAAAATGCATGTAGCAATTAAGATACTTTTACACTTAGAAAGGTACTTACTTTGATCCTCAGTATTCCTTTACATTCTTGGCGTTTTGTACATGCCCACACTGTCAATCCACTATTGTGTTTTCGTCTGGCATAGTATTGACAGGCCTCCGTCACTGAATGTAGTCGCGCGCTATAATTACCTACTGCCCGCGCCCGAGCTCTCGGGCGCCCGGGCCATAGCCGGGCGCCCGAGAGTCAGTATGGTTGTCGCAAGCCAAGCGCACGCACGTTTTGAACTGAGTTCGTATCGTACGAGTATCTGCGATGCGAGGCAGCCCTGCGATTAGTGTGAGATCGCGCGGTGCGAGGCGATCACAACTGTACGCTTGAGCATTTAGGCACATTTTAGCATGCAGCGGTTGCTGACGCGACGGAGTAGGCTATTATAGCAGTAGGTATTGGAAATTTCCTACTGAGTGAAGTATCTGTTACGTAGTAACTATTTAGTAATCAGTGGTATTTATGTCCACCTCTTAGTAAAATAGTGCCACGACCTTTTTTAATTATTATTAAATTTGGATGACCACTGGATGAACAAGCATATTTAAAATTTGAACGGACACTAAACACACGGATACCGATAAAATTACCCGGTTTGTTTATTTGTCACTTGCTTGTTTAGCCAACCGACCACAAATGTCAAGAGTTCAGTTAGAATATTGGCCGAGAAAAACCATTGGTGTGTAAAGTTGAGGGTAGTTGTAAAATTGCTGTTCGCGTTTGGTTATTGCGCTTTTTTTTGCAACTCTGCTTAGAGCTTTTACTAATTGTTAACTAAGATTATGATCCAAAAAATATTTAGGTATTGATTGTAGTAAAGCGATTGGTAACACAGTTACTAAATGGGAATTATTTTTAAATTAAAAATCCCATTTTGTAACAGTGTGACATGAAGGGTGTGACATAATAGGAATCTATTGTTTTAAAAATCCCATTAAGTTACAGTAATAACAGCTGTGTGACATAATGGGAAAAAAAGTCCCAGTATGTAACAGTGTAACAAAAGGTGGTGTGACATACTGGGAACAAACGCTTACCTATCCCTCCCCCCCGAGAGATTCAGACACCTTGTCTTGGACCAGTGAGGTGATATGTGGTCTTCTTCAGCAGTTCCGCATCACAATATTATGCTTACCATGTGCATTTGCACGAGTTATTATGAAAAACACAAAAATCACTATAAGTCTAATCGGTCTAATTTTCCAAATCGGTCCATCCGTTTAGGCGCTATCGAGGCACATACATAAAAAAATAAATAAAAAAAAACAAACATCCGGACGAATTGTAAACCTCCTCCTTTGGGAAGTCGGTTAAAAAAACCGCAAAAAAACACGTTAATTGTATGGGAGCCCCCTTTATATTAAATTTATTTTGTTTTTAGTATTTGTTGTTATAGCGGGAACAGAAATACGTCATCTGTGAAAATATCAACTGTCTAGCTACCACGGTTCATGAGATACGGCCTGGTGACAGACAGACGGACGGACGGATATCTTGAGATTTTAAGGTACTTTCCCTCCAGGGCCCATTCGTTTGTTCCACCCTGTATATGTGTGAACTGTAACTGTATTTTTCATGAAATACCCAAAAAGTTTTGTTCAAATTATCATCTTATGTCAGAATAACTTTGTAGCTAGTTGAAAAATAACATTTGAATTGATTCAAAGCTTGCCGCGCTTTTAGGGCCTTTAGTACCTACTAAACGCCGCCGTAAGCAGCACTGTCTACAACCTACTCCTACTGGAAAACGTGAGACACCCATCTACAATTTCCGTACAATGAGGTTCACTCACTCATTATGTCAATGTCATGCAGACTGCAAAACATCATTTCAACGCACCAAAGAGTATTTAATTAAAACATCACTGGCAGCCAAACTTGAAGTGGCCAAAAGGAAAAAAATAATTTCTGTGCTCTGAGATTTGTATGACAACAAAAGTAATTAAAAACTATTAATTTTATAATTATTTTCTAAAAGTTCTACATAATAAATAGAGACGTCGTAATTCATCAATTAATATTTAAAGTCTTTGTAGAAGTCCGGGGACGACATTGCCATATCATTTAAATTTAGTTTCATTAAAAGAAGGCTTACCTACCAAAACAAAATGGCCTTGGTATAAACTTTTCAAGCGTGTTGTGAAGACGTATCTTGTACCGAGACCACTTTCAATTTGTAATATCTCTCGTATTTCAGTATTTGTGGTTGGTGCGGCAACAGATATACACATTCTGTGAAAATTTCAGCTTTCTAGCTATTACGGTTCGTGCAGGCGGACCCGGTGACAGACGGACGGACGGACGGACGGACGGACGGACGGACGGACGGACGGACGGACGGACGGACGGACAGCGAAGTCTCAGTAATAGGGTCCCGTTTGGCACCCTTCGGGTACGGAACCCTAAAAAGAACGCTGCAGTGGTAGGCGATTTACGCCAATTTGTCTATGCAGGTAAGGACGCTATTGCCATGCATATTACCACATTCTTTTCCGCAAATTACACCAGTGTACCCATACATATAAGGAAGCTATTGCCTTATGAATGTTAATAAATTTAATAGACCTTTAGAATGTTATCCCTGGTAAGAGACGGTGTGAGCCTACTGATTGCGTAGAAAGCCTTAGCAAGCTTGCTGCATAGTGCATCAATGTGCGCGTGCCACTGCAACCCCGAGTCTAATGTGAAGCCAACAAACCGGCAAGTGTCGACAGCAGGTAGACTGACCCCCGCAATACTTAGACATAGTGGTTCGGGTCGTCTTGGGCTAAGTGAAAATTGCATTATTTGCGTTTTATCAAGGTTTAGCAACATTCCGTTACAGCTGAACCAGTTCATTAGTTTGTGGATGACTTGTTCGAGTTTTTCATCCAGTTCCGCCTGTGTGTCACCACTAATGGTGGCACAAATGTCATTAGCATACATTACAAAATTTGCCAATTGGGTTATGCCCGGCAGGTCGTTCATCAGAACCAAAAACAGGCTGTTGCCCCCCACATTTGACCCCTGGGGAACCGACCTATCTGGAATTAAACTAGGGAGGGAGTTTTCTGGACCCACTGCTGTAGTTTGCGTTCGCCCTGACAGAAATGATTTAAAGAGCTCCAGTGCTGGGCTTCGTACACCGTAGTATTCCAGTTTGCCAAGTATTAAGCTATGATCTACGAGGTCAAATGCCCGTGAAAGATCACAAAACACTGTTGCGACCCTTCTACCTGACTTCTGGTCCAACTGCTGGAGCACCTCCTTCACCAGGCTTCTCGCTGCGCCAGTTGTGGAGCGACCGGTTTGGTATGCAAACTGATGTTCACAAAGGAAATTGTTTTTGTCTAAAAAAATATTTAATCTGTTACAGAGACCCATCTCTAGTAAGTAAGTATTAGGTGTATTAATCTGTTACAGAGACCCATCTCTAGTAAGTAAGTATTAGGTGTATTATGTTTTATTTTATAGAACAGATAAACAATTTATATACAATAACAAATGATTAATTATAACTAAAGAATACGTAAAAACTAAACTCACTTCAACTAAACTAGGTCAAAAATTTCGCCCAGATCGCTGCCGGGCGGGAGTTATTTTATTTTAATTTTAAACTAAAATTCCACTCAAATATTTCATGCATTCAGATAACAGATTTGTAATTACCCATTTCATCACTAACGACTCATAAAAAAATTAGAAATACCTCATTTGATGCAAGGCGCTAGTACTAGCTTTTTACGAATTGCATTGGTTAACTTACCAAGATGAAGACATGAAGATGTCAAATCGGATAAACTTCTCTATGCTGTTTACGGTGTAGAGATACTTGATCTAGGTGGACTATAAATACTTCGGTCTATTTCAGAGGAAATAGAACGGCCCGTCTGAGGTAACCTATTTTGACGTTCGTCGAAGATAGCCATGTACAGCTAGAAATATAATAGTAATCTTTAAAAATATCTAGAAGCGGCTCAATACTTAATTTAGGCCAGCCTTAGCTCTTTAGAAATCTGTAAGGATTTGTAAGATGGGTGGTTTGTTAGATCGGGTACCCGAACATATTTGCCTTCCGCGCTTCCGAGCTACCAGAACGAGACTGCGGCTGCCCATGCTTTAGTTGAATTTGAGTCGCATGTATTTTTAGAGTTCCGTACCCGAAGGGTGCCAAACGGGACCCTATTACTAAGCCTCCGCTGTCCATTTGTCTGTCCGTAACCGTAACTCACGAACCGTAGCCAGCTAGCTAGAGAATTGAAATTTTCACATATAACGCGTATATTAGTTGCCGCTATAACAACAAATACTGAACAACACCAAATAATAATAAAGGGTGTCCCCATGCAAGAAACGTGTTTTTTGTACTTTTTCATGTACGATGGTGCGGAACTGCGGAACCCTTCGTGTGAGAGTCCCAACTCGCACTTGATCGATTATTTTGACATTTGTTTTGAAGGTATACAAGTTGTTTCGCAGTCGCTTCGTCATCACGTACAGTACGGGGCCTTTGTTTTGGCACGTCGTCGTCGGGACGGGACCCGAGGTGCCACGAGTATGATACTCGGCGTTTGACTTAGCGAGGGAGAGAGAGAGAGAGAGAGAGAGCTAGACGAGACCCGACGTGCCAAAACAAAGGCCCCGTTTTTGTTTTTTTTATTTGATTTGAAATAACTTATTAGATCCATTTACAATTTGCTGCGGCATTCAAGACATTTGTTAGGTCATGATCAAGCATAAATCTAGTTAGGCCTGTATAAAAAAAAAGTTTCATAAATAACGCAGATTCCATTCCTGAGAGAACAAAGTGAGATTCTTTACAACGTCAGCATTATGCTATCGTACAAGTGTTCAGTACGCCCACCGTACCGGCCTGAAAAGGAAACTTTGAATGGTATTAAGCCAGACAATGCTTTAGAAAACTGTATGAATCGCTTCCATGGAACCGGTTTATTTCTTTATCAGTTTTGTTGAATAGATGCTGAGTTTAGTGCGGTGTTAAGTAACAGGCCAAGTGCGAGTCGGACTCGCGCACGAAGGGTTCCGTACCATTATCTATAAAAAACCGCAAAAAAACATTTTGTGTGGGAGCCCCCCTAAATATAAATTTAATTTTAATTTAATTATTTATTTTTTAAGTAAATAATATACTCAATACATTTAAAGCGTCTACCTATTGATAATGGTAGGTAGCCATTATCAATATCGAGCAAAAATGATCAAAAAAAATCATGTTTGTTGTATGGGAGCCCCCCTTAATATTTTTTTTATTTTTATTTTTAGTATTTGTTGTTATAGCGGCAACAGAAATACATCATCTGTGAAAATTTCAACTGTCTAGCTACCACGGTTCATACAGCCTGGTGACAGACAGACGGACGGACAGACAGCGAAGTCTCAGTAATAGGGTCCCGTTTGGCACCCTTCGGGTACGGAACCCTAAGAACGCTTCCTTTTTGAAAAAATAAATAAAATATTCAGACATCCGTGTATCAAAGAGATAACTAAGTACAACATGTACTATCTTTCAAGTTTCAGCCACATTGGTTAAGTGGAGTAAGAAACACCCATCAATCAATAAATTCTCACAGATTATCGCATTTAAATATAACTTAGTTCAGAATTCTATGTGAAATTAATTGAGATTTCAATGTTCGAGGTCATAATTAATGTAGGTGTGTTACGAAACGTCACAAATAAAGCAGTGTGTTGCGAAATCTTTATTAGAACAACTGCAAAGAAAATAACGAACATAGGACACACATTTTATTAATTGACTTTTAAGTTTTTCATCTAGCTAACCCAAGCCTTCAAGTGTCCCAACTCAAAAGATATCATGTAATGTAATGGAAAAAGTTAGCCGTAAAACTTTAATAAAACCTGATTTTAAATTCAATTCCTGAGACTGCAGTATTCTTGATTGCACTAACGCAGAGACAGTTTTACAAAGTAAGTTTTACTCCTGTTTCTTATTTTTTTGTACGCGACAAGAGTGAAAAAATTCAATTTTACTGTAACACGGTACTGCGAACGGGACTCACAAAGAATTCCAATTAGTAGGAAGAAACGGGTAGAAAGAATGAGTCAGGATTTTTGGATCAGTATTAATTTAGTGAGGTACCTTTAATAAAATATTTTTTAAACAAGGTTACTAGTTCTTAGTTCAATTTTGCACGTGCCGTGACATTGTATATACTCGAAGCTAATGTTAAAGATGCAGATGATATTGATTGCTCTTTTAGGTACGTAGCTCTTGTGTTATAAGATGTAAAGAAAGAAAATAAGGTAAATGAATAAATCTTATCTTCAAAATACTTAGTACTTAGACAATCAATGGTTGATTCCTCCGAGACTTAGTATGATTAGTTGGTCATTGATTGTTCGTCTTATTATTGTATTCTTACTTAGGCGACTTACTGCGAATATGACTTGGAAGCAGAATTAAGCAGGCCTTCAAAATTAGTTACTCACTACATCAAAAATTGTTTTAAAATATTTTGAACTCCCTCTTATTTAAGTCGACTAAAAACAACAGTACCTATATAATAAATCAATATCCTCATTCTAGTAGCTAACTTTAAAACAAATGAAAGCTGACACTCAAGTCATGATATGCAAGCTATAGGCCACGTCGGGAGATGGTATAACTTTATGCCAAATTCAGAGAATTTTACAAATAACTTGTTTGGCTTTTTTGCCGTTATAACATCTCGTATGATATAATCGCGTTCCAATTGATCAACCTTCAAATTGCGGACATTCAAAACAATCAAAACATATTTTTTTACAGGACAGGATAGATCTGAAATATATTCTGTACATCTGCTTAACAGAGGCACTGAACAAACAGGTTTCATGGTTATTTATTTAGCAACGGTTTCTGAATTGAGAAATTCACTAAGCTAATACTGAAAGTATCGATGTTCCGTTCCACTTTGTGATATCTTAGTATAAATCCCAATTCAGAAATCGGAGGTTAGCGTTTGGCCATTACTGTCTCTGTCCCAAAAGCGACAATGTAGAGACCGCCTTTGAACAGCCTCATCGTTAACGGAGTGGAATTTCAACAGTTCGCCTTCCATCCACCTTAGAGGACAGTCGTCCGTAGGGCGCACCATGCTCTGAATGGCTCCGAAGGAGTACAAAAGACCGTCTCTGTACACCCACTTGTACATTAGTGATATTCATTCCCTAATTCCCTATCAAGCCCCGAAATTTGTAACGACGCCTTTCTATTACACCCCGTATAGAGCCTGCGTGTTCCAATATGTGGAAACCGAAGGCTTAACGTGCCCTCTGAGGCACGGCGCGGCTTAAGGTGTTATGCCAGTAACCGGTCAGAACCGAGTCAACCTTGTTCGCTCACCGCAACGTCGATCGATCACCGTCTTAAGCCTGTGAAGCCCTGGTACTTTGAATTTAAATTTCACTTGTTCAAAGTGATTTACAGTGCGGAATATGGATGGATGTTCAAAGAAAGGATTTTAAAATGCTTTGAAAGGAAACGGAAAGGCATGGGTGGGGAACATTTACTATGCTAGATTATATTAAAACTCGGCGGTGTGCTTTTAGCTGGTGGTCGAGGAAAACGTAAATGCAGGGAGAGAAAATGTACCTACAAATTATTTTTATTTTGTATCGTATGTTTCCATGTCTATGTCTCTCCCTGCTTCTGGTTCACACGATGCGATTTGAGAAGGTGAGTTAGTGAATTGCTTTCTACGTCAATGTAAATGAAAAAACCCATAAACAAGTTAATATAAGAGTAGATGCGAAGACAAACAATACAAAAGCCAAGCTTTGTTATCCACTAACGGTTTTCTCCACTCTCTCGCTTTTTGTCATAAAATCTAGTTACTTTGTCGAAGCTACTTCGACAAAACTTCAGAAGGACAGCAGGCTTTCACAACTGGAATCCATTTCCACGTTATCTACTTAGCCTGTTTTCGTTGCTAGAGACAGAATGTTTTTTTTTCATTCCAAGAAGGTCGCTATCCATCATTGACTCAAAGAGGTGGCTTAATTCTGTTTGGCGACCTTTTTCGAATGCTCTTATGCCAATTGGTCTCCAACGAAAGGCATGTCTTTTTGTGAGGAGAAGGAAAATTTGGTAAACCTTTTATGATGCTTGGACTTGCGGCTGAGTAAGGGCTTGATATGTTGTGATAAATATTATCCTTTTCAGTGCCCTGTATCTGAAGCTAAGTACTTTCCGTCAAGAGGGCATTTTAATGTATGGGACTGCTGATTTAGTCGATTTGAATTAGTGAAATTGTTCAACCCTCTGGAGAAAAAAAAAGAAGCTTCACTGAAACACTTTCATTATTGTTTTACAATTACAACTGCACTATTCATTAAAAGAAGTATACAATCAGCGTCGAATACACAGAACCTTCAGGTGATGTCCTAATTTAACGCGACCACGTGATTATCGCGAGCAAGCGATGCGACCATCGCGCGAATAGGACACTTGTTCGACATCAATATATATAAATTTTGATAGCGGGATCACTATCATAATTGTGTGGTCGCGTTCTATTAGTACATCGCTTTACATAAATAGCTATCCTTACTTCGATAGAGATACCTACTTATTAAATTAAATATAAATGTCCTTTGGGTCCTCCCCAATGGATGGCAGGCAGGATGACCAATATTGCATTTTCAATTCATGGTATATTTGTGATATTAATATCCAAGAGGTCATGAATTTGGATGCTCATCTGTTTTTGACTTAGCTCAAACTGTATACATGTCCATTACTAATGTATATACTTTTATAAGTTATTTTTGATTATAAGTAAGATGCTACTATTGTAAAAATCAACCTGTACATTACGTACGGTACGTTGCGTATTTAAAAAAAACATTACTAGTGACCCGCCAAGAAATATTTATTATATGACATACTTACCCATAAAAGATTATATTTTACTTATATATTTGTTATAAATAAGAAAATGAAAATCAAAACATCAAATAAAATTTAATAAAATAGTCTAGTCTTTAACAGGGTAAAGGAGTGTGTTCTCTGGGAGGGACATAAACAGAATAATTATTATCATTATTGAAATAGTCTGCGTGACTGATAAGCTTAAATTATATCTTCAACTCGTTGTAGTTATTGGAAAAATATCTACAGCATATACATCTTATAGCAACGTTCAAATTAAACTTTTTGACATGTACTCACCTATTACTGGTTTATTTTTCAGTGTTTCCAACTTTATTTATTTTATCAACAAACACGTCTCCCAAAGCACCTTATGTTATAAATAAAACATTTTTATTTAATTCATCTTTTTGCCAACAAACTTAATAATAACACTTCCATAATTGTGACACTTCACCACTTGAAGCTAAAGTAACATTATGATAATCGAGTCTATAAAATTTCACCTCATTAGAAACCTCGACAAATATTTTCGTCACGTAACTGGGGTTGTGAAAGTTTCCGAAAAAAAAATCGGCTCCTTCCCTTTACGTCCGCTCGGCTCGACGGCTGAAGCGCTACTGAAGGTTTAAAGTTGCAGCCACGTTTCACGTACATTTTCCTTCAGAGCAGCTGAAATTTGGAGCGTCTGCCGTACATTGAGGTATTGTTTCAGTATCTTTGCTAAGCACAATGGTGTAGCATATATGTAAATTTCGTTGAGAGATTATATCACGGGTTTAATGTATCTTGCGGTAAAGTCATGGAGTCTTATTACACCGTTATCTTGAAAACCTATCAGATGAATGACGGTTCTTCCAGTAAACGTCTTCTCTTTCGGCTTTATATCTAGAGGCATCAACTTAATAGGGAAGGTGTTCTTTGGATAAAGGTTTATGTACTGAAATCAAAGTCAAAGCATAATTGACCCACTCTGGATATAGCTTTGTCTAGAGATGTGTGGGCTCGAAATAGGATGGCCTTTGCCCAGCAATGGGACTCAGCATAGGTAAAAAATAATAATAGTAGGTAGTCGTTATCATTAAGCAGGTAGTAGGAGTTTTATAAAGGCTTTAGTTTAGTAATAGTAAAAATAAAGTAAAACTAAAGTAAAAATACGTTTATTTCCAAAAACAAGTCCTTAGTTTAAGAACCCTTCTGTTTCCCTGTCTCCTAAATTGTGATCTCCTAAATCTGTGTCTTGGGAGACAGTTTCTTCCCGTTATACACAATTAGGATTACATATTTAGAAAAAAGAAGAAATAATGGGCTTATAATCTCAGATAATAATGGAATAGTAAATCACGGGTTTACAGGTAGTTTTTGGGCATTTTCGAACCTTGACCTTTGATTTTTCAATCCCCAAAAAACGTTTCTGTCAGTTTATCTGAATAACCCGAGATGACACGGTCCGTTCAATATTCAATATACTTTACTGCACACAAATCAATACATTATGACAATTAAAATTGTAAATAACATGTACAAAGACGAGCTTATCTCTATCTCCACGAAATGCATTACAAAAATATCTGTCGGTTTATCTTGGAATTGTGAAATCTTGAATGATTTACGTTTCAAAACTTGCTGATTCGCGCGGTCTTTAAATTAATCCGTATTATGATTTGAAACGATGTAAAGTAATGAAAATATTTTAGGGGATTGTAAAGAGATCAACATCAGTCTCATAATCATTAATTTTATTTTTACATAATTACAAGTTTATATACATTTCAATTAAAATAATAATTTTAAATGAAGCAGTTAATTTAAATAGAAAATTTGAGCCAGATCACTGCCGCCGTCGCTGGGCAAGGTGCCCAGAAGACTGGCGGCGTTGCCTCGCTGTATGGCAAGACTCAGCCGTTGCCCAAGGTAGGCTCCAGCCTTCCGGTCATTTGAGGCATCGACCAGGCGCGATGAGAGTTCTTTGAACAATACTCGCGCCTCTGGGCCCCATGGACCGAGAGTTTCGACTCCAATCGACATCAGTCTCTATACAATCCCCTAAAATATTTTCATTACTTTACATCGTTTCAAATCATAATACAGATTTAATTTAAAGACCGATTCAGCAAGTTTTGATACGTAAATCATTCTAGATAACAAAATATCACCATGATCTGTAATTTATGGATATAGATAACATTCATTGGGTTTTTGTTCATATGTGTGTAACTATTACTGATATAAAAAGTAGCAGCATAAATGTGTGTGTTGTTCTCAACTATAAGAGAGGGCATATTCAAATACCCCATATTTAATGTCAATATATAATAAAAATATTGTAACTGGATCGCCGACACATCTTAAATAACAATAGTTCGACATTTTTCGGTCGTTCGAGCGGTGTGCTTCTGCGAGTGAAAGGGTTAATATGTCAATAATATTAAAAATCTTTTTTAGTTTCTGATAGTATTTTTTTTGAGTCAGTAAGTAATCAATCACGCAATTACGCAGTAAAGTCCTGACTTTACGGGCACATTAAACCCTTCACTTGCGGGTGGGCAGTTAGTGCCTTCATAATATCAATCAATAAAAAAATCATACAAAATCATACAAAAAACTTAACATAGAAAAAACAAAGGCAAGCTTATCTCGAATAAGAGATTTCATTCTAGTAAACCATGTTGGGTATAGGAGACGGAGATGATAGGAGATAAATGGAAGAACTGCGCGTCGTTACAATAAAACTATCCTTATCATGACGAAGCTTTTGTTGGATTTTTTGACATTTAATTTTAATTGTATCGGAATGTAATGTATTACTGTAATGTATTTATTGATTCTCGATTTGTGTTTAAAAATAAATATTTATAATTCCTTTAATATTCCAAATAATCCTTCATCCCCCGTGGTACTATCAGTGGTCCTACCATTAGTACTACGGGTCAAAGTCAAAAATAGTGACACCTGTCAAAAATAGTGACACCTTTTAAAAATAGGGGCCCATAGAAATCAACCATGACATTGGCCAGTAGTACCACGAGTAATAAAAAATACCCAGTGGTACCACCAGAGCTGTTGTATCACGGGTAAAAAAAATACCCGTGGTACTACTGGTAGGACCGTGTACCACGGGGGATGAAGGCAAATAATATGCCCCATAAGCTCCTTGCAAAATGTGTAATAAACAGCAGTTTCATTATTCGCTTAGTCAACTCCAACTATCGGGGCGGGTGCGATTGCTATCGTACATCAACGGGATTTTCCGGTACCGTGCGTGGGGAGAGGGGGGGTGGAGGCAGGATTTGAGCCAGGGACCCAATTATGATAGCAGAATGACCGCTCAGTGACAATATCGCGACGAAAATTTTCAACTTTAGTACAGAGACACCAAGATTTCGTTGTCCAAAAATCATCATGGGACTATGGGGACAACGGGACTACACCCGATAATTGTATAAACTATTGAAAACGTTACTTCGCTGTCAGTTGTTGTTGTTTGTGTCTGCTGTTCACGTGTAGTAGATGGTGGCGCCATCGCTTATTCTACAGATAAGATGATTTTTAGGCAATGAATCACAGACTTGTATACTACAATGAATGGTAGAAGTTTTAAAATTACCATTTCCCTTAATTCTTACTATTATTTGTCTAAAAATGATACTCTAACATAACATTAAATAGCGTCACGCATTTTCCCATACGGGGTGGCAGAGGCACCACTGTTCCCACTTTCAGCCAGTGATTCAATACCCCATGTTGCGTGACAGGGGACTAGCAAATGATAGTGATACTCTAAACTCAAGATATAAGGTAACTAATAGTTGAGCTTGTCATATCTATCACTGAACCCTCTTTACTCCCTGTGGTACTACTACATAGTCTTACTTACTACCATTAGTAACACGGATTTTTTTCTGCCAGTATGACAATAATAACAACCGGCCAAATGCGAGTCGGACTCGCGCACGAAGGGTTCCGTACTATTATCTATAATAAAATCGCAAAAAAAAAACACGTTAGTTGTATTGGAGCCCCCCTTTATATTAAATTTCTTTGTTTTTTAGTATTTCATTTCATTTCATTTCACAAAAAAAAGATAAAAAACACGTAACATTTACAGAAAGATATGTACAAAGGTGAGCTTATCTCTAAAAAGTATCTGTTATCGTATTTGTTGTTATAGCGGCAACAGAAATACATTATCAGTGAAAATTTCAACTGTCTAGCTACCACGGTTCATGACATACAGCCTGGCGACAGACAGACAGACAGACAGACAGATGGACGGACGGACAGCGAAGTCTCAGTAATAGGGTCCGGGTACGGAACCCTAAAAACTGCTCTAGTTGTAACGACGGACAATTTGTATTTACCGTGTTACTATTGGCCATAGTATCATTACTGAGCGGTCAGTATGCTACCGGAATCGAGGCCCAGACTGCAATCAGCTGTGGGGATTTTGTCGGGATTTGCACATCATTCTGCATCTGTGTGGTAAAGGCGAAGTTGCACGCACATGATGGCAGTTATTCAATACTCCATTTTGTCAGTTATTCAATACTCCATTTTGTCAGTTATTCAATACTCCATTTTGTCAGTTATTCAATACTCCATTTTGTCAGTTATTCAATACTCCATTTTGTCAGTTATTCAATACTCCGTTTTGTCAGTTATTCAATACTCCATTTTGTCAGTTATTCAATACTCCATTTTGTCAGTTATTCAATACTCCATTTTGTCAGTTATTCAATACTCCATTTTGTCAGTTATTCAATACTCCATTTTGTCAGTTATTCAATACTCCATTTTGTCAGTTATTCAATACTCCATTTTGTCAGTTATTCAATACTCCATTTTGTCAGTTATTCAATACTCCATTTTGTCAGTTATTCAATACTCCATTTTGTCAGTTATTCAATACTCCATTTTGTCAGTTATACAATACTCCATTTTGTCAGTTATTCCGTACTCCATTTTGACAGTTATTCCATACTCCATTTTGTCAGTTATTCAATACTCCATTTTGTCAGTTATTCAATACTCCATTTTGTCAGTTATTCAAAACTACATTTTGCCTGACATTTTTTTTTTTTTTGACATGAAGCTAACTATACTCTATACATAGAAGCAATTTGACAGCTTCATAAAATCCACTTTTTAAACACTAGGGATGTTAACAAAACAATCGGAAAGAATCGAAATTGAACTAGCAGAAGAGTTGTCATCGTCATCACTGCTATCGAACGAAAGAGTACCAACAAAAGAGTAACTTTTACTAGAGAGTATCTTTTACTTTTTCATAGACACCAGTGACACCTAGATCAGATCACCTCATTTTGAACTGTCATTTGTCATACCAGTTATGCCCGGGATAGTTATTCTCGGTATAACTTTTTGTTGGTAAAATTAGTTAATTTTCATCTATATTGTCTATTCTAATGTCTCTTTGCATATCTTGTTAAATTATTCTTGATTCACAAATATTTAAAGTGTGTATCGTTCTTTTGATTAATCGATTTTTATGAGCAATATCCCCTCACTAACAGGCTAAGATTGACATCTGTCAATTTGCCTGTTATTTAGATACACTATAATCGCCGCTGCTAGGAAATATGAAGGTTTCCTAACAATGTTCTCCATCACCTTCAACGTGTATAACACATTTGTTTAAGATAAATGGATAAATTGCATATTTATAACGCTGTTCATTTTTCATTACATGAAAGTAGTCCGTGTAGCAGACTGAGCGTAGCACAGATGCTACGGCGTAGTTCGCCTGCTACGCGGTAACACTAACTATGAAGAATAAACAAGTGAGCTTAGAAACGATACTTAGATAATATTCTAAATTATAATTGAAACAAAAAGTAAAACTTAAAAAATAAACGACTTACACAAACCTTATTTGATTAGAAATAAAAACCGGCGATGTCAAGTGCTTTTTGGATTTAATAAAAACTGTACCCCCCTATCCCCCCCCCCTTTGGGGAATTAATTTCGTCAAATTACATCTCAGAGCTAACCTACGCTACATAAGGAATCCCTGTACAAAGTTTCATGGCTCTAGGTCCACCGGGTTAGGCTATGCGTTGCCCGTCAGCCATATAAAGTAGATTGTATATGTAGCTAATATTGAGAATTTCTGGTGGCCATGTGTGGTCTTCATTATCAGTTCCGCATCACAATATTATGCCTATCATGAGTAAATGCACGAGTTATTATGAAAAACATTAAAATCACAATAGGTCTGCATATAATATTTGAAGAGTTCCCTTGATTTCTCCGGGATCTCATCATCAGATCCTAACCTGGTGTCAATGGACTAATTGGAAGGTAACCCTTTCAAACAAAAAATATTTTTCCAAATCGGTCCAACCTTCTGGGTGCAATCGGTGTACATACATAAAAAATATCCAGACGAATTGTTAACCTCCTCCTTTTGTGAAGTCGGTTAAAAATAATAGATTACTAGACATAAACTTGCCTTTGTACACTTTCATATCACATTGTAAGTTTGCTGTGGGCAATAAAAAAAATTATGAATTATGAATTTGCTGACTGTATTGTATTTGATAAAGAATACATAATCATTGCTTTTTACAGTCAAGTTTATTAATATACGAGCATTTCCAAGGCTTCAAATATAATCAATCAAACAAATGTATAATTGAATCTGCTCAGATATAAAAGAACCCTTCCATGTACATTTACATTTGAAGCCTTGGTAATGCTAATAATTATATTAATGAACTCGACTGTACAATGTACATAGGTGTAATAGAATCTTTCTCCCGCAATCTTCGCATCATGCATGTTAAAAAAAAAAAAAAACAAAATTGCATACATCCGAAACAAAGCTTTTTCCCCGATTCAAAAGGCGGACGCAGCGCAAACATCAATCAGTTTGCTTTTTTTAACCCTGTCACAGCAAAAGTAATATCGTAAATGTTTGGTTCCGGGGCGGTGGCGTGCCTTGATTCGGATTTCGTATGCATTCGCAGTCTATCTGTTTGTATTTAGGCTGTCAGAGGGTTGGTGGGTATCGGCCACACTATACTCACTAGAGCAATTATCTTTACTTCACTAGAATTTTATTCTCTAGTGATGTTTTTTAAGCGATGGCGGGAAAAGAGGGGTGTTAAAAGCTTAAATCGTCTATCTGGGATGTGAATGTCCGTAGCAGCCTAATGGTCAAATAAGTGAATGGATTTGAATGCTCCTTAGTTAAATAAAAATCATCCATTATATTTTAAGGTTATCTCACCACTCGGACTTATTTTCTGGGAAATACGAGTACTGTAGCCACCTCTTACCCCGTCATCTTCTCCGGTCCTGAGCCTCCCGCATCTACTGTCCACCAGCTATGATGATGATGTCATCCTTTCATCTGGCTGGTGGTCTGCCCTATGCCCTGGCCCTAACGACGCCTGTGTCATGTTCTTAAAATTATAAAAATATTGCCTAAAATATTTTGCCAGTCAAAAGGATATCGCAATTACGCAATTGTTATAATAAACACAGTGATAATTAATATCTACGTGATGGGATCATTCGGCACTGGATTGCGGAGACCGCCGTTAAATCCTCATATTTAATGCTGAGGCCCTTTTGACTATTTGAGCAAGCTGTTTGAACTCACGCGGAGGTATTACGCTAAGTATTACGCTAAGTACATTATATCTACATTTTCCATAAATATCTTGTTAGACATAAGCTCGCCTTTGTACATGGTCTATCTATTAAAAGTTTTCTGTATATCTGTCTTGTGTAGTACAATGAATAAAGTAACAAATTACGAATCAGGAATTAATAAAATGTTTGTGTGTAAAAAATAATAATAGCAATTTTAAAATATAAAACTCTACACACCCAACACGGTAAATGAAACCTCATGTCTTAAATTCGAATGACCTGTGTCCTTGTTTTGCAATTAAAATTAAGCTGATAACCTTTGAACAACTGACCCGATTTTAATAAAATACTAGATGAAAACCCGGCTTCGCTCGGGCTCGGGTAAAATGTGAATGTGGGTACAAAATGAAGGTAGATATTTCTGTAGTTATCGGTTCTCAAGGAATATTAAAGGCAAAGCAAGGCATAGATTCGTTTAGCATCGTTCATTGTGTTTAATAAATATTGTAAATTAAAACTACAAATGTTTTTACTTAAATAACTTTAATTTAAAATCAACCTTAAAATAAACGAACTTTAATTAACAAAACAAATAGTTTTTAAGGTTTACTCTCGGTAAACCTCTCTGTTATAAAGCACCCAGTCTTTTTATTTACTTTGGAAGGTAAGTATGGTTAATTACACAATAAAGAACAACATTTTTACTACAACAACAACATTAGAACAACATTATCATACAATTTATCTATACAGGGTAACATTTAATTAGCTGACCATATTTTGGGGAATGATAGTCCCCATCATTATGAACAACTTTCCCCAAGGAACGTATGGTCGCAAAAAACAATTTTTTTGGGTCTCCCATAGTAACTTGAATTCAGCTGATCGGGGCAATGTACTGGAAGACGAAATTTTTTTTTCATTTGCGACTATATGTTTCATGGGGAAAGTTGTTCATAATGATGGTACTACCATTCCCCAAAATATGGTCAGCTAATTAAATGTCACCCTGTATGTATACATTTTTCGTTAAATATTTATCACCTTATTATGGTATGGTATTAATCAGTCTTTTTATTTACTTTGGAAGGTAAGTATGGTTAATTACACAATAAAGAACAACATTTTTATTACATCAACAACATAAGAACAACATTATCATACAATTTCTCTATATGTGTATACAACATTTTTCGTTAAATATTTATCACCTTATTATGGTATGGTATTAATCAGTCTTTTTCTTTACTTTGGAAGGTAGGTTAGTACTTACTGCTTTTGAAAATAGGTAGTAAAAATACAAAAAAGGTCTGTATACAATAAAGAACAACATTTTCATTATTTCACAGCTTGATTATCATAAAATTTCTCTATATACAACATTTTTCATAAAATATCTCTATATACAACATTTTTCATAAAATTTCTCTATATACAACATTTTTCATAAAATTTCTCTATATACAACATTTTTCATAAAATTTCTCTATATACAACATTTTTCATAAAATTTCTCTTTAAACAACATTTTTCATAAAATTTCTCTATATACAACATTTTTTGTTAAACATTTATCACCTTTCAAGCCTTGTTCAGTGGTATTGATAATTTGGATTTTTACATCATCGAATCTTCGATCTCGAGAGAAGGCAACATAGAGCTGGCCATGGGTGAACACAGGATTAGGTAAAAATAGACCGATTTTGTCGAAAGTTTGTCCCTGACTTTTATTTATTGTCATAGCGAATGCTATGCGGATGGGAAACTGAAGCCGGCTAAATTTAAAAGGCAGTTGACTGTTAGATGGCTGGAGACGAATTCGAGGAATAAAAACTCTGGTTCCCACATGGCTACCACAAATAATTTCGGCATCAATGACACGTGAAGCTAACGCTCTTATAAACGCACTCAATTCAATTTTTCACTGGCTTCCTCAATGATTCTGGCTTCTGCCAACAGAAATGTGATTACTTTCTTTCTCTGTGACAGAAATGAATGGCACGCACGGTATTTTGTCTGTGAACTATGAATCGGCATTTTCTTCTATTAAAGCTACATCCACACTATCGTTCCGCACGTTTTTGTTGGGATACCATGCTTAAAACGACCATTATAGCTACATTCACATTTCCTTCGGCATGTTTTTGTTGGGAAACTATGCCTAAAACTACCATTAAGCTACATCTACACTATGTACTAATCGTATACAGAAAAGGAACATGAATGCAACCGCAAATAAACGCAGTTTACCGGTTTCTAACCCTAGAAGACATGTGTGAAGAGACCATTGTCTATGGCTCTAAGTTACGTGGCCAATATGGCGCCTGCGATTTGTCTGTTCAGTAACATTAGAATTTAACAAAATACTCGACAATCCGAATTTTGCGGATATATGTTGTCGACTCGAAATCTATATTTTTATATGTTTTATTATTCAGGTAAGGTTTTGATTGAGTCTACCGTACCCCTCGACGGAATTATTAATATAGATGGCTCATCACAGGAAAGTTTTCCGTCGGCTGTCAGAAAGACAATAAACAGAAAGTAAGGGGACACATGCCTTTACCCGGATACGAGTAATTGAACACACTAGAAAAATATAGACTAGAACAACCGGAAGACATGAAAAATTACGTCGAATTTAAGGTTAGGGTTGTGTTAAAGTTAATGTTCAATAAGGGTGCATTGCGATAAATCCATCGTTTAAAATAGGTTCTTAAATCTAGGAGTTCTATAGTATTTGTAGACTTCAGTCCCACATCATCATGAATATTCCAACGATGCTGGACCCCTATCTTATATATTATTATATGCCCAGGGAGCACTTATCCAGTGGAGAGTGCATAGATTCATTTTCCTTTGAAACACAACTCACCAATTTACGGGCGGCGGGGGACGAGGTAAGAGAGCTGTGATTGGTCAGCCGCTGTGAAACTGTTTGGCGGTCATCGTACATAGGTTACGTATGCGAACGTTTGTTGAATACAACAAACTTTTGGCGAGCCGCATTCCCCCGCAGGCGCAGTCAATTGGATATATAGTCTCTGTTTATGCCTTTCCATGAAAAACGAAGAAACTTGCTGAATAATAAATGTATGGAAATTTCAGAAAGATAAATTGGAAAAATTGCTTCTAGTCTAGTCCTACCTTTCAATTATTTTCAGACGTTTATGCTTGATTACGTCTAAATAATTTGAAGATTTCTTTATGAAAATATTATAATAGACGAACCGTTTTCAAAGGTTTTAAAAATAATTTATTACATTTTACTTCGCAGGCATTGCGATTTGGGAGGCGACACGAACTATACTAACTAAACTAATTAAAATGGTGTGTTTGAAAATTAAATCTGTGGCCACCGCGCAAGAGCTGTCGGATTTGAAGGTCGTCAGTTTAGTGCCTTTAGTTCCTCTAGTTTAGTGGTTTTGACACCTCCAAAATAGCCCCCAATGTGTAGTGTTATTTGCTTGTCAGTATTTAAGTTTTTTTCTAGCTACGAATTTTTATCTGTATATTCTACTAAGAAACTAACGAGCTAGAATGTACCAAATTGGAAAATAACTGGTTAGTTTACGGATTGACACTATAGAGAAGAGGCCATTGCCCAGCAATGGATTTATGTGGGCTGATTATATTCATGATGATGTATTTAAGAATATCTCTACTGACATTGCTTTTATAGGTATTTCACCAAGTGCGAATACTACAACTTAATATAAGATTGACTATTTACCTGATTTACCTACCTACTTCATACAAATTGTTGTTGTAAAAATATGTTGCAATAAATAATTTGGAATAATTTATTAAATATTTATTAAATTATCCTCTCCATCCTAGGTTTGCTGGAAGAGATCTCTTATTAGAGATAAGCTCGCCTTTGTACATGTTTTTTCTAATATTAAGTGTCTGTATTATGTATTCTGTGCAATAAAGTATAAAGTAAAGTAAAGTAAATATAAGTAGCAAATTAACTTGAAATCCGAATTTTCTTTTGAATACCTGTTAATATATCATTCAAACATTACTCTAAACCATACAAACGAGCCAATTACACTCTTGCTCTGGACGAATAATAAAACACATCAGAAATACGAGAACGTGTATCGTACCGAAAATATATAATTACACTTGGACTAGGGATGTGACACGTCGGTCGGTCTATATAATCAGTACTATTATATACTGCATAGTATACAGTTGAAACAGGTCATTATAAAAAGTCCTTGAGGTTTGTTTCAAAAGGTTATCACATCACAATCAACATTCGTGAAGTAACACAACTAAACTAATTAATAAATAATTAAAATTATTTTATAACATTTAGAAATCCCCGAGTCATTTTTTGTAAACACTGAACCGATTTTAACAAAACTTATATAAAAACCATCGTAACGAACTTTACTACCATTCAAAGATAAACTAAATCAAAATTCGTCCACCCGTTTGGCCTGTATAGTGCCACAAACAGACACATCATTGTGCAAGGCAGATCAGGTGCGTTTTTTGATTGACACGCGAGTATGCTCAGTCTTGCAGATTATTTTTTGCGTGACCTGCGTTTTGGCGTTACCGCAGCAGCCGTGTGAAAACTGTGACGTAAACGTAAGAAAACTCAATTCCTAATGTATTGTATTTTGTATGCCTATTTTTTAATTTTATATTTTTTATTTTTTTTAACTATTAACGTTGTTGCGTGATCAAACTGTAAATGTTGTGCATGTCTGTAAAAGGAATATATCAGAATTTGTCATTTAGTAACTCAAATATGAAAGTGAAAAAATATGTATTATGTTGACGTGTCCCATAAATAATAAATAAACTGTGCACATCCCTAGTTTACATACGGACGTGCCTTTGAGGCTAATTAGCGTGTGTAGTCTAGACACACAAATGTCAACACTATTTGCGAATGTTGAATAGGTATTCTATGTCATGTATTCCAATTGTGTTTGTGGATGTGGTTGTCTTTAATTAATGCACTTTGAAAGGCTTTTTGCTTTGTTACCGAATGATCAAGAATAGCTTTTCTCCATAGCTGAGGCAATGGGCTAGCCCCGGCTGTCGCAAAAATGGTGTATTGAATAACTGGCTCTAAGTGGGGACAGTTGTACCTCTGCCACCCCGTATGGGAAAAGACGCTGTTTGTTGTTTCTAATGAAGCTCATTTTTAGGGTTCCGTCCACAAAGGGTGCCAAACGGGACCCTATTACTAAGCCTCCGGCTCCGCTGTCCGTCTGTTTGTCTGTCACCAGGCTGTATCTCATGAACCGTGATAGCTAGACAGTTGAAATTTTCACAGATGATGTATTTCTGTTGCCGCTATTACAACAAATATTTAAGTGAGGCTCCCATACAACAGACATGTTTTTTTTTGCCGTTTTTATAGATAATGGTACGGAACCCTTCATGCGCGAGCCTGACTCGCACTTGACCGTTTATTTATACGTCTCGTGATCATTTGCACATCGATCATCACTCTAACTAAGAACCAAAGTGTCATGAATAAAACAGTTTGATTCGAAAGCCTTGCTCAGCGTTGGAGCGAGACAGATTGAGATAAACAAAGTTGAGTGTAGTCTAAGTGGTGTAATCCGGCTTTTAATCAAGCTAAGCTAGTGCTAGGTAAGGCTCATTATTTCAGTTCAACGCTGAAGTTTGGTGTTTGGTCTAATAATTTTCTCTTGGAGTATTTTATGCCTATTACTTAGGAATCTGTCTAGATCCCTGAAATATTCACGCAGGAGTTGCAGATTCGAATCCTGGTGCTGACAATTAACAATGTATAGTCTATTCGTGATAATAATGCAGTAAAGTCATCACTGTCCGGCGGCCTAGCCACGCCCCGTAACCAATCAAATCGTTTCCAATTATCAAGCCAAGTTCACAGTGACCTGTTGAAGGCAAACTTTCGAACGCGAACGTTGTGTCCTGTCCTGTGAGTGTGTGTTAACAGATTTAAATTTAAATTTCACGCGTTCCTAAGACGTGATCTTATGGGTTCTCTCTAGGGTTCCGATCTTTAAGAAGGAAAAAGAAACCCTTATAGGATCGCTTTGATGTCCATCTGTCTACTGTCCGTCCGTCTGTCCGTCCGTCCGTGTGTCAAGACCTGGACGTATCAAGCTGAAATGTATATCAATTGTTCAAGTCTGTGCTCGCATAGCACTGTGAAAAAATCTAGGTCAGCGCAATTAATCTTTAAGAACGTTGGCGTACAATCGTGAGATGTAGCACAAAGCAAGGCCTAGCCACAAGTAAAGGAAGAAAATCTTAAAACTACAAATTTATATCTTTACTTTATACTTACTTTATACTTTATTGCACAGAAAACATAATACAGACACTTAATATTAGAAAAAACATGTACAAAGGCGAGCTTACCTCTAATAAGAGATCTCTTCCAGCAAACCTAAGATGGAGAGGATAATTTAATAAAAGGTAGACCTACATAAGTGCACAACGATAAATATTAAAATAATAGACTACTTACTAATAAATACATAAATACAGATAAAAACAAAAAAAAACAAAATATAATTTATAAATAGATACTAAGGTATTTTAAGGTAGAGAAATATAGTGTTCCTCCAATCTTTCTGTAAAACTATGTAATTGTTTACGTGGATGACATCATACTTATTTTTTTTACGTAGAAACCTAATTACATCCGTTACGAGGTAACAATCTCTAAGTGTGATCGGAACACTTGACCGTTTATATGTTACGGAAAATCTACATTATGCGTATATACTGAGCGACCACTGCAAATAATCCCACAGTATTGATACAAATTATCTCGCACTCCATTTATGTGTACTCTTTAGTAGAAAGAAGATCCAATAACCTTGCCTGTCAAACAGCTGCGGACGGCAAGATGGACAGCTAATAGATTGATATAGGTTAATTGTTTACGTCGTGTTCCGTACATCGCAAATCCATGTTATCCGTTCACTTAACGAGTTTTAGCTCCATCAGTCTTCGCTTACTTTAATCAAGATCTATTGAATATGTTGTGAACAATGTGAGGCCTAAACGGAGATGACAGAGCCGCCTTGATAAGTTTCTGATGAGGCGGAGTTTCTGATGGAGCAGCCGGACGGGCTATTTAATACGTGAATTACCAAAACGGGGAAAAACCTGAAGTATAGTAGACCGGTAAAAACTATGATAAAGCAGAGTGTATCTCCCACCCGATATTCGAATGATCTCCAAAACTTTCGCCAAAAGTGGAGGTGAGGGTGAGGTTAGGTATTGTAATTTGTGAGGTTAGGGCTGCGCCCTTAACCCTTAATAAAATTACGAAATTGAATTAGATACGCTTGTCTCTCGCAACTCGGGTTGTTTATGAAATGTGTTGTGTCACCAGCAAGTTTCGCGCAACGAGTCTTGTGGCTAGGTTTGAAGGAGGCTGACGCGATGCAAGTCTGCCAGTGCCAGAGATGGGTGAACACTGGAGGTGACGAGTGGCTGCTAGACAAAAGTCAACATGGATACTTTTTAAGGAAAGGGTGCCAAACGGGACCCTATTATTAAGCCTCCGCTGTCCGTTCATCTGTCTGTCTGTCCGTTATCGTCAGTGGGCTCTATCGCAAGAATCGTTATAGGTAGCCGGTGAAAATTTCACAGAAGTCCTACATGCACTTGGCCGATTATTACGATTTGATGCATCGCGCGTGTGCGTGTGCGTCACGTCTTAGCAATGTTGTCAAATTGTGTTCTTTTCGTATAAAATATAATTTCTGAAAATATACAACTCAAATATGTAATGACGAACCCAAATATATATATGGTATAGTCTCGGACATAGGCCGAACAAATTTACAATGGAGAAGAATATACGTCGGAGCGAGAGGGTTAACGCTGACATGGTTTTTATATTGCTGTCCAGTAGCCCCTTTAGTATACAGGACTACACGAGATATGTATATGGAAGGGGTTGATCCTCGCGCATTCGCTATGCGGATATCGACACCTATATCGAGTGATTCCCATACGAAATTTCTGTATAGGAATCACTATATCGAGTGCGCGAGAATCATACCCCACGTGAGCAATGCGCATTTAGCTCTGTCCCTCATCTACCAACAATATTACTGTTTATATTTGGTGAGTGACACACACAACGGACCTACAGGCCCATTTCTAATTCATGGCATTGTTTTGTGGTTGAAAATATGGAGTCTGCATGCATAATACTGCGGTCTTATTCGAATCGAAATTAACAACAGAAATTAATTACAAGCGGATAACAGAAATCCAAAGAAAAATGCTTTTGAAGAGTGAGTCAAAATCACCATCTCCAGAGGTGAAGTGATCTAGGGCAGTTTAGTACTTACCTATATTGATGTCTCGAGGAAACTAGAAACGCTTACGTGAATCGATACTCCGGGACGCGATTGCTTTGTAGAAGTTGAACCATTGATAGTTACTCAATTAATTAAAAAGTTGAACGATTCCGAATTTAGTATTGAACTACGAGCTTAAAGTGGGTAAAGTGTAAGTCCCCGTAAGGGAAAAAGGCGTGTCGCTAATGTAACACATTTGTGTATATTATAATATCGAGATAATAAGTATAAGTCTGAAAAAACCTGGAGAATGGCTGGACCTCGGCCACCTGATTTGGGAAGTGCGTTTAAGTTAAATTCAATTACTTTAACCTGCACAGATAACTTTATTTCGAGAACTGTGTTAGGTGACTAGGTACTTATTCGAAAATTATTGAGCTTGTTTTATGGTAATTTCTTAATTTGATATATAAACAGCACTGATGAGTGCAAATACGTCTTTTCATATTAAGACTGCACGAGGAAAGAGTATTGTGACTTTGTTCTTTCTGATATTATAAATTAATTCAGTAACATAGTCCAAAATGCGATACAACACGGAATGTATCATAGAAATAATGAACATCAACAAGCACAAAAAGTACGTATTGGAAAATTACTTTTGGAAACAAAAAAATACATTGCTCTTTTAGCTCAACTAGGTAAATAACCGTCACCTAATTATTGTAAACTGTATACATAGTTAAATCCGTAATTGGCCTTATTTTAAGTTTATGTTTCCGACTAGCTGTAAGAATGGCTGTGTGATTTTTGTTCATTAATAAAATAAAAAAAATAAAAAATAAAATATTATCATTGGCACTCCTAGTCTAGTCAATAAGTAGTCGGGATTGTAACATTTCTTCATACATTATTATAAATGGTCAAAAATATTTCCGCTATTGGTCAATGTTCATGGTAAAAATAAAAATAACTATTGTTGTAAGGCTATTCTCCAGCAACCGTCGTTCTCAGTTCCCAAGGTCTAATCCTGATTCCTCGTGGCAAGTTTCATAAAATATTCATTATGTAATCTTATAATCTGGCTCCGTGTAGCTCGATAGAATTAACCGGCAGTGATTGTGGCTGGTACTTCATTTCCTTAATTTCATTAAGCCAAATGAACATGAGACTGGTTCTGTAGGAGATGTGTTGTGAAAGATGCGGTTTGCCATTTCCCTGCTCAACTCCACCAAAGCCAAATATGTCTCTGAAAAAATATTTTGTAGCAAATACACAATGATATATTTTGAAATATTGCCTACTTTTAAAACAAACAAACAGTGATGAATGAGACAATGGACCGAATGAAGGTTCACTGTAAGAAATTGCTTACCGTTCCGTTACACATAATGAATCCGGTTCGTAAACGATTAATATTTTTTAATGTTTATTTTTATTTTTTATTTATTGTTTGTATTTTAAATATACATATATGATTTCATAAAAAGTACTCTTTAACCACTGAGGTTTGTCTGAGCACAGAACATTCGTAGTTGTCAGTGCGCACTTTACATAGACAAAATGAATGACTAAATGCAAAACTGTGTCTCTACCATGCTATTCGAGAAAAGCTGATACTGTGTTTGATATTTTCATGTATTTTATCTAGAATGTCTTACTGAGACAACAGTCAGGTACAATATTCATATTTATTTATTTATTCGTATGGCATAGCCGTCGAGTCGCTCACATAAGTAATCTTGATGTCTGCAGCCATATTTTCATGTATTTTATCTAGAATGTTTTTACTGAGACGACAGTCAGGTACAACATTCATAAATGGCCAACTACGTATCTGAATTCTGTACAAAATCTCCCTGCCATCAAATCTAGGGGCCGGGTTACGGAGCAGCCCACTTGTGCAGCCGCTAACGAGTTAAGTCTCCGGCTGCGCTTTCATTGCGAATTTTCGGGTCCCAACGGGTTAAGTCTCAAGGAATCTTGTTTTCTTTTCAAAGGCGTTAATTTCTTTTATGTAGCCTTTTGGGTTTCAGTTTACACGTCGTTTTTGACTTTCATGATTTTGAAAAGGGTTTTTCGCGTCAAATAAAGATGGGATCTTGGGTGATTTTAACTGAAAGAACATTTTAACGATGCACTTATTGGTTCATAAAGTAATTAAAATTACTCATTACATGGTTATTCGGCTACCCGTTTATTCTATTCGTGTCCAGCCCTGTCTTGTCTTAAATGGGCTTCTTGGTCAAGGAACGTGTATTTTATAATATCTCTGCTCCTACAAATATAAAAAAATAATCATCTTAAAATATCACCGAGAAATTCGCGTTTCTCAGCATCGTTTTCGGTAACTCAATCTAAAGATTGCATCCCCATGGATATATCACTCAGCATGGCCATCCCTAAAGGGTCGTTATCAAAATCTAGTTTCATCATATATTTTCTTATTTTTGTATTAACATTTTTAGCTCATTAAGATTTCTTGTACGAGAGTTCCCTTCGTGCGTTTCAACCCGGACTGTATGTTTTTATCGCTTCATCAGACGCATAAACAAGGATGATGTTCCCACATCCCTCGAGCATACCAATAATAATACTGAAATAATATAAAACAAATAAACCTGCAATCTAATCATGTTATTCGTATTCAGCCAACGCAACATTTTGTTGACATGCCAAGTGGAACAATGGTAAACAGTGTGTAACAACCTCATTAATATTAAAACAGCCTCATACGTTATTCATTGAGGCGATCCGCTCGTATTTTGAAGAGATAATCTGTGTATGGAGAAAAATGGGTACTCGCGGGTTGTCCGATTTATCAATGTCCGAATCTCCAACTTTCAGGCGCACACTACTTGTGAAGGAAGGGCTCTGGAATTAAGATCAAATGGTCACGCTATTTTCTCCAAGGGTTGGAGAGTTCTGAATATGACAGATTACACTATGAGGAAATCTTCATGAGCGCGCGTCTAATAACGAAGGTGCATGAAGCATGGGCACACACTGTATTTATTCCTCTACACAAAAAAGGTTCGACGAAAACGTGTAGTAACTACCGTCTCATTGCCCTAATACCACACGCGAGCAAGATATTACTGCACATTCTCAACGAGCGCCTTAAGACCTTCTTATCCAAAGAGATTGCACCCGAACAAGCCGGCTTTGTGAAAGGCAAAGGAACCCGGGAACAAATCCTGACAGTGCGCCAGATCATCGAGAAAGCCAGAGAATTTAACAAGCCCACCTATATTTGCTTTGTTGATTTTTCAAAGGCGTTTGACTCTGTGAAATGGCCGAAACTTTGGAAGACTCTACTGGAGATGGGTACACCAAAACACCTTGTGCACCTTTTGAGGCGCCTCTACGAGGATGGGACTGCGTCAGTGAGAGCAGACGACACGCTCTCAAGCCACTTCCACCCTAGCGCGGGAGTCCGTCAAGGATGCATTATTTCTCCGCTTCTGTTCAACATCTACACAGAGCTCATAATGAGAATTGCCCTTGAAGACTGGACGGACGGTATCGCAATTGGGGGCCTGAGGATCTCGAACTTACGCTACGCAGATGACACCACCCTATTCGCAAGCAGTATGCGAGATATGGAAGAACTGCTGCATAAAATGGAAAGCGTCAGCTTGGAGTTTGGCCTTAAAATCAATCGCAGTAAGACGAAGATGATGATTGTGGATCGTGCCAACAACAACTTGCCCGAAGTCACGAAAATTGCGAATTGCGATGTGGTCCAATCATACGTCTATCTGGGAGCGCTGATATCCAATAATGGCGGGTGCGTGGACGAAATAAAGCGACGTATGGCGATTACGAGGTCTTCTATGGACAGACTCAAGAAAATATGGAAGAACCGCAACATCACCAAAGCCACAAAGACCCGGCTAGTCAGAGCGCTTGTGTTCCCCATATTCCTTTATGCTGCAGAAACATGGACGCTTCGGGAAAACGAGAAAAAGAGGATAGATGCTCTCGAGATGTGGTGCTGGAGGAAAATGCTTGGGATATCTTGGACAGAGTTCCGTACCAATGACTCCATTCTCCAAGAGCTAGGCATTAAGCAGCGCCTGTCATCTATAGTCCAAGCTCGTATCCTCACCTTCTTTGGACACGTATCTCGACGCGGCCGTATGTCCATTGAGCGACTGGTAGTACAGGGCAGAGTAGAAGGCACCCGAATGCGTGGTAGATCACCAATGAGATGGACAGACCAGATCAAGGCAGCACTGGATGACCCCCTGTACCAATGCACCAAAAAAGCAGCCCTCAGGGAGGAATGGCGACGAATTGTAAGGCGGGTCACTCGACCGAAATGACGACCACGACCACTCTGCCAAGAGTGATACGACTTAGAAGAAGCATGAAGCAGGCCAACCAGTGTGTAGTTGGGTGCACAGTGTGTATGTGCAAAACCGTTATACTTAGGTGCGGCGATGGGCAGCCCCTGTGTCGAAAAATACTGACTTCGAAACTGACATAACAGAGTTTAAAATCGCCGAATTTCGTTTCTTTTTCATTCGTCCAAACGTATTCCTCCCGTTTTATAGGTGCCCGATAAAAATGTATCTTCGAAACGTTTCGAAGTGGAAGCGGAATAATTATCCGGCGTTTCAGAGTCCGTTTTCCCTAAATTTTGCCCTTAGGTACTATTTGTGAACATGGGAAGTCGGAATGCGAGAAATATTGTAACAAAACAAAAATATGTTTTTCGAGAATAAACAATACCTACGTATACAGTTTATTCCCGAAAATGAGGTATTGTATCTGTACAACTAAATCGGTTGAGTGAGCCAGCTTACATTATAAAATAAAAAGCCATTGTTATAGTATTTGTATCATCTGGCCTATCATCCGGCTATCCACTTACTTCCGTTTTCAATATCATATCTATCCTCAATCTGCAGATAGATAAGGTCCAATTTGACGTAAGTTCAATAGCGCAACTGACAAATTTAACTCCACCAATATTGAAAAAGGACGTAAATCGTAAAAAAAACAGATAGAAGAAAGCTTTGACAACGCCCTACAAAATATGCAATTGTCAAAGTAAATCCGAGAGTGCTAACGCGTATTCTATATCAGGGGAGGCTCACAATATTTTTGATTTTACCAAGGTATCTAGAATTAGTATTATGCCAGTAACACAGAAATGGAAATAAAATATCCAGGGATGGCGAACCTTTACGTATCATCGTGCCTTATTTTTAAAGAAATGTTTATTGAGGTCATAGACGTGCCGGAAATTTCACATAGCTAGCAAGTCAAGAAACGAGTACCTCAGAAGAACTGATGGGCGGCGTTCTGCCCCGGAAATTTCACATAGCTAGCAAGTTGAGTAACGAGAACTCCAGATGAACTCATGGGTGGCGTCAGCCGCCCCGGAATTTTCACGTAGTTAACAAGTCGAGTAAGGAGAACCTTAGAAGAACTCATAGGCGGCGTTAGCCGCCCCGGAATTTTCACGTATACCTAGCTAGCAAGTCGATTAACGAGTACCTCAGAAGAACTCATGGGTGGCGTACTGCCCTACTTTCACATAGCTCGTCATATAATACCTACTTTACAATTTTTATTGCGTAGTGCATCATAATGAATTTTTTGATGAGTGACGTGCCCAAAATATTCTGTCGCGAGCCATCCGTGCCATTGGTTTGCCATCCCTGTCCTAACTCAATTATGGACTGAGCTAGACAGGCTTGGCTTCTGAAATTCAACCCCGAGAGAGAGCTCAACACGTGAAATTACATTTGCGGAGTCAAAACACCGTGGGTGGACGTTAATAGTGTTTTGACATTTCATATATACCCACATCCCGTATAAACTGCACGTGCTTCAGAATTTGATGATCAGGATAACTTTGAAGTGAGCACGACGATTACGCCATGACCCAGAAAGCTGGCCCAAGCGGTCACCATATTACACTTTGCACAATGGGGGCTTCTTGGAAGGAAAATGCACTAAATTATAATTGAAACAAAAAGTAAACTTTAGAAAAAACCGACTTCCACAAACCCTATTTGATTAGATTGAGTTTAATACTAACTGTAACCCCTTATCCCCCCCCCCCCCTTTGGGGAATTAATTTTGTCAAATCCCATATCAGTGCTACCTCACGCTACTAAGGAACCCCTGTACAAACTTCCATGGCTCTAGGTCCACCGGTTTAGGCTATGTGTTGCCTGCCCGTCAGCCACGCATTGTATTTGTACCTAGTATTGAGCAGATCTGGTGGCCATATGTGGTCTTCATCAGCAGTTCCGCATCACAATATTATGCTGACCATGTGCATTTGCACGAGTTATTATGAAAAACACAAAAATCACTATAGGTCTGCCTATAATATTTGAAGAGTTCCCTGGATTTCTCCAGGATCCCATCATCAGATCCTGACCTGGTGTCAATGGGACCAATGGGAAGGTAAACCCTTTCAAACAAAAAAAATATTTTCCAAATCGGTCCATCCGTTTAGGCGCTATCGGGGTTTAGACATAAAAAAAAAACATCCGGACGAATTGTAAATCTCCTCCTTTGGGAAGTCGGTTAAAAACAAAACAAATTTAATATTAAGGGGGGCTCCCATACAACTAACGTGTTTTTTTTTTTGCGGTTTTTTATAGCTAATGGTACGGAACCCTTCGTGCGCGAGTCCGACTCGCGCTTGGCCGGTTATTAGTTTAGTGCGTTTTCCTTCCAAATCGCCCCCAATACACACATACAAGCTCAGCATACAAGTAGTCACACATTTCACAATATAACCTCCTTGGGTAATTTCAGATACTATAGTACTGGCCGCAAAAGAAGAATATTTTTCGTCTTTCGATGTTCTGACAGCTTCAGAAAAAGAAAATATTTCATTTCAATTCACAGCGATCGATACGATTTTTAATTTTTCCGTGATTATTTCTGTATTTGTTTTTGTGTAGTTTTACGCTGTACGCTGGCTGGTGTCGGTAAAGTGATCTGAGGATTTTTATTCCGGGCACTGGTAGCAAATCTCATACAGTTTCTTTTAGGTTTGAATCTCACACTCCATTTTTTGTTTCTTGTGTCTGACTATGTGCTTATGCAACCGTAGTATGAAAAGTGCGGCGCGGCATTTGTCGCAGGAAAGTGAGGCGCAGAGCTATGCGCTGTATAATGTGTCTGTCCCTCACAGTCCCGCGACAAAACCCGCGCCGCGCTTTTATGCTACGGTTGCAGAAGCACACAGTCAATGTTTACATGTTCGTGATGTCGCTGTTTCTGGTTCCCACCACACAGGGTATCCTAGTGTGGGGCCAGGGGCCAATTCTGTAAGCAAATGACCGCGCAGTTACATTGGCACGACGAAAACGCTGAACTTTAGATATCCATTGTCTTGCGTTTGGAGTATCTATTTTAGGCAATTTATGGTAGAAATTGATTGATGACCTTTAATTTCTGTTTTTTTGCGCCCTCGCTATAGACACTGCCAAGCCATCCGTTTGTAGAATTGGGGGCTTGATGCTTATGTCTGTTCTCTCGGTGTTCGGTTTCTCAAAGTTGTCTTCAATGCGGTCTTGACTGCGCGAACCATTCTTTTCCAATGCCCTAGGACTAACTGTGTTACAATCACAGGCTTTATTTGATTTATTCAGGCGTTTTTCGTTGTTTATGTCTCTACTTGGTCCAAGTTTCTTATCAAAGTCAGTTTTCGTCAGATTCGGAGGCTGCCAGGATCTTCATTGCCCTGGTGAGCCTCCTTTGATAGCAATTATTGTCGAGGCTTCGATAGCTAAAATATGAAACCAAACACCAGCTACAAGTGTCAGCAAATAAGCTGCCAACAACAACAAGTTTCGTACAACAATAATAGGACTAACACGCAAAAGTACCCTAAAATTAAGTTTTTCATAAAAACTTTGCACCCCAGGTTTAGTGGGTTAGGGGTTATTTCGGAGTTTTTATGGGATATGGGTGCAAACATGTGCTTGCATACCAAATTTTAGATTTTAGGAATCGGTCATATTATTGAGCACAACTTTTTCAAAATAAGTCTTAAAAATATTATATACTTAAATACATTTTAAGATCCTCTCACCATACGCTTTCATTTGATATATCACACGGCATATTTTAATTTTTAAATTTTATTTTTATCATTTTGCCCCCCAAAAGTGGGCCCTTACATTCCATATTTATATATTTATATTGCACCTCTGTCTTTGGGTCACAGATATTGATATTTGTACTAATTTTGAACTTCGTCGGTCCAATATGTTCTGAGTAAATTGCCTGTGACGGACGGACGGACGGACAGACGCACGAGTGATCCTGTAAGGGTTTCTCCTTCAGAGATACGAAACCCTAAAAAGTGTTATTTGTATCAAAATCGATGTCAAAGAAGAACTTAATAAAATAATAGACAAAACCGCAATAAAAAGGGTTGCAGTCTAAAGAGGTTGCGTCCGCAACAGCATTACTAACCGAAATAGGTACCTATTTTTTATATCAACCGTTTTGTTTTGTAAAAATGGCTTTTTGCAATTTAATTGTACTAAGTTCATTTCTTCTTTGCCGCTTATTGGACTCAGTAGACGCTAAGTTAAATGGGACGAATGTACCATTTAACATAGTAAGTTCCATGCTACTCTCTTGTTAATAAATAAATAAATTGATTGGTAAAAACCTCGGTAGCTTACCGAGGTTTTTACCAATCAATTTAAAAGCTGAAGATTTTTGAAACCTTTTTGTTTTATCTTCGAAAATATTCTAAAAACACTTTTATTGATCATTTTCAAAGTCAAAAGGCAAATTTTTTATAATTTTTTTATGTAGCCACTAAGTTTCCCACTGCTGGGCAAAGGCCTCCCCATGTTGCAACCACCATTCCTTATCCTAGGCTACGTCCTCCGTCCGTATTTTTTTATCGTATAAGTTTTTAATTTTTGGGAAAGATTCAGCCAAATGGGGATATATTGCAACCACTTAACCGGTTTAATTTCCTGAAGTCTCCAACTGCAAGCAAGTACCAACTTAATTGCAAACTAATGCGTAGCAATAAAATGTACACAGTCCCACGATGCTCGCCGGTTCTTGGTGCGGTCTACTCCTTGTTGGGTGGGAAATGTACCTCAGTTTATTTTTTTAATGTTTCCCATTCATTCACCATTCATCAATATTTTTTCTCTTAAATAAAATTTTCTGGAAGTATGTTATTAAGGTTTCAGTAGAGATAAGCTCGCCTTTTTACATGTTTTTTTCCAATTTTAAGTGTCTGTATTAATTTTTATGTAGGAATAACTTTAGTTAGACATTCCGGAATCAATTTGCCTGATTTATTGATGACACTGGTTCATTAGGAATAAAATGATATATGAACCACTAATTGACCAACTAGTTATACAATTTCGTTGGTCATTCAGGAACACGGGGGGTGGACGGGTAATTCACGAATTACCGCTCCACCCACAGTGGGTGTGGTATGGTGGGTGGACGGGCGGTGAAAGGGTTTTGGGTTTGGGCCATACCCGTTCAGGGCTTTGAATACCAACTTTATTTGCTACTTAGAACTATAGATACGAGCTATATCCAGGTCCCGCAAGCCCACTCCTGCCATGTCACATGGTAGAGGAGTTCTTGCTGCATCTTCAATATCACCGTCTGGGTCCCAAAATATTTCAAAAGATATCCGTTCTAGGCTTCGAAAAAACTTAGAAGTCGGTTTTTAGGTTTGGTTAGTAGGTTCTCGAAGCCTTGAGAGGATATCTTCCAAAAACCTTTACCCAATTTTACGCAATCCCCTTTATTCCACTCTTGATAATGGCAATTTGCACCTGAACCATGTTACTCCATCAATGAAACACGAAAGATGGATGCGATACAAATACGGTCAAGTGCAAGTAGGACTCGCGGACTAAGGGCTCCGAGTTTTTTTAAATCGAAATTAAATATTCAACAAAGTTGAAAGAACGATCGACTATGTTGTTTAATTTACACACTGTAAATTGATTAAATAGGAACAGTCCTGAAGCCTGTGTATAATTAACCGAACAAACAACATCGCATAGAGCCATGATAATCAAATATGGTTGTTCTCTTGCTCTGTTTATCCATCCCCCAAGGAGGGAAATTGATTGCATCTCGCCCTCTCCCAGTCGCTTTACTTTGTTCGTTTTGTTTTAGGTAGGTAATGCATGGAAATTAGTAGATAACGGGATTTGAATTTTAGAGGTAAATCTGGTTCTCGTTGTTATTTTTTATGCCAAAGCTAATATGAGTCGTGCATTGAGATCGTTGCTTTTGTGTTTTTTTTTCGCAAAAGTGTCAAGGTTGGACGACTGCAAATGTTTTGCAAAAGTCACATGAATATTTTACAAAATACTTTCGATACGGGTCCCATGTTTGTAATCTATGAATGCAATGCCTTGTCTTTTTCCTGTGATCTTTCTCTTTTTTTTTCATTACTGCTGTAGGTCCCTAATAAAGTCGGCAATAAAGTCGTAGGTTCGTAAAGTATTGCCAATGATTGCCTCCAGTAGATTGAAACATATTATCATGGGCAATTTCCATTGTCTTGCTAAGGTTTGATTGAGTTAGTAGGAGGGATATATCACAGTTTAGCAGATGAAATTGACGTCCTTAACACAGACAGTCTTATAAACATAAAACATACACAGGCGCAATCATTGCCTTTGGCCCCACACTTCGATATCCTGTGTCGTACGTACCAAAAACACCGATACGTATAAACATCCATGACATAAGGTATAAAATTAATAATTATCTTTCATAAACATCTTTTTCCATTATTTTGGTCGGATTTATTTTTCGAGAACATGTTATACGTAATAACGTCCGAGAAAGGTTCGGTTAGTTTTTCTGGATTTGACAGAGTTATTGATAAAAATATTAAATTTATCTAACAAGTCGAACATAAAGATGAAGATAACAGTACTCCTTATAAAATCTCAATATTTTTCCGAGTGTGTGGTGCAAATATAGCTCTGAACCAAGAAGACAACATGCAATCCAAATGCGCATTTTCGGTTCATTTGATTTTTTTCATTTTTTGTTTTGGTTAGTAGCCAGCTTGTCGTCTAACATGGCAGCGATCTCTTTTAGACCACTAACGTTAGCTTTCTGGTAAAAGTCGAGTTTTGAGACACGAGCAAGCCACGCCGACAGCTTAGGGTATCTGGAACAAAACAGCATACATTTAAATCTGTTAGGCAAAATATCAATTTAACCTTATATTCCATCTAGTTTCATTAGCTACAGAAATACTAAGCAATAATAACTGTTATAATATTGTATCAAAATATAGTTTTCAGATACTAGTAGCGCCATCTGTATTTACGATGTATGAAACCATGTTGAATAAAAACGTCAGTCTGTTGCGAATAGCCAACGTGTCTTCTTTATAGGTTATGGGCATTACACGGAATTTATCAGTTATTTTTAGTAAAATAGATAAATTGTGAAAGTTGATTCGCGGAAACATGACCACGAACTATATTGCTAGTGTGCCGAAGTTAAAAGGCCGGGAGAATTACGACGAGTGGTGTTTTGCAGCCGAAAATTTACTGGTTCTTGATGGAATGGAACAGTACATCAAGCCAACAGCAAGTTTTGAGATCAAGCCAGCGGAAGATGCAAAAACGAAGGCAAAGTTAGTATTAACTATAGATCCAGCTTTGTATGTGCATATAAGAAATACGGGGAGTTCAGCGGAATTATGGACTAAATTGAAGACCATGTTTGACGACTCCGGTTTCTCGAGGAAAATAACCTTGCTTCGACATTTGATATCCATAAGATTGGACAAATGTGACTCAATGGCTACCTATGTCACACAAATGGTCGAGACAGCTCAAAGGTTAAATGGCACAGGATTTACAATAACCGACGAATGGGTGGGATCATTATTATTAGCAGGTTTGTCTGATCGCTATTCTCCAATGATAATGGCAATTGAACATTCGGGTATTTCGATAACTGCTGATGTCATCAAATCGAAATTACTCGACATGGAAGTCGTCAACGAGTCTGAAGTCAGTGGCGCTGCATTCGCGGCGAAAAATAAATTTTACTCTGGCAACAATAGTAAGCAAAAGAAAAATGTCGGTCCATTGACGTCAAACAAGAAGATGACAGATTCACAAACAAAAGAAATAACAATAAGTTGTTACAAATGCAAAAACACTGGACACTACAGGAGCCAATGTCCTTTGTTGAGAAAAAACGAAAGCAAATGCGTGTTTAGCGTTGTTTTCATTAACGGAAAGTTTAACAAGACGGAATGGTACGTTGACAGCGGTGCGAGTGCGCACATGACCGTAAACCAAGATTGGATTACAAACACCAACTTATCGCCGTGTTTACCAGAAATCGTCGTTGCCAACGAATCAAAAGTGTCAGTTGTTTGTTCCGGAGATGTAGAAATTGTGTCGGATTTGGAATGCCATATAACAGTGAAGAATGTACTATGCGTGCCTAGTTTGACAACGAACTTGTTATCAGTTAGCGAGCTTATCAAAAATGGCAACAATGTCGTGTTTGAAGAAAAACATTGTTATATCTATGACAAGAATAATGTTTTAGTTGCGACCGCAGATTTAACTGATGGTGTGTATAAATTGAGATTGCAGTCACCAAGTTGTTTGTTGGCAGCCCCTGCAGTTACTGGAAGGCTGTGGCACAGAAGGCTAGCTCACATTAACAGTCAGGACATGAACAGAATGAAAAATGGCATGGTGGATGGCTTGTCATATGATGGTTGTTTTGATATCACAAAATCAAAATGTACTACTTGCTGTGAGGGGAAACAAATGAGATTGCCTTTCTCTCATGTTGGCGAACGAAGCACAGAAACATGTCACAGGATACATAGTGACTTGTGTGGACCAATGGAGGTTAATTCCCTGAATGGAAGCAGATATTTTTTGCTGTTTATCGACGACTACAGCCGAATGACATTCATCTATTTTCTCAAGCAAAAGAGTGAAGCGTTTGGTAAATTTAAAGAGTTTAAATTAATGATTGAAAATCAGCAAGAGAAGAAAATCAAGATCTTTCACACCGACAATGGGTTAGAGTATTGTAATCAAGAATTTAAGAACTATTTAAAACAATCTGGAATAATACATCAAAAAACAAATAGTTACACGCCAGAACAGAATGGAGTCTGTGAGAGGGCTAATCGTACTGTGGTTGAAAAAGGTAAATGTCTTTTATACGATGCAAAGTTGGACAAGAGATTCTGGGCAGAAGCCGCCAGTACAGCTGTTTATCTTAAAAACAGGTCCATTGTATCAGGAGTACCGAAGACACCTTATGAGATGTGGCACGGGTCAAAACCTGATCTAAGTCACATCAGATTGTTCGGAAGTAAAGTTATGGTACATATCCCAAAGGAGAAGCGCTTGAAGTGGGATAAGAAGGCTACACAGCACATTTTAGTTGGATATGGCGAGGATGTGAAGGGTTACAGATTGTATAACCCAACTAAGAAAACTATTATCACCAGCAGAGATGTCATTGTGATGGAAGATGAGATAAGTGGCAGTGAAACCAGAGACGAGGCTATCTGGATAGCAGATGAGGAGACACAACAGAGCAGTGTGGAATCAGCACAGGATAGCGCGGAGAAGGAGAGCAGTGGTTCAGTGGGGGAATCCCAAGTTCCAGAAGTTGAGGATCGTCTTGACAGCTCTACAGATTCTTCAGTATACGCTGATGGTGATGAGACACTAATTGAATCTCCAGCAAGTCCGGAGTCAAAAGTTAACTTACAACGACAGAGAAAACAGCCCGAGCGATATGGTTACAGCAATATGTGTGTATCCAGTTCTGTTCCAGCATCCGAGGAGATATCATTCTCAGAGGCTCTCGAGGGGCCTGAGAAGGAGCAGTGGACACGTGCCATGACTGATGAGTTGCAGTCGTTTGAAGACAATGACGCATGGGAACTGATAGAAAATCCAGGTGATGTGTCAATAGTGAAGTGTCGATGGGTTTTCAATAAAAAGTATGATGTGGACAATAATGTACGTTATCGGGCCAGGCTTGTGGCAAAAGGCTTTACTCAAAAGCCAGGTGTTGATTATACAGAAACTTTTGCGCCTGTAATACGACATTCCACCCTTAGATTATTTCGTATATATTTATTGCACATATCAGAAAAAAACACAAACAATACAGAAAAGGCATGAACAAAGGCAAGCTTATCTCTAAAAAGAGATTTCTTCCAGCAAACCCAGGATGGACAGGATAAATTTTAAAACTCAAAACGGGTAGGCCTATGTGCTAAAGTAAAAATAAAATATAAATAAATTATATTACTAAATTACTGAATATAATAATACCTAAGTACCTACATGAATACATATTAATCATATATATCTTAACATAAATAAACCCTAATACATATTTAATACCTTATTGTTTGCTCTTAGTGTTAAAATGGGAATGAGTATAACGCATTTAGATGTAACTACTGCTTTTCTAAATGGTCACTTAAAAGAAAGAATATACATGTCAATACCTGAAGGTTTTGCAAACAAAAGTGGGGGAAATGTGTTAAGATTGAAACGGGCAATTTACGGTTTGAAGCAGTCTTCTCTAGCGTGGTATGAGAGAGTAAAAGATTGTCTTTGTGAATTGGGTTTCAAAAACAGTCAATATGAACCGTGTGTGTTTGCAAAAACTAATGATAAAGTCAGGATAATTGTTGGACTGTATGTAGATGATTTCTTGGTTTTCTCAAACAATGAGACTGAAACCGAAAAGTTGAAAAATGTATTGGGTTCAGAGTTTAAGTTGAAAGATCTAGGTCCTGTTCGACAGTATCTTGGCATGAGAATAAACTTAAATGAAGATAAAAATGTAATAACGGTTGATCAACAACAATACATTGAACAACTAGTTTCTAAGTTTCAGATGTCTGACTGTAAACCGCAAAGTACACCCATAGAGCCAAAGTTGAATGTAGAAAAATCAACAGAATGTTTACCTAATGTTCCTTATCAAAAACTGATTGGCAGCTTAATGTATTTGGCAGTATTAACAAGGCCAGACATCGCCTATGCCGTAAGTTACCTTAGCCAATTCAATAATTGTTATAGTGTAAACTGTTATAACTATGCAAAACGAATCTTGAGATACTTACAAAGTACTAAACACTATTGTCTAAAGTATACTGCTAGTGGTATGGATTTACTAGGTTTTGTAGATAGTGATTGGGCATCTGATGCCTCAGACAGAAAATCATATACCGGATTCTGTTTTCTAATGTCCGGGGCAGCAGTATCCTGGCAGAGCAGGAAACAGAAGACAGTTAGTCTGTCTAGTACAGAGTCAGAGTACATTGCCCTATCCGAAGCTTCAAGAGAAGCAGTTTACTTAAGAAACTTAATGCATGAAATTACTGGAAATTTGTGTGTAATTGATTTGCATTGCGATAACCAAAGCGCATTGAAATTAGCGTCCAGTCACCAGTGTCATAACAGGTCTAAACACATAGATGTACGTTATCACTATATCAGAGATGTTGTCAAAGACAAGTATGTAAAAATTAAATATTTATCCACTGAGGAAATGCCTGCTGACCTGCTGACTAAAGGCCTATGTTCAGTAAAACATTACAAGTTTATGACTATGCTTGGTATTGTTACTATGTAATTTACTATTTAGTGTTTGGTTTATTTTGATAAGTGGGAGTGTTATAATATTGTATCAAAATATAGTTTTCAGATACTAGTAGCGCCATCTGTATTTACGATGTATGAAACCATGTTGAATAAAAACGTCAGTCTGTTGCGAATAGCCAACGTGTCTTCTTTATAATAACCATGACTAAGCAACAAACCCACCATATCAATGCAACAAACCCACCATATCAATGCAACAAATTCCTAAAACATGGACCTGTATAGTCGTGACTGATTGTCTCTCCATGTTTACAAACTCTTTAATAAAATAATACCTATTTTATGGCTGAGATTACAATGTAAATTATTGTTTTCTACTCGGCGCATTGCAATAATTATGTCAAGACGTTGTTTGACATAGACAAGTTTTTAATTTCCATTTGATCATTTCTGTGTTCTCTCCGGGTAATATCACAGAAATATGCTTTTCCCCGCATCGGCGGCACGGGGTTGTTTGTTTTCATCTGATTCGTAGTTTACTTGTAACGAATTACTCATATTAATGGGCGTTCTTATCTATTCTAATGTGAAGATAATTATTTATGATTGCTGTTGCAAAATGTGTGCTCATTATTTTAGTTGCTGTAGGAACTGTCGCTTTGAGTTTTCAGTTCACTAGTTGTGCTTCGAGATGTTCTGGAACTTACTTTGAAGCGTCAATGGGCTTGATGCCGTCAAGCGTGCTAATGGTGGCTGCCCAGCACACATCAGCGATAGTTAGCTGGTCGCCAGCAGCATATTGCTTATCAAGGAAGGCTTCGGAGAATGTGTACGCGCTCTGGATTTTCTCTAGGTTTTCAGCGCTGTAGGAAATATCGCCACCGTAGAATACTGGCATCTATAATAGGGTAATAATATGGATTACTATAGTATAGGTGATAAATTCATTTCTTCATTAATATTTTTCCCCTTACTTTGTTAACTTTCTACTCGTACATAGATACAGATAATTATGACTAATCAGTCCTCAGAAATGGCGTTGATGGGCTGTTCACTCTGATCGGCCTCTGTGGGCAGGCAGTACATTAAAAATAAGACATTATTTCAATATCGAGCTCTAGAACGAGGTGCGAGGGTCCGAAAATAATTTGAATATATTTCAACATCAGTCCATAACTTAACTTACTACAGTATTTCTCAAAGTTGGGAACAAGATGCCGGAATCAAAATGTAGTCTCTGGTCGACAATGGCCCTCTTCTTAGGGTCTTTGGGGTAGAGTGAGTCGTCCTTGGCGTATTTGTTCACCAAGTATGCGGCAATGGCGTGACTGTAAATAAACCGGGAATACAATTTCCCTGCAGATGAGATTTTCTGAAGTGTTTTTCTGTAATTGTAGTCTGGTGTTAGGTAAGATAGGTCTTCCCTTAATGTACCCATGAGGTGTCTAAAAAAGAAATTGTGTCATATGTACAAATAGCCATTAATCATCAGGTTGGGAGATCAGTTATTTAAATGTTATTGATATGCTGATCGAGGACATATCCACTAACTTAGGTTGAAAAGAAATAATATTTCCACCGCGACTAGTACACTAGAGTAAGTAGTAGTATTATAATAATTATCTAGAATAAATTATCTATAACAATAAATTATTACCTGTCGGCCAGGGCGAAATCGTCATCCAACAGTGTAGGGACAGTGTGTTGGGGATTTATCTGCAAAAAATATTTCAAAATATTGTTACCTTTTTATGGGACTAAGTTCTTTTTGTATTTAGCCACGTACGCTGAGTTGCACGAACAATATAAAAGACATTGTGGTGCCTTTACTAATTTATGGACAAAATCATGTTTTTCTGTTTCGTGCAACAGGAAATATAAGTGGAATCCTTGAAACTAAGATTCCATAAATAATGCATAATGTTGTGTTGCAACTCAGCGATAATTGGCCACAATTATGTCTTGTGTAAAACTGATATTATAAATTTTATTTTAGTATTTTTACCTCACCTTCAAGTATTCTGGCTTCAGATGCTCACCGGCTATAATGTTGACATCAATGTACTTGACATCCTTAATCTTGAGTGTTTCGAGCATCATCAAGACTGCGCGCACTGGGGGACTCGGGTCCAATTTGTATAGAGTCAACACCATTGTAAAAGATTGTCTGAGGAGGAAACAAGCAAAAGTTTTAGAGGCCCTGTCAGGAGACCGTATAATATTTGTAAACAAATTCCATAGTAAAAATATAACACGACCAAGTCATTGCTCGTTAGTTTCATATTAGACGTGTGTTACCATGAGTTCATTGAATTTGACAACAATATCTACGGTCTCCTGACGGGGCCTTTAGTCCAAATTGGTTAAAACATTTAGTCCAAAAACATCGCATTTGGTTAAAGGGGTTTGAACATTTTTGTATGGAGCCTGGGATACTTGAAAGTTGCAAGTACCCTAAAATGACGCTCTTCGTGTACTAGGTGTAAAGCTACTAAGCATAATGTCCATCGATCGAAAATTCAATTACAATAAACAGATGTTTTTGAATTAGTTATCCGAATTGTGCACTGACTTCCCTTTCTTTATAACTATCCAGTCATGCTTAGGATTGCTGGAAAAAAATCTCTTTTTAGAGATAAGCTCGCCTTTGTACTAATATTTTCACTAAAATGTTACCTGTTATTTACTGTGTGCAATATAGTATAAATGAAATGAAATGTTCTATGACAAAATGTCGCAAATAGTAAGTAGGTAGGCTTTGAGATAGTTCATTTTGAATATTATGCGATTTATAAATAAATCTATACAATAGTCCAGAGAGGTACGATGTGCATTTTTGATAATAAAGTCACTCCGCGATTTTCGTATTTGTTGTAGTACCTAACTCGTGCATTCCAATCGGAGAAGGATGTCTTTATTAATTTATTTTATTTTATTTTTTTGCAAACGTAAGCTTAGTCGTTTCCTCTACCCGAATTACCCTTAACTCAAACTAAATGAAGTTAATGATGTCAACAATTGCATTTGAAGAAAATTTTGTGAGGACTCTTTTGCATAAAAAATCAAAGAGCTGTCAAGCACAACACAGGGATTTTGGTGAAGTATAACTAATGAAGATAAATTCAGAGATCGACCGGAATTACTGAATTCTAGGTAATAAATTGTTGATGGTTGTTAACAAATAGGGGTTAATTAAAGTCGGTTAAACATAAAGTTTACCGTTTGTTTACAGTAAATTATATTTTATGTGAGCATCAAAATAAATTGAGCTTCAGTTTTTGTTCACAGGCAGTATGTGATTCGATTTCATGAACTCTTAATTAATTCAATTACAAATTTTAATTGATTCGGTTGTGTGTGTGGTACGCGAAAATCTAAAGGCAAAAAGGGAAGCTATGTATTTTCTGTCCTAAACTTATGTTTCATCAAAATCAATAGCATGGTTCCTAGCAAAATCTCCTTCTCCTAAAGTTTCTGAATTTTCCCTTCAGTGCATTTAAACAAACCAAATCGTTTGGAACACTGGAGTGAATTCTTATTAGATAAGGAAATAGATGGCGCTAATCATAACATTATACTTATTTGCCGCGACCGAGAGCATTGGGACAAGTCAGTTTATAACAATTAATTAATTAAATGAAGAAGAATGAATAAATGCCATATACCCGTATACGAGAAAGATTGAACCATGCTCCATTCATCTAGTGCTAGCGGATAAATAAACATTTAAAATAAAACTATTATAAAATACTCACACAAGTTATCAAAAACACCAGCACACTAGCAAAGATACTCGAACCAACTACGTTGTTTGTGTTGAGTGTGTTTCAACTCAAACCGGCCGTCACGTAATCACTAGTAATCAGTTGATAAATAAAAATATCTTGGTAACTTGGTTGGATAAGGCATTCAACTGTCTACGCACTAGCGGTTATGCTGTAAATTGTGTGACAGCGATTATGATTCAACGATTTTTACGATTGTTTGACAACGACTTGTTTCAAGTTCAGATCGCAGCGAAGAATATTTTCAGCAATTATAACGTCTGGTATTGAAATAAACGGTCAAGTGCGAGTACGACTCGAGCACCAAGGGTTGCGATCACACTTGGAGATTGTAACACGTGTAATTAGGTTTCCACATAAAAAAATAAAGAATAATTTCATCTATATAAACAAAATTAAATATTTTTGCAGAAAGACAGAAATTCGCATTTTTCAGATTTTTCCCTTTACTTGTGCTATAACACCTTGTTTTGTGCCAAATTTCATGATTGCAGCACAACGGGAAGTACCCTATAGGTTTTGGGTAAAAAAAAACAGCCGAATCCAACGTAACACATTCAACTCCTCGAGTAGCCGATCCAATGGAGGAAAAATCCACCATCGTGGATGGAATGATGTGAAAATGATGTGGCTAAAGATCTGATTTATTTGATCGTAAACGTGTACTAAAAGATGGCGGCAATGATAAGAGCGAAAACAATCTGGGAAAAAAAGCTGGGGTACGTCTTTTGTGAGTTCATTCAAAGATATTTTTAACCGAACCAAAAAATATTTCAGTAGCTTTTCTTAATGAGAACAAAGGTATGCGTATTGCGTGGGCAAAAGATTGAAGCAATCCAAACGAAAGTGTTTAGTTAAAACAGGAAAATAGGAAATTGTTTATATTTATTGTGTGCAATAAAGTATAAATGAATGAATTGAAATATCTGACACCGTGTGTACAAACGGTGTGTACACACAGATAATACGCCAGCGGCGGCGGCCGAAATTCAGTTTTACTTTGCCTTCACCACTCGAGTCTACTCTAGTTCAGCTTACGGGCAGGAATATATTCGGGAAATAAAACAACTGGTATTCAAGAGAGAACATTATAATAAGTAGGATAGATAAGTTCCTCCGTTATCCACCTAAGGCACCTGGTATTTTTTGAATGCCGATGCAAAGAAAAACAAAACAAAAACAGCCCAAGGTAACACATTCAACGCCTTCAGTAGCCAATGTGGTTGAGCAAAAATCTACCATATCGTAATCAGGAAGGCTCTTTCTTCGAGAATCTAAAACAAACTTACGAAGAAACTTAAATTTCTCAAACTCTCAAATTCAATACCAGATGAGCTAGAAGTCTTCTTTCAAGATTGTGAAAATGATTATCTGGAACTGGAGATAAATTATGGAAATGGTGCTAAAGGTAAGGTAGATTGGATCGTAAACGTGTACAAGAAGATAGCAGTAATGATAAGAGTGAAAACTATCTGAAACAAAATCAAGACAAGCTGGGCGGTAAGTCACTTGTTCTTTCGACGATATTTCGACCGAACCACAAAATACTTAAATGGCGAAACACTGTGCCCCAATATAGAGAAAATATGCCAGCAGCCGAAATTCAGTTTGAATTTGCCTTTAGCACTCGAGTCACAGTCACAGTGAAGAATATTTTCAGGAATTAAAACATCTGGTATTCAAGAAAGAAAAATCTATAAGGATGGACAAGTCTCGTAATCCACTTAAGGAACCTGGAATTTCGTTAAATGATGACGCAAAAAACACAAGATTCAACGCCTCAAGTAGCCGGTCGAGGAAAAATTCACTATCGTGGTCAGAGAGGCTCTTTCCTCGAGAATCTAAAGCAAAGTTACGACGTTACTTAACTCACTTTCTTGTGTGTGTCTTACTTTCTGTTTCTTTCTTTTTCTTTTGTCTTGTGTGTTTCTGTCCTTGTAATAAACGTTTTTTTATTTCTTTCTTTCTAAGAAACTTAAATCTCTCAATACCAGATGACCTATTCTTCCAAGATTGTGAAAATGATCTGGAGTTAGAGTTAAATTATGGAAACTATGATGAAGGTAAATATAAAGATAACGGAAACGACGACTGAAAATGATTTGAAACTAAATCAAGACAAGCTGGGCGGTACGTCGTCTATTGTGAGTTCATTCGACGATATCTTGACCGAACCACAAAATTATTTAATGGCAGATTGCAGTGATCCACAAAAACGCATGATCGACCCAAGAAAAGAGGAAAATATCTGATACCGTTCCCCGTTATACAGATAATACGCCATTGGACGAAATTCAGTTTGACTTTACGGTTTGGCCCCTGCAAAAATCGACAAACAAAATATTGCTGTGCGGAATACGTGAGTATTCAACTCCACCGTGCAGAGCATGCTAGCCGCATACCACGACTGCTCCATATAACGAACAAATCACAAAGTCGAAGAGGGCTATGCATGATGTTTTCGAGACGTTGTCAAAATCTGGCGTTTCTTAACTGTGAAACGGTGAGACTCTATCCTGACCAAAAGAGATTGTTGGCAGGCTCAAGATACGTTTATTATTCAGTCAGGGTCGTGAGTTGAATATTGGTGATATAGTTGAAACACTGGGTAGCGACTCGCCGAGAATTCGTAGTCTTCAGCTCCTTGGTAGACTCAGACTAATCCATCTGGTCCACTTCTCCAGACGTCAACAAGAGATATGGCGGTTAGCGCCAGGAGGATATTACTCTTCGGCGTGGAACCCTGGAAAGAGACCAGTGTGAATGATAGGAATACAAGAGCGCTACAGCGCCCAGCTATCAGGCGACGGCTCCTCACACAGAGACTTCCGACGAGGGCCCTAGGGTAATTAGGATAAGAGTGCCGCAGTCCAATAAACACTGTATAGAAAAGGGAAATACATAGAGAGTATAAAATACACGAAAATAAGAAAGACTAACTACGAACAAATGCTTACCCAAAGGTTGGGGATAATAGAGAAGTTTTATAGCAACATCTGCACTTTACAGCAACTCAACATTCAGCTCCAATACAGTACTAAAGGGACTAGCCCATCGCCGCAACTATAGGCGTGACTTAAAAAATTGTTGATGCAGAAGATACGTCCTCACGTTTCAGAGCTCAAACCAGGACTGCGTCAAGAAAACAATCAGCTGCCAGACGAGATTCTAGACTCGAATTTCCGAATTTCTATAGTTGTACTTTTTATCTGGCTAATCCGCCAGTAGCCAATATGGTCAAAGAGGTAGTACGTTACATACCCTTCTTGTTTGGGTAGGATTTTACCTGATAAAATCCGCTAAGATACTAACTAACCTAAACTAACTTACCAAATTAACTACTTAAGATAAAATTCTCTAAAGCTCGCCATCTACAGTGTCAGAGAAATAGATAACCAACAGTCTAGCTCAACTACATACAAACATCACACATTCGTACAACAATCAGACATCAGAATTCATACTAAGTTCATAAAAGAGTTCACACTAGCATCGTGTAAACGCAGCCTCACACACAGGGTGCCATTATTATAGCTAAATGCACACCCAGACTAACTGTCAGAAGTTGAAAAATAAGCAAGATCCCTTGAACTAAAATAAGAACCTTAGTACATAGACGCCCCGATAGCTTAGCTACTATCGTAACGCAGAATAACACCATGAGGGGCAGCTCCCTCAAGTGTTCAAGACTTCCTGCACCGTTAGTGAGTATTCTATAACAAAGAGTAATAAAATAGAGAATTATAGTTCAAGAGGCCATAAGCTAAAGTAACAGACATTGCAGAGTAATGTTACACAATAAAGAACTTTTACATAGCTGTAGATGTAGATGGTCTTAGAATACAAGGGTCAAAATACTTATTACATACATAAAGGAATCGTTCAATAGTTTAACTACTATTGAATAAGACAGAACGCTGTCGCAGCCTATCTTCAGACAGAAGGTGCTCTCAGACAGACACAGATCGCTCGGCACAAGTACAAGCGCTAAAGAGTTAGTATTTAGTTAAAAACTAACAAACAGACCGTCCCTTATAGATTAGAAATAGAAATGTTATTATTTAGAATAAAATAAATAGAATAACGCTCATAAGATCAACCAGTAAGTCTGACAATATAGAGTAGTTATGTAAAAATTAAATAAAAGAAAAAAAAAACAACCTAACTTTAAATCTTTTATGTGCCAAGAGCCCAAAAAATTACCGAAGATGTCTTCAAGTTCATAAACTAATGACGACTTCTTGTTAATTATCTTACATTTTAAAAACTTAGGAGCTAACTTCTTAGAGAACCGATTAGCCTTATCGCTGAGATAATAAGTTCTCTTCCAAACAAAATCGCCTACGTTGAACTCTGCTGGCTTACGACGCAAGTTATACGGTCCACAATTCCTCTCGTAGGCCCGTAGTATACAAGATTGAACCTTGTCAAAGATTTTTCGTAGAGGACCAAGATTCTCTGCATACACATCTCTAGGGGAAGAACGTCATCGTTATTATCAATTTCGACGTAATGAGTACCGCATGGAACAAGCTCTCGACCATAGACTAGGAATGACGGCGAATATCCAGTAACCTCGCTAACAGAACTGTTTAACGCGAACTGTATTTTACAAATATTAGTATCCCACGATCTGTGATCATCTTCGATGAAGGTCGAAACTGCAATCATAATCGTCTTATTATAACGCTCTACGCTATTCACCTGTGGAGTATACCTCGGCGTAAAACGAACTTTAGGTACATTATAATCGCTAAACCGTTTACGCAGAGTATTCCTACAAAATTGTTTTCCAATATCCATCAAAACGCAGCTCGGAACACCATGTACAAGAAACACCTGTTCTTCAACTATCCTAGTAATAACTTCTGCAGTAGCTCGACGGATCGGAAATAAAAGACAGTATTTGGAAAAGCAACACGTAATGACGAGGAGAAAAGTGTTTTGTTTTCTAGACGGTGGTAATGGACCGACTAAATCCATACTAATCATCTGAAAAGGCCTAGAGCAATGTTTTGGACGACCCATAAGACCTAGAGGTGCATGAGTTGGATGTTTGTAAGCTTTACATGTATGACAGCTGGTGACGAAATTGGCAACATTGCTCAGCATTTCAGGCCAATAAAACTTTAGACAAAGACGTTTATATGTCTTGAAGATACCTAAATGTGCAGAAGTGGGTTCCGAATGATTGCTACCTATAACTTCAGAACGTAGCTCAGCGGAAACAACCTCTTTCCATTCGAACTCACGAGTTAAGGGATTGAGACTTTTTACAAAGCGATATAGTTTATTGTTAGAAACTATATAGTTGGAATATGAAGTAGGAGAATTCTGACAACCTTAATAGATGTTTACATACCACTCATCAGTAGTGCTTGGTGAAGAATTCGGACTCGTGATGGGAACAACGTCGTTGATCGCGCCGACAGGAATCGACCTAGATAGAGAATCAGGCACGAAGTTATCAACACCACGACGGTGTTTAATTTCGAAGTTATAAGCAGAAAGTCTTACTCCCCAGCGAGCGAGGCGACCTGTAGGGTTATTAAGATTTAGGAACCACTTCAATGATCAGTATAGACAACAAATTTTTGACCGTTCTCTAGATAACAACGCCAGTGTTCGATCGCAGATAGAACAGCGAGAGCCTCAAGCTCAGTCGCGCTATAATTACGTTCCTGGTTATTCAAAGACTTGCTCATGTAGGCTATCACCTTTTCTTCGCCATCAATGTTCTGAGTTAAAATAGCGCCTACACCCACATTACTAGCATCAGCATGGACTTCAAACGACTTAGTGTAGTCAGGACACGAAAGAATCGGCGTAGAGACCAAACAATCCTTCAATTTAGTAAACGCTTCGTTAGCTTCGTTCGACCAAAAGAACGCCGGTGCATTCTTGCCTTGTGAAGTCAGCTTATCAGTGGAGTGGCTAAAGAGCTGAAATTAGGAATAAATCAACGATACCAAGATGCTGTTCCTAAAAAACGACGGACCTCCTTGCGGTTAGTAGGGGTAGGATAATTTACTATCGCCTCGACCTTCTCCGGATCTGCATGCAGGCCAGAATAATCCACAACGTAGCCAAGATACTTCAATTTTTGCCTGAAAAATTGACATTTCTTGTAGTTTACCGTAAGGTTTGCCGACTTTAATTTTTCTAATACACGTAGCAATAGAGAGATGTGTTTCTCGAAGGTAGGAGAGACAATAATTATATAATCGATGAAGACAAAGACCATATGCTCAAATTCAGGGTCATAGAACAAAAAATCGACCAATCGCTGTTGCGTAGCTGGAGCGTTGGTTAAACCGAAGGCCATGGACTTAAATTGATAGGTTCCGCGCGAGGGGATATAGAAAGCCGTCTTACACCTATCTTCTTCCTTAATCAAAATCTGCCAAAAACTTTTAGATAAATCAAGACTAGATAGATACTTGGCGTCTCGAAGGTTATCTAGAATCTCAGAAATATAAGGTAGATTGTAAGCGTCTTTTCGGGTAACGGAATTCAGTTTTCTGCTGTCCAGACAGAATCTGAGTTCTCCGTTCTTTTTGGGGGTTAGTAAAACAGGAGAGGACCAGGGGCTTTCGCACTTTTCAACGACGTCTTCCTCCAGCATCTCGTCCAGCTGTTTGACCAACACATTCTGTTTCTCAGGAAACATTCTGTAATATCTTTGACGAATGGGGGCAGCATCCCCAGTGTCAATAGCGTGAGAAATCACGGAAGTTCGACCTAAACCGCACTTCTCATAGGAAATGTCTTGAAACTGTGACATAATGTTATCAGCAGTAATCCGTTGTGTATCGGACAAGTGTTCATAAGCATGAAGATGTTTCGATTCATGAGAAGCAACCTCAGCTAACCTAGCGTCAGATTCGCTAAAGAATAACACGGAACTTAGGTGTTTAGGGAATAAACCAAAACTACGCCAAAAATCCATACCGAGTATAAGGTTATTTTGAATTTGGGGAACCACATAAGCAGTAATTATGTGAAGTTGACTCTCAAATGTAATAGGGAGATAGATCACACCTATCGGTGATAGTTTCTGACCACCTGCAGCTACAAAGTTCACCCTATCACAAACTTGCAGCTTCCAGCCGTTGTCTAGAAAACTTTTGTGTGCATTACCAAGAATAGTGACACAAGATCCAGAATCCAGTAATCCCGTGACAGTTTTATCAGCTACCTTTATATTTACACAAGGACGTGTGCATTCCGTGTTAGAAGAATGATCGCGGATTGAAGCGACACTATAGCATGAAAAAAACTTAGAAATAGTATCAAGCCAGCTCTTCCAGTCAGCGATGTCAAAATGAGATATCTTTTCACCTTTAATGTCACCACAATCCGAGCCACTTAGTTTTTTTGCTGATATCTAGAACGACAGTCCGGACAGTCAGGTGTACGAACACCTCCCTTACCACATTTAAAACAGATAGGAAAATGTGGTGCTCTACATTCACCCAATGAATGTGTATCAGTCCTACATCTAGGACAGTATGCATGACGTTGGTAGGAGTCTACGGCTGAGACTGGATATTGCCTACTGTTGACAAAGTTCCAATTATTTTGGTAATTATTTTCGTAACCAACGTTGACGTTATTCGCAGGCCTATTATTCGTCGCGTAACCTGATTTAGCGGTGGGCTGAGCTTTTTTAAAAGCTAAGTCTGGTGCTAACGTACTAGCAGTCGCACAGGGTGGCTCATGAAAATGCGAAACACGCGCATTGAAAATCTCACTATTTCTACAAATAGTTATCAAGGATTCAATCGACTTGACAGCAGGCGATGCAGCTAACGATGTTGCATAGAATGGACGAATGTTGTGCAGCAGTATCTCCAGCTTATCATCCTCCGAGAGGGCCTTTGACAATCTCGAAAACATTCCTTCCATAATTGACACGTAAATAGTAATGTTTTCAGTAACACCCTGTGTACGCGCCCTAATTTCATCTAATAGTCTATAATCATAGTCCGATACGCTAAAATCTCGTTTTAACGCCTTAGTCCTTAATACGCCTGTACCAGTGCAGAGCATCATCAGTGAAAATCTCGAACGCTAAATTGACCAACTTATCAGACGAGACACCTGTAGCAATCACATACTCATCCACTCTCTGAATAAAAGCACGCACGCACGTCTTGCCAGCGTATTTCAGCTTAGCTAGATCGGACGTGAGGCTTTTTTCACATTTCACTGTGATGTTAGGAATCGCAATGGCTTTCTCAGCAACAGTGTAAGATCTAGTTTGATGAGACAGTTTTTTTTAAACTATCTAGAGAAATCGCAAGGTTGCTACGGCAGACTTGGAGGACGTCAGATTGAGCGTCCTCAGGACATATTCGATCCAACCTATGGGATACGTGATGCAGTATCGCCTCAGTTCTATAATATAGACCGCGGTCATATTCTGTGTTCAGCGAGGTAATATTAGCAAGGGCTTTGAGTAAGCTCTCCTTGGCTCCCAGAAGATCTACTTCCGCACTCAAATGCGATACCGAGATATCATCAGCTGGTGATTTTTCGGCCAGGGGAACTATTTGTTTCCTGAGGTCCAGAACAGTACCCGGTGTACCTCCTCGAAGCTCAACCTCATACTCCAATTCAGCCTTATTTAGCGACAGATATTTTATAGGAAACGACATGTTTACTACCTATCTAGTAAACTGTACAAATTTACATGAAAGTAAGCAGAGTACACAACTAACGCCCGGTTTCTGGTACAAAATCAAGCCATTGATCTACCGTTTTGACAGCTGAAACTGGTAAAGGACTGTCAACAACAGATTAAATGTACGAGAAATCGGCCGTTAAACACTAACCTTATTTATTATTTAATAGTCCGAATAGTTTCCCCACTAAAATCTTCACAGTTTATTAATTTATTTTTCGTACTGAGAATTTGGAGGAAAATATTTATCAACAATTATAACATGACAACGGCCGTCAGACTGCGACCATAAATAATGTAGAAATGAGGTAGGTACCCAGATAAACGATCAAATATACTCCTGTCAGACAAAAATAAACACAACAAAATATACAAGCTACGAAAGAAATCTAGCGTTCTACGGCGCTCTTATGGCCTAACTACTCTGACCAGACATAAAACTCTATCACCAAAATTCCCTTAATCTGGGCGCCATTGAAACGGTGAGACTCTATCCTGACCAAAAGAGATTGTTGGCAGGCTCAAGATACGTTTATTATTCAGTCAGGGTCGTGAGTTGAATATTGGTGATATAGCTGAAACACTGGGTAGCGACTCGCCGGGAATTCGTAGTCTTCAGCTCCTTGGTAGACTCAGACTAATCCATCTGGTCCACTTCTCCAGACCTCATCAAGAGATATGGCGGTTAGCGCCAGGAGAATATTACTCCTCGGCGTGGAACCCTGGAAAGAGACCAGTGTGAATGATAGGAATACAAGAGCGCTACAGCGCCCAGCTATCAGGCGACGGCTCCTCACACAGAGACTTCCGACGAGGGTCCTAGGGTAATTAGGATCTAAGAGTGCCGCAGTCCAATAAACACTGTATAGAAAAGGGAAATACACAGAGAGTATAAAATACACGAAAATAAGAAAGACTAACTACGAACAAATGCTTACCCAAAGGTTGGGGATAATAGGGAAGTTTTATAGCAACATCTGCACTTTACAGCAACTCAACATTCAGCTCCATTACAGTACTAAAGGGACTAGCCCATCGCCGCAACTATAGGTGTGACTTAAAAATTATTGATGCAGAAGATACGTCCTCACGTTTCAGAGCTCAAACCATGACTGCGTCAAAAAAAACAATCAGCTGCCAGACGAGATTCTAGACTCGAATTTCCGAATTTCTATAGTTGTACTTTTTATCTGGCTAATCCGCCAGTAGCCAATATGTTCAAAGAGGTAGTACGTTACAACTGTACAATTAACGAGGTGAAATTTTAAAACGAACGAATGAGATAAAAATGGCTTGTTGGATTGCGAGATCAACGTCGCAACTTTCGAGAGAATCGCACTTTCTCACAAATACTCCGTATCTTCAGTATAATTCCCTCTATTCCCCAAAAATTTTGTCGCATCATGGACGTGGTAACCAGTAAAAATAATCTAGGCATATTTTAGAGACGAAAAATATCGATATAACATGTACCATATCAGGTGAAATTTAATTTATTTGTTAATAATATAACTATGTGGAGGATCTTTCAATTGATCTGTCCAAGTATATGTGCCCGCTTATCTCATAGGTTTATTGAACATTATCGTCAGTGAATATGATACTGGAATTAGATAAATACTTATCAAATTGGCACTTATTTTATTCAAACATGATTTTTCAAATGGTAAAATATTTTTAACTTCAAAAATCATAAATTTAAGTTTTTTTTTCAAATGTTCATGTATATTCATGCTTATTAAAAAGTTACATAGAAACTATCACTAAACGGTAATCGCAGTCATGGACCCTCCGTTACGCACGCCCTGTTCTGATTTTTGGTTTGCGCCCCACGGGCTATCACGGCGGTGCACAAAAATTATGCACCGCCGCCGTGTAGTAAATGTACGATTGCTTCTATTGTAATAGGTCTAAAGCTTTGAAATTAAAAGATAACACATGTTTATTGATTACTTGATTATTTTGATATGTGTGATTCTAAACCCCATCCCATTATGCCTCATATTTGTAACACACTGTCTAAAGTACAGACATGAGAAAAAAAAAAACATACATTTCATCATGGTTTTTTTAATAATCATAAATATAAGTTTTTTTTTTCAAATGTTCATGTATAGCTCGCCTGTGCGCACTATTATGTTATTTAAGTTTTATTATTAAGTTACTGTGCAATAAAGAATATAAATATGAATGTATATTCATGCTTATTAAAAAGTTACATAGAAACTATCACTAAACGGTAATCGCAGTAATGGGTACCCACCAGTAACATCGATTTCACACACATAAAAACATCCACGACCCGGGTATAGAATGAATACTTTGGAATTTTTAAAACAGGGCCTTATTCTTTCAAAAACACAACTCGTTCCATTATTTTGGTCAGATTAAATTTTCGATAACCTGCTTATTTTTTTTTATGATGGGAGAATTATTGATACAATTATTGAATTATTCCATAACATTTATTGTAAAATTATAAAAAATAATAACATAAAAATATGTGAAATAAGCAGTTGTACTCCTTTTGAAATCTCAATACTTTTCTAGCGTGAGGTGCAAATACAACAACGCAAATGAACCAAGAAGACCAAATGCGCAGTAACGCTTCATTTGATTCCATTTAGTTCAATTTAAATTTTTCTATGTCTTGTGTTGATAGTGAAATTTTTATTTTGGTTTGATCATTACTTGGCCAGCTTGCCGTCTAACATACCAGCCAACTGTTTTAGACCACTGACATTAGCTTTCTGGTAGAAGTCGAGTTTTGAGATACGAGCAAGCCACGCTGACAGCTTGGGGTACCTGCAATAGGAATAAATACACATTTAGTCTGTTCGGAAACCATATCAAAGGCAAGGATCTATTTCCATTATATTTCTTCTTCAAGGGGGTTAAAGCGCTTGCACGTAGCCCACATGTGCGGGGGCATGTGCTAATTCCACTAGTAGTGCTGTTAGAGTTTGGCTACAGAAATAAACACGATAATATGGAAAGTACCTAACATATAATGAAACGAATTCAAGTCAAGGGCACTGCATATTCGAGTCCGATTCTCTCTAAGTCCTAAAATGCCAATCATCATTATTTTTCCCGGCACATCTTGCAATATATTTTTTTATAACTAAAGTATAGGTAAAAACTAAACTTACTACAACTAAACTAGGTAAAAAAAATCGCCCAGATCGCTGCCGGGCGGGAGGGAGCCCAAAACGCTGGCACCGTTACCTCGCTGTATCGCAATGCTAATGCGTTGAGCGAGGTAGGTGCCAGCTCCAGCTGGTCCCCTGACGCTTCGACGAGCCGCTTAGATATATCTTTAAGTGCTCGTCGGGCGTCTGGGCCCCACGGCCCGAGGGTCTCAAAACCGAACGGCACACATTATATATTCTTCACCAAGTGCGGCATACTTGCGTTGTTTGAGACCCTCTGCCGCTGCCGCCGCAGCGCCGGCCGTGGCAGAGGTCGCTGGTAGGTGACACGGGGCCAGCGTGTATACGCAGGTCGCGTCCCAAACTAGCGACCTTCCGTTCTGCCAGGAAATGAGCGTCATTCCGTCTGGCCTCTTGCCAATTTTAGCTAATTTTCTACAATTGTTTTTGATGGATTGTGTAAGGGAGCTATTCTTGCTTCTGTCCTTGTCTACATGCAGTGTCCGGTATGCGAACGACAGCAGCTGTTCCCAACTTTGACCGTCATTGTTCAAGACGGCATGTCGTATGGAGTGGGACAGAGAGGCCGCCACGCATGTCCTAGCACCACGAGGAATTATTTTTATTACCGGGCAGTTTTGTTTAAGTTGCCCTAAGGTCGCCCAGAATGCGCTTAATGAAGGCTGGGTTCTGTTACCGTCATCGGGTGCACCCTGAGCGCCTTGGTTGCATTGTGGGGCGAGGACATGCTTTGGGTGTTTTCGGGCCTGATGTATCTTCAGACCTCTCTGTCCCTTGAACAGCCGCGTTTGCGTGCATTCCGGGCATTGCACGAGTCTGCAAGCGAGGCATCGTCGGAGGTCTGGCTGCAGGCGGCACCATTAGTCGGTCCGGCTGCCTGCGACATCGACGGAGAACGGATAAGTAAAAAAAGGGGCAGGGAAATTTTATCGTATAACTACGTAGTAAGTAAGTATATTAAAATAATAAATTGATGTGTCAGCTGCCGCTAACCGCCGCCGGCGGCAGAGTGCCGGGCGGAGGCAGCAGGCAGCCGGGCAGTGGTGGCAGGTTGCCGGGCGAAGGCAGCAGGCTGTCCGATTGAGGTGGCAGGGTGATGGGCAGAGGCGGTTGATTAACTGGCATCGGCGGCAGGTTGCAAATATATATACAATATATCAAATATTGTTTGATATTATTGATATAACTTCAAATGATGCTATCTAGTTTTCAGTTACCCGAGTTCAATTTTTGTGTTCTCTGCGGGTGCATCAAATAATGATGCTTTTGATTGACCATATCAGCGGCAGACAAGCGGTTGTTTCTGTGCATCTGATGCCGTGATACCATACGACATCAGTCATAATTTAAAGCAGTCTTTTCTAACATGTAAATTCAAATGTAAGAACCAATGATTCCCATTGCAAAATGTGCACTATTGTTGTTGCTATCGGAACTATTGTTGCTTTTTTCAGTTCAACGTTCACAGTAACTCACTTTGCAGCGTCAATAGGTGTGATGAGATCAAGCGTGCTAATGGTGGCTGCCCAGCACACGTCAGCGATAGTCAGCTGGGAGCCGGCAGCGTATTGCTTGTCGAGGAAGGCTTCGGCAAATGCGTATGCGCTTTGGATTTTCTCGAGGTTTTCGGCGCTGTAGGAACTGTCGCCACCGAAGAGTACTGGTGCCTAGAATGGGGAGATATTTTGGATTATCGGCGAAATAAATAAAGACGATTAGTATAAGTTTTTGTGTGCTTCTTTTTTATATTTCCACTCAGTGAAGGTCAGAGAGGTGGAAAAATAATTATATTTGATGCTAAGAATTAGTCTTCATAGATGTTCGCAGTTTCTGTGAGAGCTGATATTTTATTAAATAAATCAAAGTCTTTATTCGGTATAGGAGAGAGGGTTTAGAAAAACTTGCCACAGTATTTCTCAAAGTTGGGAACAAGATGCCGGAATCGAAATGTAGTCTCTGGTCGACAATGGCCCTCTTCTTAGGGTCTTTGGGGTAGAGGGAGTCGTCCTTGGCGTATTTGTTCACCAAGTATGCGGCAATGGCGTGACTGTAAACAAACCGGCAACGCATTTCAAGATTTTTTTGTAGACGATAATTATATTCTAAAGTGTTCTGCTGTAGTCTGTTAGTCTGATGTTACAGATCCACCACGTTATCTAGAGAAAGGCCAAGGCGGAACAACTGATGTCAAATGAGAACCTGACCACTTGACACTGGCAAAATTAACCTCAAAAGAGGTTAGGACGCCATTAATAAAAAGAAGAAGAAGAACTGATGCCACTACGAAAACGTCACTTCGCTGTCAGTTTGTTTACATTGTGTATGCTGTTCAATTGGAGACTTGGATTAAATGGTGGCGCTATCGCTCATTCTCTAGCTGACGTGGTGTCACTGTACGATATCCATGTCCCATAACGTGTCATAATAAGTAATTGTATTTCTGGATCAAATCGGGTGATCAGTACTGATCAGTGTTAGTTTTCCAATTTTTGAGTCTGTGACTTTAATAAAACACCGACAGACTATGTTGTCGTAGTTAAAGTTATAGTTATCGCGGGCTGGGTTTCCGCAACTCGAAGACTGTAAATTGCGCCTATTTTGCGTGATGTGGGTTGGGGGCACTACTCCTGTCAACCCAGCCCCTGTAGGAAGTCTAGCAGACCTATGTTGTCATATTCACTAACTTGGTTTCGGCAAGCAATATTTTAAATTCAATAGTCTCATAATGATTATCTAGAATTACATAAAGTAGAATAACTATTACCTGTCGGCAAGGGCGAAACCATCATCCAAAAGTGTAGGAACAGTGTGTTGAGGGTTTATCTGCAAAATTATAATTGAAGTTATTTACTTCAAGCAATGTATTTACTTGTAGCAATATTTTATATGGTTAGGTATCATTGAGGCTTTGAGCATTTTTTAAAAAGCTGCTCTCTTTATATTTTGCCACATCATGGCTTTGTAATTGGAAATTTGAGCATACTGATATTACAAACTCATTTTAGAATTTTTCATCTCCTCACCTTCAAATATTCTGGCTTTAGGTGGTCACCGGCCATAAGGTTGACATCGATGTACTTGACATCCTTAACTTTGAGGGCTTCGAACATCATCATGGCTGCGCGCGCAGGGGGACTTCCGTCCAATTTGTATAGCGTGAACACCATTGTAGTGAATTATCTGAGAAGTAAACAAGCTAATAAGTTGAAAATATCAAAATATCGTCACGCTTTTTTGTTTTTTTTTCTTTCCTTACCCTAAAGAGTTCCGTACCTAAAGGGTAAAACTAGACCCTATTACTAAGACTCCGCTTTCCGTCCGTCTGACTGTCTGTCTGTCTGTCTGTCAGTCACCAGGCTGTATCTCATGAACCGTGATAGTTAGACAGTTTAAGTTTTTACAAAGGATGTATTTCTGTTGCCGCTTTAACAAGAAATACTAAAAACAGAATAACATAAATATTTAAGGGGGCTCCCATGCAACAGACATGATTTTTTTATCCATCCTTCGTCTTCAAACCTTCGTGCGCGAGACCGACTCGCACTTGGCCGGTTTTTACTTTTTAAGTTCTAACTCTAGCCCGAATACTAAAACAATGCGCTTTAATGAGTACTGTAATCGATTCTTGAATCGCTAAAGGTCTGTCTATAGGTATTGTTTATTTATTTATTTTTCTGTAGCTAATTATTTATTGCATGCAATGTTTTAATTGAAGTCGGTTTTTTTTTTAAGGTTGGCTTCAAACTAAACTGCTATTGAGCTTCGGTTTTTGCTCGCGGCAGCAGGTATTCATAAACTTTTAATTATTCCAATTACAAATTTAAATTAGTTGTGTTGTGTGTATGGTACGTGAAATTCTACCGCCTGAATTGTACAGAAAAACATTTCATGAAAATTCAAAACGGCATTCACGAGAGCTGAAAGTTGATCTTTCATCTACAACGATATCATAGTTCCAGAAAAAAACTTCCGTCTCTTATAGTTTCTGAATACACCCTTTCAAACAGCCCACTTGTATAGAATCTATACTATTAATAGATCAAATAGAACAAGATTATGTTTATCAATATAATCAATCAATATACTTTATTGCACAAATTCACACATTTTACAATGGAAAGTGAAGAACACATGACATGTATATCACAGTTATCTACTCGTTACTCGTAGGTAAATAAGTAGCAGCACATTTACTTATTTCTATTGCATTGCATCATAAATGCATACATGATGCAATGCCAAAATTATTGTTTTTATTATCTAGGCAAAAAACTATGAACAATATTAGGACAGTGGGCAGACCACCAGCCCGATGCATGGTCCGACGATATTATCAAGTCGTCGGGATGAAATCCAACTGGGTGCGATTGGCACAGGACCGGGAAGATTGGTGCTATAGAGAAGAGGCCTATGCCCAGCAGTGGGTCGATGTGGGCTGAGGATTATGATGATGATGATGATGATCAATATAAGGAGAGGTCTCCCACAGAGAAAAAATACGAAAACTCAAAATAGGTAGTGTTTAGTTAATGAACATTCAGTTTCTGAAACTAATTAATCTTAGGTCTAAAACGCCAATTGTTTCGTTTCTGAAGGCTCTGGCTCCTGACATACAGACAGGTTCCCCTAGTTTAGGAGTTAGAGTCGTGCTGTAACTAGGATGTAAAAATTATAAAAAGAAAAACATTTTCGTTTCATGTAACAACTAAATAAATAAGTACATTATTTATCAAAAATAATTTGTGCTAAGTAAAGCTCAGAATAACTAATACTACGTAAAAGTTCTGTTTTTGCTTTCGATAGTTAACCCTAGACCGATTGTTATATTATTGTGCATATGTGCAAAAATAACTTGTAGAATTATTTCTAGAGCCGAAGAACATCATTATTTATTATTATCAACTTGATATCTATCTACCTACCCACATTACATCACAGCTATCTACCAGTAGATGTGTTGCTAAGCGCAAAACTAAAGATCGGTTTGACTACCTAATTTGCATCAACATTTGTATCAACTAATTTGCTGTATCCGGAAGGTTGAAGAAAAAAATAAGCTGCCAAGTGCGAGGGGAGTGCGTTGAGAGGGTTTCGTAAAAGTTCAGTTTTTCATACAAACTTTGCACCCCAGATTTAGAGGGTTAGGGCGTTAAAGTTGTGGATTTCGGAGTTTTTATGGGATATGGATGCAAACATGTGCTTGCATAACTTTCAGATTTTTAGGACTTCGGTTATACTTAGTTCTACGTTCTACTATGAGATTTTTATGACATGCGTATCGGTCATATTATTGAGCATAACTTTTTCAAAATTCTTTTTTTTTTTTTTTATCTCATATCTATTTATACATTATTTACATTGCACCTCTTTATTTGGGTCACAGAACTCGCAGATATTGATATGTGTAACAATTTTCAACTTCATCGGTCCATCATTACTCTCTTTGAGTTGATCTTTCAGCTCATTGCGTGCCTGCATTTGTTGTTGGAGCTGCGTTCGGACCCTGTGACGGACGGACAGACAGACGCACGAGTGATCCTATAAGTCGTATAAGGGTTTCTCCTTCTGAGATACGAAACACTAATTAAAAAAACAGTTAATGAATAAAATATAAATTACGTAGTTTATAAATATAAATATTACTTGTATTATTTTATAAAAAAATAAAATTGGAAAAAAAGGAAACAACACGCTAAAACGATATGCTTACAGCTTTGTGGTAGTAGTTTATGCCAGAAATATTTTTTCTGCTAAAATACATATAGATAAATCATTTTAAAACCCTATATACTTTACAGATAAATGATTGTAGATAAGGTACATGTAATGATTAAAAAAGCCAATCACAATGAGTTCATAGAACCCGGAACTTTGCATCTTCAAACTAAGAACGTGTCTCAAGGTCAGGTTATTATTTTACGTCTACCATGGTTTTACATGGATAAACTACTTATACATCTTGTCTACAAATTACTCAAGTCATCTTGTAGTTTTTTTTTATGTGGAAACAAGCTACCGATGTTTATGATGATGAATGTAGACGTAATATAAAATTAGTTTACTATCGTCGACAATACGATGATAAAATTTTTCTTGGATTCGTTACAAGAAATAAAATTAAACAATCTTTGAAATATTGATTCGAGGTACACTAAGCAGGAATCTGGCACCATTGAATAAAATAAAATGAAATATACTGTATTGTATACTCTAATCGTGTCTTATTTGAACCAAAATAAATTACATCAACTATTGGATTGGTACAATAATGGTAAGACGGGACAGAACAGTTGTCGCTCGCAAGGGCATTGGTACTATTTCGGACAAGCCAGCACATATAATAATAATTATCAATGAAAACCCACAAATGTCCCCACCGATAGGCAGAGGTCTTTACCCGGATACGAGAAGATTTAGCCATACTCCATTAACCCGCTGTTAATGAAATATTGAAATTAAAACAGTAATTAAACTTACAAGATATTCAAAACACGAGCACAAGCAACGAGAGTCGAACCAACTGTGTTGGTTGTTTGTGTTGTGTGTGTGACTCAACTTAAACCGGTCGCCGGTACGTAACCGGTTGATAAATGGGAATGACTTGGCAATTTTGTTGGATACGGCATCTGGCTACGCACAAGCGATCATGCTCGTGTCGTCTGTAATGTTTTTTGATATCTCATGATTAGTTATTTCTTTATTGAACTCAATTAACTTCTACTTTCTTTTGTTGTTTGTTTTTTCATGGGTTTTGAACTTTATTACTTTAGCGAGATGCCCGCACCACGTTGCTTCGACTAATGGGGACCACAGCTCGCAGTTAAAACACCAGCTTCTTTGCTTGTTTTTTTAATGTATTGATGTAGGGCCGAATATATTATTATGTTTTGTTGTATTATAAGTATGCAAGAGAAGCTTTTTTTAATAACCTAAAATATGTCTAAGCAAATTGCTAACTTTAATCCTCTTGCTCGCAAATTTATTATTCACTAAAATCATCTATTATTATTATTACCCAAGGTTACATATTAATGTTAACAATGATTGTTCCATCCTATCTAATAAGAAATACAGTCTTGTTAGTAGTGTATCTGCCCGATTATATCATAGGTTTTTTAAACATGATCGTCAGTGAATATCATGCTGAAATTGACTCAATACTTATCAAATAGATAGTTACCTACTTTATCTTATCCAAGAATAACTTTAACCGAACATGTTTTTGTCATCTGGCAAAATTATGTTTCGCCGTAATATGAAATAATCATGAAGATACATGAAAAAATTTACATTAAAAAAATACATGATCACGGTTTTTTTTGCTTTGTAGTCTTTGTAACCTACCTGTATATTGATAAATCCTTTGACTATTGCAATTAAAATATAAAGTGCCGCATCCAATACCTACATGTTGCAAACCTTTTAAGGTCTGGCATTGTCCAATTCTGAATGCATTATCATCAATAGTACCTTTGACAGTAGTCGTTAGTTTGAGTACCAACTACTAGTTGTATAACATTAATGTACAGAACATTTTCGACCTTACATCTTAACTTTAAGGGATACATTTCTTTAAAACTGAGTCGTAATTGTCATTACCGTCGTGGTCGCCGGTTAAATATTAAATTACAGTGTAGCAAGTGCATTTTGCATAGAAGACGAGTAATATTATGTTTTGTACCATTTTTGTGTTTATGTATATCATGTCTTCAGTATGGTAATTTTTAGGGTTCCGATCCTTAAAAGAAAAAAAGGAACCCTTATAGGAACCCTAACTCATTTTGTCCGTCTGTCCGTCGGTCCGTCTGTCCGTGTGTCAAGACCTTTTATACCAAGAACACGTAAACGTATCGAGCTAAAATGTATATCAATTGTTAGTCTGTAGTCGCATATAGCTGGAAAAAAACAACCTTCTAGGTGAAAGCAAACAACCGCTATATATATGACTGATAATTCTGTAAAAATTTTGGATTTTCATAGTAGTCGCAATGAACCCAAAACCTATAGGGTACTTCCCGTAGGCCTACAATCATGATATTTAGCACAAAAGAAGGCCACAAGCAAGCAGACGCAGCAAGGTCCGCTCAATTTAAAGGAACTTACACACGCATACACCCATGTACACACCCTCACACACACATACACCCTCATGAACACACCGCACTAACTTTGTATTATTATTTTTTTCTTTCTGTTCTGCATTGTATGTAATAATTAGGTAAAATCAATATTCAATGCTTTTATTGTTTTTAAATCCCATTAAAAATTTCTAACGTGTCGTAACTGGCACTACCTGTTTCACACACACATACACCCTCATGTACACACCGCACTACCTTTGTATTTTTTTATTTTTTCTTTCTGTTCTGCATTGTATGTAATTAGGTAAAATCAATATTCAATGCTTTTAATGTTTTTAAATCCCATTAAAAATTTCTAATGGATATGTTTCGTAACTGGCAGTGCCTGTTTATATTATTGTTAATTTGATCTTTTTAATTACATGCTGTGAAACTGATAAAAAATAAGAGGGAAAAATCTGAAAACTGCAAATTTCTCTTTCTAAAAAAATATTCAATTTGGTTTACATGGATGGCATCTTACTTTAGTTTTTTTATGTGGAAACATAATTACATGATCGAACCCTTGGTGCACGAGTCTTACTCGCATTTGACCGTTTATTATAACTGAGTTTTGAGTGTGAGCTTTAGAAAGATAAATTTTTATCGGCATTCGAATTTAATAGCCAGCGTGCGGTATCGCTACATTATGAAAGACTCTTTATATTAGACTAGCTGACCCGGCAGACTTCGTACTGCCTCAATTTAATATGAAATTTATTGAATAGCAATAAAGTTCAAATTGACTCTAGAAAACGATTGACTCTAGAAAACGTTTGTATGGGAAATAGAAAAGGGCTGTTTTTAGGGTTTTCCCGGAAATTATTCGATTTTTTCTCGCCTTTTAAACCTTCCCTAGACCTCCACGAACATTTCAAGACTAAGATAAGATAAATCCGTTCAGCCGTTCTCGAGTTTTAGTGAGACTAACGAACAGCAATTCATTTTTATATATATAGATAGATAGATAGATGATAGGTATCTACAAGTAGTGCCTTTCATAATGATAGGATTAAAAATATTTGTGAAACTCAGAAGTTGAAACAGCGCGCATAATAGGAAATGTATTTAATCTTGTTCTATGCACAGATAATGATGACAATGCATTATTAAGAACAGTGGATATCAATTTAAACAAACAACTAACATAAGTCTTTTTTGTTCATACAGATAGATAGGTCAAACATATAGCGTCCATTCTAAGTCTAATCGTGCGGTGTTTCGTGAACAAAAGGTTTCCTTTGGTCCAAAGGATGGATTTAAGAAGTGGAGCCATCTGGAATTCTGTTGCCGGGGAAAGAGGGAGAGGGAGAGATGTTGCACGAGACTGCCGCTTCTTTCGATAATGCATTGATTTTGTTTCTGAATCGGATGTTTTGTTCTGGTAGTGGTGGCGCATCCGGTTCTGTACAAATACTGTCAGACTGTCTGTATGAGGAAAACGCTGGAACAAACTCCCCAACGCTATTTAGAGACAGTCCGTCACTCAACATATTTAAAAGTCGGTTGAAAGAACAATATCTTTCTGTACCATATTAAATTTAAGTACTTTTATTTAGGTATATTTGTTTAACATATTTATATCTATAAGTCTGGTATTTATGTACGTATTGCTAAGTAGTTTATTGTTTTAACTTATTTAATGTTGTGCACTTGGGTCTACCTATTGTTCAATTATTTCCTGTCCATCTTAGGTTTGCTGCAAGAAATCTCTTAATAGAGCTCGCCTTTGTCATGTGTTGTCCACTTTCCATTGTAAAATGTATTATTTTGTGCAATAAAGTAAGTATATGATCAAATGGAGGTACGCATTTAAATAGTACCTGGCTGGTCTAATAAATCCAGTACTTACATTACTTATTACCAGTGATCGGAGTAGGCAGAGCTATTTAGGTTCATTGACCGCAAACATTGATATTATTATGGATAATCCATGGTATTGGGACTGATACTCCGGGGTTTTAATAAATATAATTGTTTTTATCAATAAGTATAAAACATGGTTTATGTAAGGCAATAAGCGCATGAGCGACATTGTAAATTTTATATCAGCAACACGTTGCCAAACTTTTTTCCTAACGTGCGACGTTGCCGCTTTGTTGAAACTCGTCGTGATATCGCCAAACAAAAACAATAGCGGGGTGTTCCTCGAAACGAAACGAAAACAAGAGTGACCCACCTGTTTTTGTCTCTTTCTGCACCACTAGAATTCAATTCAAATCAGATTCGGGGAGTATCCATATTATTCTTACATATGGCAAGTACATAAAATAGCTCTGCCTACTCCGATCACTGCTTATTACATAGTAAGTATGTAAGATAAAACATCTTAAACTATTTAAAGAACTACAGTAAAAAAACTAAAGTAAAAAAACTAAAGATGAAAACAAAACGATAGGCACGTTAGGTGAAATAAATAATTTGCAAGGTTTCATTTCTTTAGGGAGTAATGAAAACTTTGTTTAGAATTAAATGTTCAAGGATTTCGGTAACAGAAATATTTCAAAACAAAGTATAGCGCATATTAACGAAAGGCAGAGGTATAATTATTGCGTGTACGTCTTTGACAAAGGGCTAAGTCCAACGCCGCGCCCCGCAGCTCTGCAGCTAGGATAATTCTAAAGCAACGCCATCTTTTGGATGGATGAATCACTACTGACATTTTTGATTCTGTCCAAATATGCAATGTGTCCGTTAGTCTTTTTCGCTTAGTATAAAACGCGTACCCATAGATGTCGCTGGAAGGCCGGTTCAGTTTCATGTAACATTTTATAAATTATGCGGTACGAGTTTTAGTTTCGCTACTTGACTACAGATGGCAACATCATCAAAATAAATCCACATCAAGTTATTATGTGCATCAAGCAAATAAGAATTGACTGCGGGTACGCTACTCAAAACAAGATGTCGCTTGTTATATCTAGTTTGAAGGACCAAATATCAACGGGAGTCTGAAATTGGTAGGATAGCCAGCAGAGTGGCTGGGGTTGTCAGCAGTGGTCGGCGTTGGTAAAATGTAAAAGACGTCAAACATTATGCATAATATGGATATACCCACGGGGGTATCCCGGGATACCGGGATAATTGAAACAAAAAGTAAACTTTAGAAAAAACCAACTTCCACAAACCCTATTTGATTAGATTGAGTTTAATACAAACTGTAACCCCTTATACCCCCCCCCCCCTTGGGGACTTAATTTTGTCAAATCCCATCTCAGTGCTACCCCACGCTACAAAAGAACCTCTGTATATCATGGCTCTCTAGGTCCACCGGTTTAGGCTATGCGTCGCCTGCCCGTCAGCCACGCATTGTATTTGTACCTAGTATTGAGCAGTTCAGGTGGCTATATGTGGTCTTCATCAGCAGTTCCGCATCACAATATTATGCTTACCATGTGCATTTGCACAAGTTATTATGAAAAACACAAAAATCACTATAGGTCTGCCTATAATATTTGAAGAGTTCCCTCGATTTCTCCAGGATCCCATCATCAGATCCTGACCTGGTGTTAATGGGACCAATGGGAAGGTAAACCCTTTCAAACAAAAAATAATTTTCCAAATCGGTCCATCCGTCTAGGCGCTATCGGGGCACATACATAAAAAAAAACATCCGGACGTATTTTAGAAAAAATAGTACCTGGTCATCGTGTATAACACTTTCAAGGTTTGTTGAGGATGTCACTTTGAAAAACAGCCGAAGATTCCTTAAAAAGCATTGATAAATAAGTTATGTATATCAGATAGGTACCCCTGAATAGGCAGGATTCTACCGTTTAACAGACAGGATGTTTAAAAAAAAAAACGGTCAAGTGCGAGTCGGAATCGCACAAGAAGGGTACCGTACCATCGTGAAACACAACTTAAGCACTCAAAAGAATAAAACAAACAAAAAAATGTAGAGGATTTGAACTCACGACCTACGATTGAGAGCCCACTTCATTGCCGCTGAGCTGGGAGTCGGAATAGCACAAGAAGGGTACCGTAACATCGTACAACACAACTTTGGCACTCAAAACAATAAAACAAAAACAATAAAATATATAAAAAAGAACAAGCCCTCACGAGGATTTGAACTCACGACCTACGATTGAGAGCCTACTTCATTCCCGCTGAGCTACCTCAGCGATGTAGGTTGACAGTTGACACGAAATAAACCATCATATTGAAATGCGTGGGTATATCAAAACAAGTCTCTTGTATAGGGACCCCCTTTAATTTGTAATATCTCTCGCATTTCAGTATTTGTTTTTGTTGCGGCAACAGATATACACATTCTGTAAAAAAAAAAAACTTTCTAGCTATTACGGTTCGTGCTCTAGGACCCGCTGACGGACGGACGGACGGACAGACAGACAGGGGAGCCTTAGTAATAGGGTCCCGTTTGGCACCCTTCGGGTACGGTACCCTAGACTGCGTAGTCCCTACTCTGTGTTCTAAATATTTCAGTTGGTACATTTCACGTCTACGAACGCCTGGATGGTACTAATATGCGAAGTACACACAATTCTATTATCACAGATTGATCTCATTAGATCACTCAGCCTTACTTTACTCTACCTAAGTCTACTTGAAAGCATCAGGGGGTAACTTGGCAATTTAAGGAAAGTGGTTAAACCAAGCTTATCTTCTTCCTATTTCATTATCCAGACAAGAGTGTTTTCTTTTTTGTAGTTAGCACAAAGAAAAAAATAATAATCAACGCCTAATCCGCCTTTCAAGTGACATCTTTTGAATTTTGGAAATAATCGGCCAAGTGCGAGTCGGACTCTCACACGGGGGGTTCTGCACCATATCGTACAAAAAAAAATTCTACAGTAAAAATTGACATCTTTATTTGTAGAAAATTTAATAAGCATTATTAATGTTCAAATGACTAAAGTGATATCTCTAATAGTTTTCGAGATACAAGCAAAATAAAACTTCATAATTTCCTAATTTCATTATTGCATGGAAAACAATGTAAAAAGGTAAAAAGGCAAAGGCGAGCTTATCTCTAAAAAGAGATTTCTTCCAGCAAACCTAGGTAAGATAGGACAGATTGTTCTGCGAGAATAGTCCTAGTGCACAATAAATAAAATGAAGATAAATGAATCTACATATATCTAATATAATCTTCCCCCGCTCTCCTTCGCCGCTGGCTCACCTCCACCCTCGGGGACTTTTAGTATGTTCATCTGGACACCTCAAAGAATATTTCTGCTAATTTACAAAACTACACGAATTATGTGGTCTAATTGGCGTTAATTCACTTAATTTTCCTATGCTACAATGTCTGTAATGGAACTTGCGTCTCGTATAGTTTTCTTGTTATTTTAACCAACTTGTTTTTTTTATGTTTCTGGTGGTGTCATGTATCAAAAGATCTTTCTACCATCGAACTCTCTAACTAAAGCGTAATTAATTTAAGTGAAGCTTCCATAGGCACTTTATTAAGTTGCTTATTACATAATTTGTAAATTAACTTTCACGCAACTGGATTTGGGGACATTTGTCAAAGTTCATCATCAACAAGCTTTAACTTTATTAATGTAACTTTTCTCTCAACATAATACCATGTTGTTGTTTATGCTTGACTTTGATTCGAATAGATGTAGGTTGAATAAAGTGAAATCATAAAATTTTCATTGTTGTTATTAATATGTTGTTTGCGGGTCCCGTACGTGTAGGCGCGAAGCACGCTGCACTGGCGCGGAAAATATTTAGAGTGCTCGCTAGCGCGAATGGTCGTTTACGCGAAAGCTCGCTTGTGCGAAAGTACTTACGTAGTCGCGAAGAACGTTTATGCGAATACGCTGATACGACAAAATTGGTTATTATGGATATACTTGGACCCCACCACCCTGCACGTGTTAGTTACTAAAGGAGTAATCGTTCTTCGCTTTCGCGTAAACGACCATTCGCGCTAGCGAGCGTGTAGAACGCGCCGGGGCGGGGCGGCGCGGCGGCGTGCTTCACGCAAGCGTGCTTCGCGCCTACGTACGGGACCCGTTATTTTCATTGTTGTTAGTAGGTAATGAATTTTGTAATTTATTTTATGATAATTATTTGCCAACTTCTTTTGCTTTATTTTATTAACTACTTATATCTAATTACCTAATTGCATCTCCACCACCCTCTCATCTTTGTATTGACTCATGCCTAGGTTTGCTGGTAGAAATCTCTCTTAAGAGATAAGCTCGCCTTTGCGCACTATTTTGTTATTTAAGTTTAATTATTAAGTTACTGTGCAATAAAGAATAAAGATAGATAGATAGATAGACTCAAATACATTTAAATTCAAATATGATGCCGAATATCAATATTTTAAATCTAATCAGTATCTTCTACATTAACAGAAAAAATCCTGTCAATAATTCAAACGATGTCGATTCCAGATTTTACTTTTCCAATTAGAAGAGTAAAAGATGGACAGAACCTTCTCCAATTAGTTCAAAAAAGTCAATTAAACTCAGATATTTTGGCTTGATTGTGTATTTTATGACTTTGACAGGGGTCCCCAAATTGCCTGTTAAAACTTTACTAAGACTTGTAATGACTAGACAGCATGATAAATTAAAAGAATGGCTTTTCTGTTTTCACGGTCACGAAGAATTTATAAGTTAAGAAAGAAACGTGTAAAATATCCTCTTGATCTTGGCCCAGGACTTGAATCTTCTGAAAAGTTAAGCAGGTCTTTAATCTTTTAATTTTAATACGTAGAAATTGCATTAAATACCAAAGGCTGTTATTACGGAAAACAAACTTTTAATATTTGAGTCGGGTAAACCGACCCCAAGATGAATTTTAGCCTGATAGACTCGATATTAAAAAAGTTTCAACCGATTTTACTTATTGAAACGAATGATAAAGACCTTTAAGCTCTGAACTTTATGGAAGTTTTTACAAAATCAACTTCTCTATTGCGATTTTTTTATTATGTTGGGAAATAAAGAACCGCATATTGTTTTACAAATCTGGTTTAAAAAAAATACATTTTTCTGCATTTAACCTACCTATAGATTATCGCCACAGCCAACCAACATCCGTTGATTTGAAAAGTGTATTTTAGGATTAAGTTAAAATAATAATAAGTATTTGTGATTTTATCGATTTCAGAACATTTAAAGGAACTTAATTTTTAGCTATTGGGACATTTTGGGAAGGATTTTGCAATCTAGGGGTAATTCGACGAAGTCATCAAGTTCATCAATTTCCTTTTTCGCCTTTGAGTTCGCTTTCCAAGAATCTACCTGCACGTAGATTCTGCAAAAATCCCGCCAGATTATAGCGCAGTCTTATAAAATCGATGACTCGTCACCCACCGCAGTGCACTTGACATAGAATCTAATATCGCCGTGCAAGGGATCCGACCAGGAGCTCAATTTTTGATTAACTCTTTTGCAAACGAGCGCTCTTTTCTACTGATTTTCCTTCGCCATTCGAAATTCCGTATTTTCAGTCATTCGCTCTGCAATGATTGGTCAGAACCACTCGTTGCGCAAGTCGAATAGTAGAATAGAGTCAACAAATTGTCAGGCTTTCTACGTTCCGTTTCCCGCAAAGTCTAAAATTTAATTCTTTAAAATTAAGAAAAGTTTCTTTGTCAAGTTTGACAGTTAACTTAGAAGCAAAATAACTGTCATACAGCCTCGTAAAAGAGAGAATTTAAGTTTTTCCGTTTCCCATGGGGTATTTACCGGTTTTACCGGTGTTTACTTTTCTACGTTTAACGGAACAAAACCAACATTCCTTTATATAATGGCAACAACGAAGACAAACGATTCAAAAATGGAGAAAAGCTACGTCATGCCATATAGAAACATCATACGATATACATAGTGTGATATACTTCGCATGCGATATAATTATATCACACGAGCAATTCAAAAATAGAGCTCCAGCAGTAAGCGGTCTTCAAGATTTTCACTTGTGACTTCTCGAGGCAAGGCTCAATGACTGAGGCTGCAGCTATGAAGGGCGCGAACGCAACATTGAAAGTGAGAGTTAGAGTCAAATGGAAGTGATTCTTGGTACAACACACAGACCATGAAGTCTGCGGTACAACATGAATGTTTCAACGAATACAAAGTTGAACCATAGCAATGTATGAGCTATGGAAGTACTCAAATCCAAACAGGCAGCTATTGATAGCCATTCCCGAAGAATGAGGCGAGTTCTACTGCTGCGTGAAGCTAGGGTCTTTGCTGCAGCTTTAGTGTCAGCAATCGCTTTAAAATAATAGTATTTTCTTCGTTTCCGGTAGGCACAATTTATATTGACTGATGTTTTGTCCACCATACGGGTGTTGCTTGGTAATTATACAGTTTACTTTTCTACTGAGACAATTTATTCACACCGAGCATTGAACCTTTAATTCCAATCCTTAAAAGGAAAAGAAGGAACCCTTAGGATCTCTTTGTTGTCCGTCCATCCGTCTGTCAGTGCGTCCGCCTGTCTGTCTGTGTGTCAAGACTTTTTATACCAAGAACGCGTAGACGTACCTATCAAGCTGAAATTTATATAATTTTTTAAAGTCAACGCAATCGTACGCTACGGTTGATTATGCTGTAAAATTGTAGGATTCTCATAGTAATCGCAATGTACCCAAAACCTATAGGGTACTTCCCGAAAGCCTACAATCTTGAAATTTGGCACAAAGCAAGGTCTTGTAGGGGAAAATCTGAAAACTGCAAATTTCTGTCTTTCTCCAAAAATATTCAATTTGGTTTACATGGATGACATCACACTTTAGTTTTTTTTTATGTAGAAACCTAATTACACGTATTACGCTCTCCAAGTGTGATCGGAACCCTTGGTGCGCGAGTCCTACTCTCACGACCGTTTATTTTTCACAAACCTTAACACTATGCACCAGCTAGTTTCGTTGCCCGATGTCAAGAGGCCCACGTAAACTGAACTTTCAGCGTTCACAAAACTAAGTTACCTGCAAGGCCACGGTTAGTAGAGTGACTCGCACTGAAATTCAGCAAGTTAGGTACTGACTTAATTTATCATACATTTCAAGTAGGGTTTTAATTGAAAACTGCAAGTTTCTGTCTTTCTGCAAAAATATGTAATTTAATGGTTTACATGGATGACATCATGCTTTATTTTTTTATGTGGAAACCTAAGTACACCAGTTACGCGCTATCAATCTCCAAGTGTGATCGGAATCCTTGGTCTGTCTCACACTTGACCGTTTATTTTTACTGACCGGAGATATTTCTGGATTCTGATAATATTATCTAAATTAATTGACCTCGTGGCCTTTCCTCAGCGGGTGTAAGAGGCCGGATAGATTGAATTGACCTCTTTGCATACAGCCCACCCAGGCCTCATTCTCTAGTGGCTAACTCAGTACAACTTGTTTGGCATTTCACTACTCATAAAGAATATAAGGCTAAACCTAAACTATGATTTTGGTGTTGCTTAATTAATATTTTCCATATATTAGGAGGTTGATACGGACATCATTCTGAACAAATTTCACTACGAAACCGATTTGATCAGAGCATTTTTATGTTTCACTTCTCCATTCAAATCAGCTGATCGGCCCAGCACAAGACGTATGCAGAAGTGAAAAAAAAGCCTGATCAAATCCGTTTCATAGTAATTCAGAATGATGTCCCGAACAACTCCCTATATGACTACACCTTTCTATTACACCCAGTATACCTTATTTCACTCTTTGAAATTAAAGGGTAACACACGGTATCACACCCAACGATAATATTTATTTCAAAAGGGTCTCGAGTTAATATGCAAATGAAAGCTTAATTCTCTCAACCGTGAGTACACAAATGACAGTATGAAGTCGACAGTGCCCAACACACCGTTGTTTCAGAACCAGCTGTTGCGTTTGTGTTTATTAAAATAACATTTCAAATGATAGAATAAGGTCGAGATCGAGTGACGGGTTACTCAGGTGGATTATTATTGACGTGATATGCGAATCATTTGCAGTAATCTGTCTGCCAATGCTGGGATTTACGGACAATAATTATGAGTCGATTCTTTATTTAATATCCCGGAAGAACATCTTGGATAGGTTGTTATTAAATTCATATTGTTGATTAAATAAGTATCTACTTATTATTCGATATATCAAGGGCTATTGGTTTTCTCGATAAGGAATTCTCAAAGGACTCAAAACTCAATTACCTACAGGAAATTGTGACAGCAATTGTGTGTAGAAAAAAATATCGTTACGATAACTTTTTTCTAGTCTTAGAGAAACCTTAAAAGATAAGTTAACCTTTGCCTTTATTCCAAAAAGTTAAGAATAATTGCATGCATAATTTGTATTATTATTAGTATTCGTGTTATTTCAAGTTAGTAGGTTTAAACATACGACTTCGTCCGCGTGGATTAGTTATAAAGGCAGCCATTTCTTTTAGATCGTGCATTCAAATACAAAATACTTAACTGCAAACAGACATGATTTAATACAGTATCCCTCAACAAAGAATTTCCATGAATTTAGCAGATTTAAGATGATTTTGATAGAACCAAGGAGCCTCATTAAATAAAAGTGCACTGAAAAGTAAGTTAAAAAGCCCATTTAATTTATTTATTTTATATCTCCTACCTACACAGGCTTAACAAAATGCATTCTATAAATAAATCTAGCTTAATAAGACAATGATTTCTTTCACTAAGACAATGATTTTGTGGGCTCGATACTCGTGAGTCGGATCGTGCATTCAGATTTATTTATTTCTGTGTAAAATATCATCTGTAATATTATATTAAAGATGTAGATCGTCTTCAGCAGTCTAATATATTTCGTTTCCATTCCTTATGAAACCTTACCAAAAATCTATTTGTTACTATTATTGTAAAAAGTGAATAGGGTTATAATAATATTAAATAGAAGAATAACTACTTTATTATTATTATCACTAGCTAAAACCAGCCCACTGCCTCTGAACCAACCAAAAGCCTCAAAGGATATATCTAAACATTTTCCTCGATAACATTATCAAAACTAAATAGAAATAAAAAACCGTTTTTTAATTACTTACCTGGATTACTTATCTTGCAATTTTTTATACTTTAATCTGATGACAGGATATTAAATTTAATAAATAAAACGGAAAACGCCGCTTTGGAAAATTTGGCGACGCAATTTGAATTACGATTCATAAATTTCTCAAATCCGTCCTCTGATTAGATAACTCGCACGAGTTTATAAAATTGAAGAGAAATTGTAGATTTATTTCTGAGAAAACTTTTTGTGGACGTGTGATTTCACGCCAATAAAAAGATCTCTTTAGGTATATTTTATGTTTATGACCTATTAAAAAGCTGGCTAATTAAAGTGGGCACGATTCCCGCATAGAACAAGGCGTGAAGCTTCATTTTATTTCACAAAATCTAGACTAGAATTATTAGTTTAAAAAAATATTTTAGAATATAATTGAATAGGCGATTATTCAAGCGTCACAATACACAAAGTCAGTATTTTTTTTTATTGACCATAAAATCATACAGATAGCTTAGTCAACGTCATTTTTTTGTATACTACCGCCCGTTCGGAAGTTGCGGGCTTAGGGATGGAGCAAAGAAGGGCAAAAAACTCCCCCGTACCTCTTAAAATATGTGAGGGCCTTAAAAATACAATTTTATGTATTTCTACTTAAGTCTAAGGAAATACACCGAAGACCTAAAATAGACCTACTGACTCAGACACAGAACACAACTATATTTTTATTTTATTTTAATTTTATTGTATACTGGATCTTGTGTCTGAAAATAAATAAATAATAATAATAATAATAAAAACATCGAAATCACAGAAGAATAGAAACACGGACAACAACAAAAGTGAGTTTTTTTGGGTTGAATTTGTTGGAAATGTTAGGTGTTGCCATTTGGTCGACAAAAGCTAAAATGGCGAGAAAGCAGAGGCTTAACGTATTCAGAGGGCCGGATTCATCTCCTCCAATTAGAGAGGGGCTTTTTGAAAATTAAAATGTGTTTCAATTTGACTGCTCATTATCGTGCAGGTACAAATTTCCCGCTCATTTCGCCCCGGGTTTAATTAATCGCATTGCTTGCTGGATGACTTGCGAAACCGTAATTCATTGCGAGCTTTGCTTCGTGAATATGCTGTATACAGGGTGTAAGTTATATTTGAAGGTTTTTCTTTTCAAAAAAATATTTAAACCCTTATTCTGAACAACTTTGAAACCAATTTGACTGGAGCAGCTTTATTTTCAAAAGTGGAAAAGCAATTGTGCCCTTGCCACTCCGTGTGGTAACAGCCGTAAGCTTCTGATAGTAAATCAATCTAATAGTGAAAGTAGTTCAGAATGACGTCACCAAAAAGCCTTTAAAATATGTTTACACACCGTTCTGTTTTGTTACACCTTGTATTGGGTCGCTGAATTCCAAACTGCCACTTTGTAGGAAAATGGAATGATGTAGTTAAAACATTATAATACCCGCACACGTTGCAATCCGAATTCGGAAATTCTCGTGCAGAAATAAAATCACGCGTATCTACTTCGTTCTAAAAACTAGTGTTGTATATGTCTTTTTTTCTACCTACGAAATAGGGCTAGCCGAAAACAAAATGACAAAATGTATAAAATATACCCCTTTGTAATAGCACCTTTCGGTTGCTGGCGGAATGTGGTACCATTATCTGAAAACACTTTCGCAGGGTCGTGCGCTCCTTGCGATAAATATCCTGCTGCCATTCCGGTGGCAGGAAGTCACGTTTCCCAAATAACACCAAATGAATGGCGCATTCGCACGTGTCACCCTTAATGGGAATAACGAGGTTTCTCAAGGAAACTAAAGCATAGGGCATTTGCTTCCTTACGCTCGCTCCTCTACACAGTTTATCTTCCTCTGTCATTGCCAATTTTGTTCTCAACGTTTAACCCAGAGCAAGATGACGTTACACGGATGGTTGTCACGTGAACCCCCTTCATCTTTATCCCTAAACATACTTTAACATTCTGTTATACCTTTTCAACTTTAATGACGTGATTTTTCTTAATTAACATACCTTGTTGTCCTCTCACCTGACCGCCTCAACCATAGTTTTATCTTACCGTGACAAAATACAACGAATAGAATGTACAAGGTGAAATGGAAACGCCTAACTATATTTAAAGGGGTTGTATGTATGTAAGGGACATCATTCTGAGCAACTTTCACTATAAATAGAAATCGCTGGCCCACTCAGGCCAAAATGCACTGGGAAGTGAAAAATAAAGCTGTCTGATAAAATCGGTTTCATAGTGAAATGATCACACCCTAAAATATAGGGGTTTCAATTTCACCCTGCAGAGAAGCGATACTCTATTGCAAGATTCGTTTAGGATTAGGTATGCTGAATGGGCTGTCATCACATCATTGAGTGAGAGGCTTGTCGAGTGAACTCGTCTCTAAGTAGTAAGTGCGCTGCGTACTGCCTCGACCCTCCCTCGCTCGTTTCTCATCTCACGAGCGTGATTTGTTTGACAGCTAACCGTGAAATGGTGACGGATCGCTAAAATTCCCGGAATCCGAAATGTAATGGGAAATTATTTCGCGTGATAGCAAGTCTATTGCTGGTGTACGCCGGAGTGTTTCAAACGCGTGGTATTCGCAGAACTTGGGCGAAAATGCGTCATAATGCGTCGAATCACGTGTGGTACTGGTAGCTGATTGAATTCGTCTGTGTTTTTATGATTTTTTCGTCTAAATGTTTGTTACATTTCACATTCTTCGATAGCAAACATCATGGAAATGACAAAAAAATTACCTCCTTACAAAATTTATTGTGTTTTTGGAAGAAAATATATAAATATTTAATCCATTCACATTTTATATTTTTAGGGTTCCGTACCCGAAGGATGCCAAACGGGACCCTATTACTGAGACTTCGCTGTCCATCCGTCCGTCTGTCTGTATGTGTGTCTGTCTGTCACCAGGCTGTATCTCGTGAACCGTGGTAGCTAGACAGTTGAAATTTTCACAGTTGATGGTATTTCTGTTGCCGCTATATAACAACAAATACTAAAAAACAAGAAATTTAATATTAAGGGGGGCTCCGATATAACTAACGTGTTTTTTTTGCGGTCTTTTATAGATAATAGTTCGGAACCCTTCGTGCGCGAGTCCGACTCGCACTTGGCCGGTTATTTTTTCCGGTCACTTTTATAATTACAATACCGGTTCCCGAATGTTTGATTTCAAATATACAATTCAGTCTGCTATGTATGACTTTATGACACAATGATATTGTATGTTGTTCGATGCGATTGAATAATGAATACGTCATTGTTGTGTGATGAACTATGCATACGGCGAGTATTACCTCACTTGGTACAGCAAGTACAAGTTAGAACAAAACTTTTGTTTTTAAAATACACTATATTTACTTGTACGTCCTGCAGGCATGTTAGAGAAGACGTTATATATTTTATCTTATCTCATACCGAAAATAATCTTTTCAGATTGTCAACCCTCCTGTTATTGGCAACCGTCCGTGTTTTTGAGGAGTTTGTGGGTTTGGCTTTCTGTTTCTCGAAAAGTATTTTTGTTTTGTTTTGTGATCTGATCTGATTTAATATTTCATCCGACTGTCGCCTTTTTATTTCCGTTTTTGTTTGTTGACCTGTAAATTATATTTTTGTATTTTCTACGTAATCCTTCAGGCCCGTAGCGGGGCGATAAACAATTACAAGAAACTCTTTTGGGCATGTAACCACACCAAGCGGCCGAAGGTTCAAAGGCTTGCGCTGTTATGGCAATGTAGAGCCTTTTTTACATTACCTACAATTTGATGACATTGATAACCGTGAAAATCCACTAAGAATTCGAGACTAAAATTGCCTGTCGCGCGAGGAATATCCGTAGCCTGTGAAAACGGCATGTCGTTTCGCTTCTAAATAATAAAATATTAGATTAAACGTAAACGTTCGTTGTTAAAGTGGGGGACAGTTGCGGTATTGACCCGAGGCGCCTTCACGTGTGTTCACACAAGTTTTTATCTAGTGCGCAACAAAGTAGATAATCGTGTAATAAACAGATGAATATCCTTGCACTCTGCCCGCCCCGCCGCCCCGCCCCGCCCGGGCTAGTTATTCATTGCCGATTTTTAAAATATTGGTACCTACCTTCCAGTTGTTTGTTTTTCATGTTGTTTGCTTCATTTCACTTTCTAAAAAATTCTATACAAGCTACCTGTGATGCCTTTACAAATACGTCTAGTTTATTTAAGTAATTTACCTAGAAGGATAAGATTGGAGCAGGGAAGTGAAGGAATTAAACTAACTTACAAGCTATATAACGTACAAAGAATCTTAAAGATGCGTACACCAAAGTAAAGTCCGTCGCTGCCGCAAATAGAGCGAAAATGTGTATTTTTATATTTTACAAAATCCAAAGATTTTTTTCAATATTTTATTTAATATATTTTTTATATATCGTTTATCTACCGATGTTTAGACACAAGAACCATTTCAATATTCCCTTTAGTACTCCTGGAATAACGTCTTTTAGGTATAAAACAACAAAGTTTAGAAGAATAAAGAGGGTTCGGCCAGGAAGAAGGTGACATGAGGTGAATGAGATGTACAAAAACAGTAATTTTATAAAAAAACAGTAATTTTATAGAAACAGTACTTTTATAAAAATAAGGTTAATACGCATATAATATGATGCCGGAGAGACAACTGATGGTAACTTTAATTATCCGGGTCAGATGGGTAATTACCCGGGTCGGATGAGCAATCACCCGGGTTTTTTACCCGGGTGTATTTCGGTCCAAAGTCGGTTATTATTCAGTTATTAGCGGGTTTTGTAGGGTAGCGGGTTTTCCTGGAGCAAGTAAGCAGAACGAAATAGAAATACAGTAGGTAGAACTAAATAAATAAATGCGTTACTAAAATATTTTGTAGAAACTTAGCCAGAAGGGATTATGCAATTAAGAATAGATATAGAATCTAAGATCAAAGAAGAATTCAGATAATTTCAGGAAATTCAAGAGCAGTGTCAAGGAAAAATTAAATTGAGCGTTCAGTTTTTAGACTTGTCACTGATGAAAACGAAATAAAAATACTCATAAACAAAAAGAAAGAAGGAAGATGACAAAAGGAGGCCGCAACGTCACACTGTGTCTGTGTGTCCTAGAGGCACAGGGCACATTTACTTTGGCCTTTGGCCTTTGGCTCGTAGGTATACTCAGTATCTACGAAAAAATAAACATTTTCATTTTCCTTTCATTTGAATAGTAGTCGTTTTCTGGTAGGGTCAATATTTTGAAAAATATCAATCCGAGAGTGTTTTAAAATTGATAGATATGTAACCAAACATCAGACACAATCAAAGAAAATCGGATCATTTTTATTTTTTTTTGCCCTTCAGACGAGCTTCGTTAGGTATTCAAACACTGATAAAGAGTTGCTCATTCACTTGAAAATATGTGCTTTTTTTGTTTGACATTGATTTTCTTTCATTATATGTGCGGAAAGCAACAATAAAACAACATTTCAGTCAGTTCGTATTTTTAGATGTAGAATACATTTTGGAAATAAGACATTGTGGTCGATTCTTCACCACAATGTCTTATTTCCAAAATGTATTCTACAGGTCGAGGTTACACTGACTAAAATTACTTGACAATATTAAGTTTGACAGCTCTTATACCAACGCCATAGATTCCATTTTCGAACTGACTTTTGAATTATTTTAATGTACTGATAAACTAATTTAAAAGTGAGTTCGAAAATGGAATCTATGGCAACCGCGTAAGAGCGTCGGAGCTAATATTGTCAAGTAATTTTAGTGAGTGTGTCCTAGAGAATTGGCCCCATTGTCAGCTGAAAGGAATGCCTTTCTGAAGTACTATATTCCCTGAAATCCTACAAATACTATTTCTATTCCATTTACACAAAACTAAAAAAATACTCGGCCAAATCCTGTAGAACACCAAAGTTCTGATTTAGAAAATAAAAATTTTAGGGTACGGTACCCGAAGGGTGCCAAAAGGGACCCTATTACTGATCCTACGCTGATCGTCTGTCTGTCTGTCCGTCTGTCCATTCTGTCCGTCTCTCCGTCTGTCCGTCATCGGGTACTAGCTACAGCACGAACTGTAATAGCAGGAAAGTTCAAATTTTCACAGAATGTGTATGTCTGTTGCAGCAACAACCACAAATACTGAAATACGAGAGATATTACCAATTAAAGGGGATCCCCATACAAGAGACGTGTTTTGATACACCCACGCATTTCAATATGATGATATATTTCGCGTCAACGACGTTGAGATAGCGCCACCCCGGTATGATAAAGGATTTCAGGATTTCATTTTTTTGTAGGTCGTGAGTTAAAATCCTCATATGGGCATAATTTTTTTTATTTTCTTTTTGATTTATTGTTTTGAGTGCGTAAGTTTTGTTGTACGATGGTACGGTACCATTCGTGTGCGATTCCGACCCGCACTTGACCGATTTTCCTAGATTTACTATAACCTACCTCTAAACTATACGAAAACAAACAATCAAACTGTCTCCAAAACTACATTTTGTTGTTTGACAAAAGTCACTTTCAATTTGACAATAAACCTAAGTTAGCAGTCTCGTTATGAACTCAGTGATATATTGTATAAAAACCTGCAGTATTATCATACCTATAGATTTATTTTATAGGTCCTCTGACCTTACTCGTACACCCTGTTGACCCTTACCTACATCACTCTGTAAAGTTGCCTACGATCTGGCCCAAACGAATAGGTAAGTCTTGGGTTTGGGTATAAATTCGTAACATGTCTTTTGCATTAGTAAAGAAACGTTTTGGCACTCACCGCGCCTACCAAACTATTCTTAGATAACCAAAATGTCTTCGTCTAGATTGTTATGTGTGTTTATGTTAGTTGATTAACCATACCGCTTGCACGACATAGATTTGCTTTGCACTTAAGATTCAGGTCTGATTCAAGGGCCAACAAAATGAAATACAGTAATCATAATTGAACCTATAGTTTAATAATGCATGCACACTACACAAAATAAGCACTTCTTAATGTGTTCAGTGTAAACTTTGCTATGTGGCATATTTTATCAGCGGGAGCCAAAATATAATTATAGAAGCCAGACAGGAATCAGAATGTGAAAAGCTAAAAATTAATATAAACAGGCGATAAAAAAATCCATTTTACATATCGTGAACCGAATGCACGTTCGTAAACACAGCGAAACGCACGAAGAGATGAAATAGATTGAATTTGTGATTTTTGCATTCAGACAGGAAATTCAAAGGTGACTTCGCGGGAGTACAGCAAAACTCATGAATACTGAATGAAGAAATACTGATCAATATTGGAGCCTGTTCCCTTACAATCTCGTGTCAGGCAGCTAATTTGCAAAAATCTCCATTATTATGTTTACCAAACGTTACAAGCAGAGAGCCAATAAAGAGCTGATTTATAATTTGTTATTTTTTTTTAGGTTTTGATTACAATGAATACAATGTAGGATAAGTAGCCAGATGCCAAACTAGGCAGAGCCTGTCCTATGGGATCCTAGAGGTTACACTAGGAATTAAACAATTCAACAAACAAGACCGTTTTATAATGGCTAGACATTTAAAAAAATCGCTCATTCGATTTCAGATTTCATTTATTTGCATAAATGTGGATATTTATATCTCGATAACTGTTTAGTTCCAATACAGTTACATTCATTAATAAATATATTCATAAATACGGTGATCGATGGCACGATAAAGCTTACAGCAGTCTGCTGGCCACACTTGCGACCACGGTTTTGATCCGAGATTTGACAGTTTTGTTTGTAAGCGGCGAGCAATGAAGTCAAAGTCAAAATGTTTTGTTGACCAAAAAATCTATAGATTGCTTAGTCAACGTCAATATAATATTAATATTTTTGTATACTACCGCCCGTTTGGAAGTTGTGGGCTTATAGGGATGGGGCAAACAAGGACAAGAAAGAAGCGTCTCGGCTCATGATGGCGGCATTTGATGAAAGTGACGTGACGATTTCCAGATGGAGTGCTCTCGTAACCAAACTAACCTACTTCTTTTAAAAGCTATCCATTGACCGATTTCGCCCGAAAATGGAACGAGTTCAGGTTTCTTGGGCCTATTGGAAAGAGCATTGATCGATACTTTATAGGGTCTGATGCCGGGCGTTCAGATGGTAATCGTTGTTTTACTACCGTGTCATACTCATTGGTTAAGGCAGTATGTGTGGGCTTTGAAGGTTGGACGGTTGACATCGGGCACTCCGAAATGATAACGCGTTGGTGGGGGCAGCCGGCTGTGAACAAAGTCCTTGAGGATTGCTTAGGGTGACAGTGGGTGCCTCGCCGGGCACGTTAGTATGAGTTACATGGTCATGTTTGCGTTTTGTTCTGATGGCGGTTCCACATTAGTGCTCCAAATTCACGGCGTGAATTCACGTCACAAGTCGTGCCCTCCACATTCACGGGATGCTCATAATGGTTCGTGAAACTCGCCGCGAAATGACGAAGCTGCTGCTGCAATAACTCTTTGATTTGATTAATTCTTTGATTTCAATATCCATTTGAGTACTAATCCGGCTCCAGGCAACATGATTCTTGTTTTTGTCCTTATGATGCGGGTAATTTGCATCCCACAGTACCTTTTAACATGGTAATGCTCTAAAAAGAGCTTTTCAGATTCGTCATTCCAAACGTTCACGCGCGACTCCATCGCATTGCAGCCACTGCACACGTCTGTATGCCTCTGTAGTCCAGATCAAACTGGAACGGGGCCGTGAATGTGGATGTGCACGCGTGAACGCCGCGCGAAGGGGGCGCGGACCCTTTATAACGACGACCAAAAATACTGACCCTGATTGTGAACCCCGCGAAAACCATTCACGTTCACGCCTGTTCACGAAGCTTCACGGCTTGCTAACTTCTTGCTAACTTCTGATGGTCGAGTTAGCCACTAGCTCGACACCACTCCATCAACAACTTAGCATCATCAATCAATCAACTCTCAAGCCAGTGTGGTGCACCATGGCCCCATGCCCCGCTTACTAATTGATTCTGTGTAAATCATTTAACATACCTACCTGTCCCCATAACATTTATTTTTAGGGCTCCGTTTGCCTTCTTTAATAATTTGTTCGGCAACAGCCTCCCAGTCTTTCCCGTATTCTTTTAGAGATTCAAGTAGTTTTCGGATTTTGCATAATCTAAAATAATGAAATTTATTGGGTATAGACTCACAGAAGATAACTTTTTAATTTATTAACTTACCATTCACCAGCATTTTCGCCTCCGACTGTTCTTTTTTCATTTTAGCTTTTAAGTTCCGAAAAAGTGTCATAAGATTTTCAGTGTTTCGGGGACAGTAATTTGTCCTAGCATTAAATGCGAGGGTAATTTTTCCCCGCCTCCTGCTTAGCAGCTTGATTTACTGGTCTTCTTCGACTCAATGATGCCCAGGTAGGGCACAACCACCTGACATAGAAGGTCTTGCTCCTCGAGCGTGAAATTCTTTCCCGCGGGCGCGGCACATTTCTCTCTTAGTGCCACTAGCGCCAGCCATAGGCATAGGTACTTCCATCTCAAAATAAATACCTAACTACGGATTCGACTAGAACGTTTCTTCTTAAGTTTTCTAAACAATTTAACAATTTTCTAGAAGTGACCATCTCTACACATTCAACCATCTAACAAAAATTTATCTTTCGTGCATTACACAACAGGGCCAGTTTGACGCCAGCGTACTTTGTTCTGCTGTATGCTTGTGAACAGTAGAATTCGGGCCCTGATATTCGTGTAGGTGTAGGTCGACTAAGTTCCGAACTCGGTTTAGGGGTAGGTGGGGTTGGATGAGTTGGTTCGTTTAGTGTAGGAGGATTCAGAAAGACGGGAGACGATACGGCTGGTACGAATAGTAAGTTTTCGCATCATTTTTCTAGAGAAGTAAGTTTCGTTTGTGCCTCCCGTAGTCGTTCCTCGAGTGAAAATTCTGATTATGTGTCGATGCGTTCGAGTCGATGATAAAGGTGACTTAGATAAGACTGAACTTTTTGGAGAGATGTGAAGAAAAATTCTGTTCCAGTTGACAGACTTTTTCTTCTAAGAATGATAAGGTGGTTACAGCCTGTTCAATATCTTGTTCAGGTGAAAGAACTGAAAATACATCTGATGTAGGATTGTCTTTGATTAAAGTATCACTTTTGCTTTTTGAGGTATACGAGTGAGTCAGCAGGAGTTTCCAGGCGTATTAGCACCTCATATTCTAGTGCAGGTTTATTCTGAATAGATATATTTTGAATGGGCGAGCCATTGTGGAGTTTATAAATAAATATTGTAGGAAGTACCTACCTATCAATAAAGGAAGAAGAAGATTATATCTAGATTTCAGAAGTATATTGCAGGTAAACTACCTAGCTATCAAGTAATAAGAAGGATAACCTACCTATTTAGAAAAAGAAATAATAATAGAGAAACTTAGATCGAAAGAGGAAACCAAAAAAAAAGAATTTAGACACTTGAGTGAGAGAGTTTAGACACTTGAGTGTTTTAGAAATTTGACTAATAAAAAATCACGATTTGAATAAAACGCTATTGATAAATTAAGCGAACAAACGTAAAAAAGCGAATGTAAAGAACATCGAACCTTTGTGGGAAAACAGAAGTTGAAAATCCCTAATAAAATGTCACATTTTTTGTGTACACCAATAAAACATTTGTCCATCGATGGGTGGGGACATAAATACATCAACATATTTATTTTTTCTCTTGTGTAATAACGAGCAAGATTGGTTTGGTTAGTTCTTGGCCAGCTTACTGTCCAACCCATTCGCCAACTGCTGTAGACCGTCGACATTAGCTTTCTGGTAGAAGTCGAGTTTTGAGACACGAGCAAGCCACGCCGACATTTTAGGATACCTGTAACAAGAATGATTACACGGTCGAAGGTGGTACGAACCACATTATGTAAAAAAAAATAAGATTGTAAAAAAATGTAAGATGAAGGCTGGTGAGCGCTGGGATTTAGTAGATAAAATTATACTATCCAAATTGAAGATCCAATATTTATTGCGTAATAGCAGCGTACTCGCTACTAATTAGGTACTCCTAACAAAAATTACATCTAAAACCAAAAGCAGTGATTGAGATCACAAAATTCGAGAGTTATCTCTCGCGAGAGAAACGCGGTTTTCTTCTATATTTTTAAATAGGTCCTCCAAGGCGTAAACATAAACTCCCGACGTTGGAAACTGAATTTACCTGATTACCTAGATTATGGTGAATTAAGTTTTCTAAAAGTTAACTTATTTCACCCAGGTGTTTAAAGTATTGTAACGTACTACCTCTTTGACCATATTGGCTACTGGCGTATTAGCCAGATTAAAAGTAAGTCTTTAGAAATTTGTAAATTAGAGTTTAGAATCTCGTCTGGCAGCTGATTGTTTTTTTTGACGCATTCCTGGTTTGAGCTCTGAAACGTGAGGACGTACCTATCTTCTGCACAATTTTTTAAGTCACGCCTATAGTTGCGGCGATGGGCTAGTCCCTTTTGTACTGTATTGGAGCTGAATGTCGAGTTGCTGTAAAGTGCAGATGTTGCTATAAAAATTCTCTATAATCCCCAACCTTTGGGTAAGCATTTGTTCGTAGTTAGTCTTTCTTATTTTCGTGTATTTTATATTCTCTGTGTATTTCCCTTTTCTATAGAGTGTTTATTGGACTGCGGCACTCTTAGATCCTAATTACCCTAGGGCCCTCGTCGGAAGTCTCCATGTGAGGAGCCGTCGCCTGATAGCTGGGCGCTGTAGCGCTCTTGTTTTCCTATTATTCACACTAGTCTCTTTCCAGGGTTCCACGCCGAGTTGTAAAATCCTCCTGGCGCTAATCATATCCCTTGTTGACGTCTGGAGATGCGGACCAGCTGGATTTGTTACGAGTCTACCAAGGAGCTGAAGACTATCTACGAATTCCCGGCGAGTCGCTACCCAGTGTTTCAACGATATCACCAATATTCGACTCACGACCCTGAATAAACGTATCTTGAGCCTGCCAACAATCTCTTTTGGTCAGGATAGAGTCTAACTGTTTCAGTATAAAAAAAATATACTTATACCTAGGTGAATTAACCCAGGCGAGTTAAATAAAACGTACCCCTTTCGATGTGTTCACGTTTGTTTTAGTTTATTTTCTCGTACTTACTTCGTAGCGTCAATGGGCGTGATAAGCTCAAGCGAGCTAATGGTGGCTGCCCAGCACACGTCAGCGATAGTCAGGTTGTTGCCAGCAGCGTATTGCTTAACAAGAAAGGCTTCGGCAAATGCGTACGCACTTTGTACATTCTCGAGGTTTTCGGCGCTGTAGGAAGTGGCACCATGAAAGAGTACTGGCGCCTATAATGGAGAAACATTTAGAATTATTGGGGAGCCAGGGCAATTTGACCAAACAGCTTGGTCAATGGTCATTATATATATTTCGCGGTCAATTATAAACGCGAACATACGACGCTGTGCGCTGTTCATATATTAAAACCAACTTCACTTACCACAGTATTTCTCAAAGCTGGGAACAAGATGCCAGAATCGAAATGTAGTCTCTGGTCTACAATGGCTCTCTCCTTAGGATCTTTGGGGTAGAGTGAGTCATCCTTCGCGTATTTGGTCACCAAGTATGCGGCAATGGCGTGACTGTAAACAAACCGGCAATGCTTTTAGAGAGATTCCTGTAGATGAGATATTCATAATAATTCTGCTGTTACTTAACTAAGATACCTCCCCAAATTAAGAGCATGAGGTATCTGAGCAAGTAGTCGCAGTATGCCATATTGCTACTTACTAACTGACTTAACTATTTAATGCATTTCAACTTCAACTTCTATTTATGAATTATATTAGAAAATTTCAATTATTACCTGTCGGCAAGGATGAAACCATCATCGATCAATGTAGGGACAGTGTGTTGAGGGTTCATCTGCAAACATTTTAAATGTTATCTCACCTTATGCATATTTACTCTTTTAATACATTACGCATTCTTTGTGATGGCCTATACTGGCTCAGATTTCGTATTATAGCTAAAGCTAGTAGTATTTTCCTTACACATTGATCCTATAAGGGCTCCATTTTCTTCATTTTCATTGAAAAACTAAAAACTTATACTTAGCTTAGCTTACTTACATAACTTCTCCTTCTTCTAGCGCCATTTACTATTTTGGATGTCGTCTATCATTATGACTATTCGTGACTATCATTGCTTGCATAATAACTTGAAGCTTAAAAAAACCTTCAAAGACACTTAGACCCTCTATCTCCTCACCTTCAAATAATATGGCATTATATGGTCACCGGCAAGAAGATTGATATTAATGTATTTCACATCGTTTATGTTGAGTGCTTCGAACATCATGGCGGCGCGCGCAGGGGGACTTCCGTCCGTTTTGTACAACGTGAATACCATTGTTGATTGTCTGACGAGGAAAGTATGGTATTAAATTTAATTCTTTACTTATTTGTCCTCTAATATTACTTGAAATACTTGCCAAGATTTTCCAAATCACGCAGCGACATGCCCCGGCAAATATTAATTAGCAATAAGGCCATAATACGCCAGTCATACATTACACAAAAAGTCGCTAAAATCGCAAAACAATGCTAGTTCTGATTTTTAGGGTTCCGATTCCGATTCTTAAAGGAAAAACTAAAAGAAAGATTTAAAATAAGGAACCCTTATAGAATCACTTTGTTGTGCGTTTTCCGTCGTCGTCCGTCGGTCCGTTTATGTATACATTCAATAAATAAAAAACTACAATATATAGATTTTTGAAATGTTTAATTTTTTCGTTCTGATTTTTAATTATGTTGCTAGGAATGCTAGCCGTAGCATACACCCTTTGTGGCGTCAAATAACCGCGAAATTCTCGGAATTGAGTCATAAGCTACGCGTTTTAAAAATTAAGTTTGTAGTAAAAGTTAGTAATAACTAGTAATAGTTTTTTTTTTATATAATTTTCGTACATATTTTAGACTGAATTATCTCAGAAACGCTACCTACTACTTACGACATTTTGTCAAAGAACATTGCTTTTTTTTGTAATTAAATTCTCTAAAATATTTTACAGGTGTACACGGAAAAAGCGTATTTTTAGGGATCGATCGTTATCCCAGAAAGGTTCGATGTTCTTTAGGTATACGATACTGGTAGTGGTCCTAACAATATATTTAAAAAATATACCTGCAATTTAGCGATTTTTTGTGTCAAGTTAGACTGGCGTTTAAGGCGAGCCACGAAAGTCACATAAAACTGACGCAAGCCAACACAAACAAATTGTATTTAAGTCTTTTAATAAAAAGTAGGTACCTAATTAAAAGTTGGCAGACCTTATTTACTAAGTTATGGACACGCGAGCACTGCACTAGCAGCGAGACTCGAAACAACTATGTCGGTTGTACGACGAAGTGAATTATTATATAGAAATACTTATGTACCAAGTTGCAGCCTTTGACAAAATAACACTAATCAAAAAGTTATACACTGTGTTTTTTTAGTTCTGAGCGACTTTTTTTTAGTAGGGGAGGTGACACTGGTCATGTTTCTGCTTTAGTCCTGATGTGGTTGAGATATGGTTTTTTAGAAGCTAGGATCGAAATTGCAGTTAAGGTAGTACTGAGTACCAAAAATCTTCAGAATTGTATAGGAGCAGGTCTCCTGAAAAGAGTTAAATAAATTCCTCTCATGAACCTGTGCCGCTAGGGCGGTGGCGGCGTATTAAAGGTCCAGTTTTCCAGTTATTCGCTCATTACTCGAAAACCATTGGAAATATCAACACAATTATTTCAACATTTTTTATTATCTAACTATATTAAAGAACAATGGACTTATTTACTATGGGGTTTGGTCCAAGAGCCTCCACTAATGAGACATATGCCAAACGGAAGGGTATGCTTGATATTTAAATCCCACAGAAGAGCATCAAAATCGGACCCGGACGTTTTAAGAAAAACAACTTTATGTTTAATATGGAAACAGTAAAAGTTTGTCACCTGCGGCCACCAGATGGAGCCACTTTATATGTATTCATCTTTACTTATAAATCAATTATAAAATCCAGAAATCTTGCTTGTTGATGTATATATTCTTCATACCCAAGGTACCATGCAATCACCATTATAGTGCGCAGCATCCCACGGTACGTTTTACCGCCTTGCAAGAGCAATAATAAGTTGACAGCGTTTTCTTCTAAGGGTCCAAATTACCCTCTTATATTTTTACCGACGACAAGGTCGGGTTTATCATACACAAACTCGCATTCTGTCGAGCCTGGTATCGACGTGTTCCCGAAACCCGATATGTAATGTTCCATTGTTTTGGTAACAGGGAAGGGACTCTTCTCTAGCTTTGAGCAGAAATCAGCTTCATCGACCGTAATCGTCTGTCCTGTCTTTCGCCGCACATTCAACATCCTGGCAATATTTAGAAACATACCATATAGTTGACATGCATTGCTTCTGACACATTATTGCCGTAGATGTGGGCATGACTTTACTAGTTTTCAATGGAGCGGAAATAGCTTTCATAAAAATAGTGATCAATGGCACCCAGGGATTCATAATCTTTTACAACAATGTATGAATAGTACTTGCGCGCACGAGTATGTCTAGACTGGATTTTACCCCTCAAATAGCTTAAGACTCTCCGAGAATACCTGCTGCATTTTAATTGTCAGACACTCCTTCTGCATCTCGATACAGATCGATGAATATTTGCCATCCTGTGCATGCTCGGCGTAGTAGCTGTTGGCCAGTTTAAGTTGGTAAGTCCCCACTTCCAATATTATCAGGTCATCCTGTGTTAATCTCGGAAACATTGCTAGACCTGGTAATTCTGCTGTCACCTGGTAATTGTGAAAGTATTCCTGCCAAAATAGCTTGAATTCCCGTTTGATTCGTTCATTGAGAGCTTCAACCACCCATCTCACTTGTCAACTTTCTTGATTCGTTAGCTTGTCTAGTGGTCAATTTAGTCTCATCGACTGTGACAGTGGCTGGCATGTGCGCTTCGTAGCCAAACGCTTCTGGATCGCTCATAGCGTCTCTAAACCCCCGGTCAAGAATGAAAACATCGCCACGGTTAAAAGAAACATAGAAAGGATGTTCCTCGTTGCTTAATATGTCCAAAGTTGAAACGGTAGAGTGAGAGTTAGAGGATAAAGAGTCAAAGTCAAAGATTATTTGCAAATATAGGTGCTTAGGATGCTATGTACAATTTTTGAACCTATATTTAATCCTATAAGGATGTGCAAATTTATTAAAAATACAATTTTAATATCATTCAAATCAAATACACTTCATGTATTATTTTCTAACTAGCTTAGTGGCCAGTTCAGTCAACAGTGTCAGCCTCCTTTCTGTCCAATAAGTCCAACTGCATCAAATCCACAATACTTTGACAACCTCTTTAGTCCAGCTACATATCCTGCTATACTTTCCCCTTCCTTTTGCCTCCGTTGTCGAAACTTGAAGCGTTCTGCTAGTATACTAGGTGTAGGCTGAACATGTTCTCTCATTATTTTCACCAATTCGGTGAAGGTTTTCGTAGCTGGTCGAGCTGGGGTACAAAGGCTCACTAGTAACTCGTAAGCTTCTGCACCGATAGCTGTTATTAATGTAGCCACTTTGATACATGGTTCCACAATACCTTTGGTGATGAAGTATTGCTCCAAGCTCCACATACAATTCCCAGCTGTCGGCCGAAATGTCAAAGTGTAAAATTTTTCATAATGACATTTTTACACTTTTATGCCGACTTTTTTAACACGAATATCATTTTGTGTGAAAATTTGCACGCATGGGGTTCTTTTAACTCGTCGCCACTGATAAATATGTGGATATTGCCAAATTCGTAATGCAGCAGAATAATACACGTCTGTCAATGTCTAGACGTTTATTCAAGAAGACAGAATATAGCCACACCTCCAAAGAGTTCTTACTATTTACATACATTACACTAAGCTCAACTATCAATCGTCACACATTCGTACAACTATCATACATCATAATTGCATACTAAGTTCAAGCAAGAGTTTTGGGTAGCTAAAGGTTAGACTACCCTAGTACTGATAATTTTGGGATAAGACACGAAATGAGGTTACAACACAGAAAGTCGATAGACAAAAACAAACAGAATTATAGAAAAGTCAGGAAGTAAAACGTAAACAAAGAAAATGCACAATTTGGTAATCTTTATTTCTAGCTACATATTTTACAACTAGGCTAGATACGATACAGCTATTAGGCAATGGCTAGGATAGCTAAATACCACGCAATACAAACGAAAACGTTCTAATGAGTTCTTTAGAAGGGCACCACGAGGGTGTTCGATATCAAGACATTTGGAGTAGCGACTTTCGATGTGATGTAGGGAACCCCAATGAAACGGTAGAGTGAGAGTTAGTTAAGAAAAAAGATGTTTTTACAGGATGTACAAGAGTTTTATTAAAAAATTAGATGAATTTAGAATTAAGTCGGGTAAAGTAATAGACGGATGACATCACCGACATAGTCGGCAGGCAGTGGATGCGGGAGGCACAGGACCGGAGCGGATGGCGTGGTAGAGAAGAGGCCTATACCCAGCAGTGGGTAGGTGTGGGCTGATTGATGATGATGATGAAAGTAATAGATGCATCGGACTTTTTAGCTCCATGAGGCCCAGTTACATCTATAATGTACCCATCATGACTGCAAACAATCATAAATACTTTCAGTAGGTTGATAAACTTGTGTGGGCTATATGTTTGGATTTGGAAGCCGAAGTTGCTGCTTTTATGTATTTATATACATAGGACCCGTCAATAACGGTTATAAGGCGGTTGTGTTCAGGGCTTCCAAAAAGAGCATTAGGTACCAACAAATTCCGTTGCAGCAGTCTCTCTCTCTCAATATACTGTCTGGGTCTCCCCTCTCAGGCGTCCATGAGGTTATTTCCCGGATGCAAACCCAATAAAAACACAAACAAACCCGCCATCCTTTCCATTTTAAACTATCTGTATTTTGTTTTTGTGCAAAATATAAGTAAAGTAGGTAACTAAAGTGTGCGAGTAAAATGACAGATCAAGATAACATTTAAATAGGTCCTAAGGAGAACTATTGAAACAGGCCTAAGTGCAGCGAAGTCTGGGAAGCAATTTTCTATCTATCTAATCGCCGTTCTTGCTCAAAATTGCATAGTAGCTGTACGATCCTTTAAGAATCTGTAAAAGAAAACAAAATTAATTATCAACTTTTGAGTTTTAAAGGACAATGGTTAAAAAGGGTGCCCTTTTTTTCGCACGGCCATCAACTAAACCTTCAAGTAAAACGACTAGTGGTATTACTTAGATGGCTGTTTCTGTGCTTCGGAGGTTACACAGCAGGGAGTCAGGGACCGACGATTTAACATATCGTCCGAAGCATAGAAGCGTCGTTTTACGTGACCCATCCAAAAATCGTCCACACTTGGCGTTGCTTAACCTCAACGATCAATCCGGATCACCGAGCCAAGCTGAGCCATGATTATGCTATGATTTATAATTACGTTTGCACACTTATCTTGTCCCTAGAAGACCAATACATCTCAAAAACCTAATAAAAGTTACAAACTTTGAGCTCCTCTAGCTCAGTCCAGCAGACTGACTGTAAGTAGAGGTAGAAAAGCAAGGTTTGGTTACTGGCCGCGCGAAAAAAAGACACGATTTTCTCCATACAAAATTATGCAGTCTTTCCTTTCGTTATATTTTTTTTGCTTTAGACTATTCATCCTCATTTAGGATCTGAAGATCTAATATTTGAGAAGCTTGCGTGCTCACTTACAGAGATGCTCATTGCACAACCAAATGACTGACAAAAAGCTAAGGATTATGATGACGATAAAGATGATGATGACAATGATGAACATAAATATAAACATTTACATACAGGCACATACATTGTCTCTGGCGTCATTCTAAGATTACCTGTATGGTGGGAACCAGAAACAGCTCCATCACACACATATCTAAGAAAAATCCAAAAACTGTAAATTTCTGTCGTCTGTCTGTCTCACCGCCTGTTAAGACTTTTTCTCAGAAACGCATGGAGGTATAAAGTTGAAATTAATATAGATTACTCAAGTCTGTGATCTCTTAAAGTGGTAAAAAAATTAAACTTATAGGTCAACGCAATCAAAAGATTCCGCATATGTCTCAATTTTGCTGAAATTGCTTGATATTCGCAAGGGAATCAAAACCTAGAGGGTACTTCCCGTTGGCCTAGAATCATGAAATTTGGCACGAAGCAAGGTCTTATAGCACAAGTGAAGGGAAAAATCTGAAAACAGCAAATTTCTGACTTTCTAAAAAATATCCAATTTGGTTTACATGGATGACATGACACTTTAGTTTTTTATGTGGAAACCTAATTACACGTGTTACGCTCTCCAAGTGTGATCGGAACCCTTGGTGCGCGAGTCCTACTCGCACTTGACCGGTTATTTTGGTATTCCTTATCTCCAGCCGGGAATCGAACCCGGGACACCTCGCATGGTAGCCAGAGTCGCAAGGGCTATATTTCATTATGACACCAGTCGCCACCAACAAAATACAATGTATTATTACCCGGATTGCGCGACCATGGTGTCCTAAATATGGCTCATACAACTGTATACATTTTGTTGGTGTCGCGACACTGGTTGGTATCCTTGGTGTCCTGGTGAAATATGGACTTTGATCATATATACCCTTATAATAAGAATATGGCCCTAAAGATACCACGGACCGTGACAAACGTGGGGATCGTCAGCGTGGTAAAGGGCCCGGCGGTGAACACGACACTCTTGCGCAGCTGCCCGCCGAGCAGCAGTACGCACCGGCGCAGGCGCATGTCGCGCGTCCACCATGCGCTCTCGTACACACCCTGCTCCACTTGCTCGCTCTGGCGGACGGCAAAAGTGATACGATACCCTTGTAGCACAATGATTAAAAGTGTAGTCAACCCTTGTAGCAATTACCGGCCCATACCATTGGAATATAGTCTTTCGAAGTACAAAATTTTATTGTACAAAGGTAACTACGTAACTTCCGGAAGAAAAAGTTATGATCAAATTAAATGTCCATACAGTTTAATTGTTATTTACTTAACTCGTACTGCACAAAACTTTCAACAAACAACCTTTCTCTTTTCTTAGTAGTAGTTTTGCCTTGAATTTTTCGTTTTTGTTCAGTTGAAAAAACGTAAAAACTTTGCCGTGGGGTGGGCGGGACAGATAGTCCCCGCCACTTATGTCATAGGAAGACACTACGGATAGTGCTTTTATGGTTACATATACAATAAAAGCTTTGCGACTTTTTCCAAACAGGGTGGCAGAGACACTATCGTGCCAGTTACCCGATACGCCATTTATGCGTGAATCCCAATAATACTAAGCCAAGTCAACAAACGAAAATGACAGCAACAAAAAAACAGTCATCTCACCATGAAAAAGACTTCGTTCCCGTGCCAACAATATAGAAATAACTGAGCTATAAGAGCGAGCAGATACTCAGCTATCCACAATTGCTGCATCCTTGTCGTGCCATCCTAAAAACAGTCCTAATACAGTTATAGGCGTAATAACTCTTGACGTGGATCTATTTTTTTCATATTTTTAATCTGAATTGTAATAGTGCGGAAAAGTTGCCTTTTACCATTATTATTATTTGTACCAAGGTTTTAATTCGATAAAAAAATATCTTCTGCTGCCCCTTAGGCCCTAAAGTTTTATAAATTTGCGTAAAAATTGCATTCTTGCATATTTTTGATAAAATCCTGCAAAAACCTCCAGAAGAGAGATATGGATAATGGATAATGGATATATCCTATAATGATACAGGGCTTGTTTTTTGACGGAAGAAAGGACGATACAATTAGGACTGAAGAAAAGTTAGGAAAATTCTACCGGAAGACTGTGAAAGAGGAACATTATTCACGGATCCAGGAACCAGGTTCAATTTATATCGGGCACGTCGCTCCTCCATCTGGTTCTTCAAAGTCTGTATCCACTTCTATTATTGAGCACCTGACAAATATTATTTATTTATCTACACACACATCATAACAGTGGCATGATTCTCGCGCCTTCAATATACGGATATCGATACCTATAATTGACAGATTCCCATACAAAATCACTCGATATAGGTGTAGATATCGTATATCGAATGCGCGAGAATCATGCCACAGGTGAGCAACCTAATTTGATAGTGCAGTTATCAAAAGTAGATAACATTATAATTAGAAATTATAAGTACCTAACATTATTCATTCAATTGAATTGATTAAATACCTAATGTAAACATCACAATCTATAACTTATAAATTATAATGCTTATTACCACCCTGCCAAATTACATGAATATGTACATAATACTTTATTTTTTGTTAGATTTAACCATAAGTTTATAGGACTACGCCAATGAATAAAATAATTACCATCGTTAGTTGGACAGCGCTTGCGCAAATCATTAGCGAACAAATGATAACGTATATGAACAGTACAGGAGACAACAAAGAGTTGAACTTTTTTGCGTATCTGAAACAAACAAATGGTGAAGGGGAACCTACTTTGTTGATGATTTCAAAGATACTGCTTCACATCTTCTTCTAAAAAGCTACACATTAAGAAGTCTAAACAAGGGGTCAAGAGTTTCTGTATATCAATTTTGTTTACTGCAAAAATGAATTATTTTGTATTTTAATTTGAGAGATACATTTAATACTCACTTGATAAGAAACAAATGCTGGTAATGACAGTTTCGGATTCTTGTATGTACTTCGTCATTACCGACTTTTTCACTATCGCCAAAAATACTAGCGCAGTCCTTTTGTAAAATCTTCATTTGTCCCGTGAAGAACGTCATTAAAACAACAGCATTTGAGTCATAACTTGCGACAATACCACCACCGTAAAAGCAAATCAACGTATGCTCCATAATATAGAACCAGTATCCGTATGACCTAGATTTTTCAAACGGAAGCCAAGAACTCATGATTTCAGGATAAGGGATAGAGCCATTTGCCATCAAAGCTTTATCTCCAGAAGATAAATAAATTGCTAAAGGTGACATTATTACCGTCAAGACCGTAGCCATGACCAGGGTCCAATATAAATAAGTGATAATTCTGGAGTACTTGATGTATCCGTTCATGATGGTTGATGTTTTCTTGTCATTTCTAGAGATCTGTCTGATTTCGCAGCTAGAAACAGAGTTGATGATTTCCTTCCAAGTCTTCTGCCAAAAAACAAAGGTCCAAGCCTTGATGACGCAAACAGTACTCAACATACTAATTGAGAGATTTCTCAAAGCGCTTTCAAGGTCTGATCTGATGAGCCATAGTTCTACATACTGGCTAAGAACGAACATGGTTGCAGCGAAGTGAATGAAATTATAAAGGTATTTAGTTAGTCCTTCCTTGTGTTGGAACATTCCCATAAACTGCAATCCCGTTATATTCGGACCGAGTAATGGGTGATCCGGACTCTCAAGATTCTCTAAATGTCTTCTTAACATTTTCGAATACACCCGAATAGCTCTCAATTCTAACACGAAATGATTTCATAAAAAATATTTTCTTGGAGCGAATACATTTTGTGTCAATCAAACGCAAAACAGGACAGTAGGTACATAATTTGTTGACTTTTAAATGGGAGGGCGGGTCCAATGTCACAATAGAAAAACATGCCTAATTTGTACCTTGAGCGTCAGCTTGTCAACTATAATTGCCACTTTTGCACGGTTTTAGGGTTTCTATTAGAGAAAAAAAGGAACCCTATAGGATCCCTTTGTTGTCCATCTGTGTGACCGTCCGTCAACAAGACCTTTTTTCGAGAACGCGTGGAGGTATCAAGCTGAAAGGACATTACCAAGTTGAAAATTATAAAAACTGTACATTTCTATCCGTCTGCAAAAATATGTAGTTCAGTTTACATGGATGACATCATATTTTTTATGTAGAAACCTAATTTTACAATTAACGAGGTAATAATCTACAAGTTTGATCAGAACCCTAGGTGCGCAAGTCCTACCGCACTTGGCCGTTTATATTCTGCTGGCAATTCTAAATCCAAAATTGAATTTTGTTCTTTAAAACATACCATCCAAGTTTCAAACGACAGAAAGTGGATCCTTACATCAAGGTAAAATTTTGCAATGTCAATTTTGAGTTGTGTATTCTGTGTAATATCCGTTCTTAGATGCACGAAGCTTCGTTTGACTTTGCTCTCGCTCTATAAGTTGGCTCGACAAAAGAAGCCGGGAACAGAGCCCTTAGAAATACGTGTCTTCAAACGTTTGACTTTGCGTTTGAAAACAAAATTTTCTCTGTGAACACGGGTTTTATAGCAAGCATAACTCAATCACAAAGTAGTCGTACTAAGCTTGTATTGTGGTATGTATTCATACAGGGCGACCCAACTTCCGTGGTTGTTTTTTTTTTATGCAGAACACGTAAATCTGGATCTATATAATTATATTTTTGTACAAAAACCAAGTAATTTTTTAACCCTAGACATCTAACCTTCGTCAAATCGACGAATACCCGTCAGAAATATCGCTTTTTTATCGCGGACGCCGATCATAGTGACGAGCGACGTCCATTGCCAACTCCGTATCCGAAAAGATCTTCCTGGAGGTGGACTCATCCGGCTGGTAAGTACGTTGGTCTTTGAAATATTACGAATGTACTCGTCGTTTCGACGAATGGTTAGGGTTTGTGCATGTTTTTAGTAACTTGTGTTTGGATTATTTTGCAGTTTTTACTATGGGGACCAAGCAATTTTTGTCTGATGATTTTATTACGCGTTTGTTATTGGATGAGGGAGATGTCATGATCATTTGGGAGTGAAACAGCAGATGATGTGGGGATTGATGATTCAATAAGTAATGTCAACATGAACATGATAGTAAGTCCAACCAAGGTGAAGGCCAAAATCAGGGTCACGGCAAAGGTTGAGGTTAAGGTCAGCCATCATCCGGCAATAACCTTCAACCAATAGAAGTACGTTGTGGTCGTTGTTCATAGAAAACAAGGCTCATGACTAGAGACTAGATTATATGCAACATAAAAAGCCCAAAATAATATGCAAATATGCAAGAAAAATTGCTATAATATGCACCAAAATCCATAAAAGGGCCAAAATATGCAATATGAATTAATAAAAGTTGTATATTTTTCTCAACGATAAAAATAAATAAATATCAAATCAAGTACTATTTTACATCTGGTAAGAGACGGAAATTGAGCGAAATGTGCATGATTACTATAATAGTAAATGAAACAATTCTTTTGCATTTTGATATGGTGTAACAGAAAGGTGTTTTCAAGCCTAAAGAGGGTTGTTACTTTTTAGGGACATCATTCTAAACAACTTTCACTATGGGACCGACTTGATCAGAGCAACTTTATTTTTCACTCTACCATACAGATCAGCTGAGCGCTACTAGGCCCTAAATCTACTGAGTACTTTACTTTTACATGGGTAAAATAACTAGCCAGCCTTCAAATGAGGAGTCCTATGTTTCATCGTAAATTATTTACATTCAAAACTGTCACACTGTCTGTCTGCTGGTCCAACAACGACTAGCGGCTTTACTCATTCTTGCACAAAGTTATCATTTCTTAAATTTGGTTTGTTTGTTTCGCTAAAACTTGGCTTTTAAGATGGTATACAATGTAAGTATACCCTTGAGACAGTTCGTGAACAACTACTGTAGGTATTGTTCTCTCACAGTTGTTCTAACAAAGGGCTTATATGGCTAAGTTGAGTTGTGACTTGTGACCGATGACGTTGTATATCTGTCGTAGCCATATCGTCGAATTGGCCATATCATGATATGGCCAAACGTGAAATTTCATAAAACGATGAAATCTTTTAGGGCAAACACTGCGGTATCTTAGGTAAAGACTAAAGGGGAGAGCACAGCGAAGCCCCTTAATAGTCTTCGTGTTAGCTTGACATGTATAACGCAAAATACATCACGTAGTGCTGAATATCAATGCTATTAAAACCATGTTTTTATAAAAACCATCATGATATTTATGGCCAAATTTGACGATATGGCTACGACATATCAATGAAGTTTTACATGAATTACAGAAGAATCTAAATACAGTGTGTAAATGAACTATGTCTGAGCGACACTACCATGCATAGAGATAGTCTGAATACACTTGTCTCCGTGACCACACATGTGAGAAGAGGTTTAGTTAAGGATTCATTGTTTGAGTCTCCGATTTTACAATAAAACTGGCCGCCCATAGTGAGCAGCAAGATATAAGTTGTAACGAGACAACTTTGTGAGAAGCTGGAAATACCAGCATGAAATAGGTAATACGAGAATAGAAAACATGCTTTTTGTTTTTGCTTTCATTTTCCCAAGTATCATAGCCATTGCCTCGTAATACATTAACAATAAGTTAGTGAAACTTTACGTTTAAAATTTGGCTGATTCGTTTTCTTGGGCTGATTTATTCAAGAATCATCACAGGGAAGTTTACTACCTACTTTTTACAGGATACCGCATTTAAACTCAGTCTACCTGTTTCGGCGATAGAATGCCACAGACAGATACAATCACAGATAAACGCTTCTAACAAAACTATTTCATCATCGAGAGTAAAAAATAATAAATGCGTGAAAATATTAAAAAAAGAAAGCCTACTTTTTAAATACGGGTAGAACAGGAGCCCTATTTTTGAAATCGCTCGTGTGATATAATTTAAAAAAACGAATGATTTTCGTTCGTTACCTATATTCAATTCGCTCTGCAACGATTGGTCATTGATCGATTATATCACACGAGCGATTTGAAAAATAGGGCTCCAGAACAGTGCTACCGCCGCCACTTGAGCACAAAAGTATACTATGTAGTCTTCCAAAGATCTTTTGGCTAATGAGTGGCGTTTACAGGGGGCGCACTTCTATGCAACTCAATGCAACGAACCTGTCATCAACACCGACTTTTCATTCCTCATTGGTCATCAAGCGTTGGTTCCACCTATCATCGCACGGTAATAGATCGTTGGGAAGCGTACGTACTCCGTTTGCAGTGGAAGGGGGGAGCAAGAGGGTATAAGTTTGGGATAGCTGTGTGTTTGAGCCCGGATAGTACCCACATCGAAATATCCGACCAGTAGTAAGTAGTGACAGCGAGCGGTCTGCAAAACTCAAACTAGTGTAAATACTGCCGTTTACTCTGTGTCTGTCCCATTAAGAAGTTCGTGAGTAGTTTGGCATCACCCTAATAGGGTCTAACAAGCACTCTGGATTTGTTGGTTTTTGTGTCGTTTGTAACTGAAAGGATTTATAATCACAGGCTGAATGGCAATCAAAGAAGAAATAAAAGTATTTCTGAGCTCTGGTATTTATATGAAAACAAAAGTAAAATTTGACTCTCATGCCTAGTATTAGAGCATATGATCAAATGAATTGAACTAACAATAGACTTTCCCTACCAAACAAAATTAATGGATTTATCCATGTGCAGTTTAATTACGTTTTTGACCCCCTTTGGGTCCGAATTTTCGAAAATCCGTTCTTAGTGCTCAGTTACGCTATGAAAGCAGCCATTGTGCAAAAGTTTCATGCCTCTAAGCCTAATGGGCCTATTAGACTACGCTGTCGGCAGGGCCCCGTTTGACTCACTGTCTCTTTCATGTCGTTCCATATGATATGAGTGAGATGTCTATACAAATCGTGCCCTGCCGACAGCGTAATGTAATAAGCTCTTATCGGTTTGGGCTCTGTGTTGATCATCCATCAGTCAGTCACTGAACACATTTATAGATTAGATGAATGTAGGTATAGACAAAGGTAAAACTGTAGTATGTCCAATATCAAAAAAATATGTTTACTTACATATTCTATTTGCTAGGTAAACAAACATTCATGAAATTAAATTATACTCATAACAAATACGGAGATACCCAGAAATGTGTCCTTTTCCTATATTCTATCCAAGTTTTACTTTCATAATTTCTGTAGTTATTTATTGTACTTCATTTTACAAAATGAAATGAGTGTTGGCGCCAGATTAATTAAAAGTATTTGTTTTGACGGTCAATTCCTTGCCTGAGTTGACATGACAGGCCCGCTTCTGGTCAGTGATTGGCTGCAGCGCCGGACAGCCCGCTCCCGCCCCCCTGCGTCCGCTATTTTGTACGAAAAAAGGAGATTTTGTATCAACGCGCACGCAATGCTCCTTGCGTTATTTTATAAATAAAACTGTGCTACTATGTGACGACCAAATACTGAATTGGAAAGTGTTATCGTTAAACTCTACCTCAGTGCTCGTTGTGTGAGTCGTGGCCACGACGAAGTGCGTGCGGTTCAATTCAAAGAAACACGCCGCCATGCCAACCAGGAACTATCAAGGAAACACCTAATCCATCTTCATCCGGCCAGCTATTAGATCCAGTGCCTGGTAAGTGGTTCCCTGTTTAATTTGGGTTTAGGGTTTACCGTCAAGGCAGAAGTTTTGTCTGATGCGACCATCCATATTTTCTCCCCCGCGAAAACAATGAGTTTGTATTTAACCAAACTCTTTCATAATTATCTCTGCCCCACAAACCTTTACGACACATGGAGAAACATAAACACATGCGGATTAACGAAGCGCAAAAAAGGGAATAGAAACCGCAGCCGCAAAAAGCGTTGGTATAGGTACGCCTCAGCGTGATTAGGCGGCTGGAAATTTCGCTTTTCATGTTAACGCATGGCGCCCATAGCATTCCGAGCGCGGGGAAAGGTTTTGTTGCGGTGAGGGTCGCGTAATAAAATTGAATAGCAATAGCGAGGGCTCAAAATGCCGGTTTTAAGTAGCTTGCCGACGAGGTGGCGCGTCACGCTATTGCTATTTTGCTATTTGATTTTATTAAGTGAGTGCAGATGCCGTTTTTTTTGTAGCCGGCGGCGCCGCCGTCGACAAGCCAAGACTGGCATTTTGCGCCCTCGCTACAGCCATTTCCAAGTGATCCTGTACGCGACTCGCATCCCCGTGGCTGGATTCTGCAAGCGAATCACATGTCAAAGGCAATGGTCCCACCAACAACGGCGAGAAAGCGATTAAAACTATCGGCGATTTTCTCGCTCAAGAAACTAACAGAAGATACAAATCGCGTGTGGGTAAAAGAGAGACATATATTTAAAATTCATCGCTGGCTGTTCACACTGCCGGCGAGAACTCGCTCTTCCCTCTTTGATCGCGGCGGCGATAAAAGTCGCTCAGCGGTACTCGCTCGGCGAAATTCGCTCGGCGACACTCGCTCGGCGACTCTCGCTCGGCGACACTCGCTCGGCGAAACTCGCTCGGCGATACTCGCTCGATCCAAGGACAAAACTACATTCGCTACTCGCTGCTCGCTCGTCGCCGGTGGGACCAGTGTCATAGCAGAACGACAAAACTATCAGAACTACACCCTCGCTCCTCGCTGCTCGCCAATCGCTACTCGTTACTCGTCGCCGGTGGGACCAGTGCCAATAGCTATAGCGAAAGCGCGAAACACCGGTTTGTTTGTAGCAGTCGCGGCACGTCTCGGTGCGGTCGACAAGCTAATTTGTCGACAAGACAAAACCGGAATTTTGAGCCGTCGCTATAGCCACTGTCATACGATTCGCTTGCAGAATAGCAGCCCTAGTTCTTCACTCTCTCGCGTCGCACGCAACCGCAACCCCTCGCGGGGTGTTCGTGCTAAGGCCGCTGGTTTGTGTGACGAGGCGACGACTGAGGACGGCTAATGAACGAAGCTCGTTTGAAGCTGCGAACGAATGATGTCGGAACTTCGTAACGCGTGGCTCGTGACGCGTCTTAAATATGCATACATTGGGGAATATGAGGAAGAACCCCATTTACGTGTATTTTAGGGAAAACTTTGAAGAATGTTCTAAGTCATACGTTATTTAATAAGCATGGTGTTGTCCCAAATTCACAAGTTGTTTTCTGGTGATTGCAGCTGCCTTCTACGTCAATTCAGCTTGGTCTTTCAAACCGGACATTCCAAATATTTAAACACTTCCATCAACAAAAACCAATCAAATTTATGACATTTTTAATTTTTAGGTTTTTCATATCACAATTTGTTCCAAAACATGTAGAGCTATGCAGTAAAACCGTTATTTATCCAAAGCAGAGGATTGTTGAGATCAAGTGTGATCCTGATTACCATAAACAACGCCAACTACCCTTGTCTCTAAACTCATGCAGCTACGGCCCTCGGGTCAATGGAATGCGGGATTAGTCAAAGTTGAATCCACTAGCCTGAATGTCATTACATTCTGCAACCTATTGTTTAAAGGTCGCGTCGTACTTGGTTCAGCATACGGAGCTACGGCCTAATGCTACTAAATACAAGATAATTTCCATAATCAAGCTATGCTTCTTATATGCCAGCGAAAGGCCAGCATCTTCGAGACAAATAAGCCCCGCAGACAGAATGGTACCTAAGGCGCGTAACATCAAAGATCTGACTGTGTTATAACTTATAAGCATTACGTATATGTCGCAGTTAGGTGGTTAAATCAGACACTTACCCTAGACCGTTAATAAAAGACCGACATTTTAACCAAGTCGCTAAAGTTCCGTCAGATAGGTGAGTGAAGAGTTTACCGAGTTGTCTAAACGTTCGTAGGCAACAAGACGCATTCCAACTTTGGTAGGGTATCAAACAACCAATTCGGTTTTGTGAAACTACATGGGATCGCCTCGCTCCGCTCCGATTCGCTCCGCTCCGGGTGGTTCATAAAGTTGTGACCTAACACAAGAAAGTTACCTAAAGCAACCAATTTGGTTTTGTGAAACTACTAATCGTGAAATAATCATGGCGAAGTCGACAACATGTTTACAATTGCACCAAAGACCAAATTTGAAACAAAAAACACTGAACACAACAAACCAACGTTGCACAACGTTTGCCAAAAAGATAGACTCTGAAAGTAATCAGCAGTTGTTGAGACGCCATCTTGTTTTAACCAACACGCCGGCTTTCGGTAAGACAGATTGTTAAGCGTTTTCGACAATGCTTTATTTAAATCAAAATGCTAGTGACTTGGTTATATGTCGGTCTTTAATTAACGGTCTAGGATGTTATTTATTATATATTTATTACCAAAAAGTATTTGTGCCATTACAGCTAACCAGAGCCCTATTCTCTTATGAAAAAACACATAGCCATAGCGTATCAATTGCTGCCAAGGGCGCAAAACGCCTCTACGGTGCCGGCCACTGTCTGTTACGGCCCATATCAACGTCCGTCCAACCTTCGCGGAATTGTTCGAATTTCTTCACAAGACGGAAAGGTATTTGGCTAACCAATTTATCCTGACATCTGCAATCCGGCTCGGCTTGAAACATTGTACGTGGGCATTTAATGGTTAGCCGAGATTTTATTAAGTTTTTGTCATCAACGCAATGTGAAGGCATCTCGTCAAGCAAAATTGTGTAATGAACATCTGCAGATTGAATTTGGAATTTACCACCTTTTGTGGGAGAAGGCATGAAGCAGTGTTTGTAATAAGTAGTGTATATTATATTGCGTTATATTTTAAAGTGTGGTGGAGTAGGTATGGCCAAATGTTACTCGAATCCGGGTAAATTGCCGCTTTCTTGGACGGAAGAAACCAAAATGTGACTATCAGGAAACCGAAGACTATGATCTATTCCGCCATGATATGATCTAACGTTTCCTGAGCCTGAGCTCATGTAATGAGGCCGACATCCAATGAAGGGCAGACACGGGTCGGACACGCACGGGGGAAATGAAAATTTTCGTAATTCGCAATAATGCCCATATTCCAGCGATATTTTATACTAAAGTCACGTACGAAGACAGGTACTGGCGTCTTTTAATGATATGAACGAGATAATTTAATAACGTAGTAACACCCCATAACAACCTACCTATAATTGCAAATAAATGCCAAATAAATCATCAACTAAGTCGCTTCCCACTGTCTGTCCCTATGTATGCTTAGATCTTTAAAACTTAGCAACGCATTTTGATGTGTTTTTTTTAATAGATAGAGTGATTCAAAAGGAATGTATATGCGGGGCGGGTCACTAGTGCAAAATAAATATAATTATTAAATCATTATTTTAAAATAAAGGTAGACAGAGACTCCACTTTCCTCTATCCTGGCATACATCTCTCGCTTCCTCCTCGTGTTCTTATTACTTATAGCTTTACCGATTATATCTAATGGTAAATAGATACCCTTTAAATGTATTAATACTTATGTCTAGTTTCTGACGAAGATTCCAATCAAGAAAGGGGGACTATTTAGGGGAGACTATTCATTGACTTTGCAACCATTGAGAAATAAAGGAAATTCTATCTATTTGACGCCATTTTCCCCAAACAAAGGGTTAAGTGTTAATCAGTTCTCTTATCTTTCTTGATTTAGCGTGAATATACTCCACGGTTTACTTAGTTTATATGGAAATCTGCAAAACTATGAATAACACTAGAAACTACGATTTGGTGTTCTCACCAACACTTGGATGTTATTATACAAGAATAACAAGGCGTTTATAAAACGGTATCTAGACTCCGCGAGCAATCTGCATATTTATGTATAAACATGAGAGCGTGGTAAATTGTAATGGCTTTGAAACAAAATCCCTTTTGAACTAGTCCTTTTTAATGTTATGCCTTTAAATAACCCTTTTATTAGGTTGGTCGTATCATGAAATAGCAGTATGCAACAATGATCAGCATGGAAATGTCACCTACTTCTAGTTTTTATTTGTAATCCCATCTAATTCGTCATTTGATTAGTCTAAACATCATTTGATTTCGAAAGGGTTTAGTCTGTAGGGTTCCGTACCCAAAGGGTGCCAAACGAGACCCTATTAGTAAGCCCCCGCTGTCCGTCCGTTCGTCTGTCCGTCAGCGGGCTCCATGGCACGCACCGTGACAGCTAGAAAGCTGAAATTATCACAGAATGTCATACACATTCGCTGTACCCTGTTACCACTACATTAACAAATAATGAACTTCATGAAATATTAAACAAATAAAGGTGTCTCCATACAAGCCATACAAGCCAAACATACGCCTTTTGCGTAATTTTTGAGCGTTGAGTTTCGGGACATCCTGTTTTGTATAGGCCCCTGGCCAAAATTAATGAAACTGCAGAAACCAATGGCAGATCCATTTGACAATCGCCCCTTTCACATTAGGAATAGAAAGGCAGTTGCTAACGACATAACCAAATAAAGGAATCGCTGAACAAAGGGCCAGGGTCTATCAGAAGGATAATGCGATTATTTCACATCTGTCCTTCATAAAGTATATCGCTTTTACGCCGCTACCGTTTTTCCATCAAGATGGATAGATTCGGATTTACGACTTCTCGATCCGACTTTTGTACAACATAAGTAACGCTCCACGCTAACGGTCTAAAATATATTTTTTCTTGAACGATCGTTTTCGGCAGTCATGACCGGAATAATTATGTATATTTTTCACCTTTTATTGCTTTTTATTTACCTACTAGTAGATACTAAAAGGTTCGGGTCAGTCGTAAATCTAGATACCTACATTGATGTTTGGTATTGGATACTTTTTGATGGTAAAAGTAAATCTTTCAAGCTTATAGAATGTTAAATAAAGATTAAATAGTGAAGATAATTTAAGCACGCTAACAAATAGGCAAGGAAGAAATGGAATAGTCATGTGATGAAGATAAACCAAGCCGACAAAAATGCATAGGATAGGCTGAATGAAATGAAAGTATAGTAGACTCGGTGAATTTGACGGCCGTTCACCGTAATAACAAAGAGACATGCACCAAAACAACACCAGAATACGAATATAAAGGATAGAAAAAAGCCGTAAACCAAATAGAGTACCTAACTCACTCGCCTGGCCTACACTTGCAGCTTACATCAGCAGTTTAACGTAGAAGAACATAATTTCAACAAATATTACATATTAACCTCAATTATGGGCCATGCTATAACATTTAAAGTAGATGATGAGGTACATGCTCACTCGTGTCTATACTGTCCGATCCTGGAGCGGCAGACACGTCCACACGCACGGCACACATGCAATAGCTTGCGTGTTTAATTAGATAAAAAAATATTAAAAACACTCATTAATTGCCAAGCTGTTTATACGCGCAGAAAGTGTGAGTAAAGGGCACAACTCACGATGCAATCTGTCTCGCGATTTATTGCTGCAACTTGTATTTCTCTATCTGACTATCTTCCTGCGTGCCCTGTCTTTCTCTAACAATTGCAAATGAAGGACAGGACAGGAAGATTGACAGAGAGAGAAATACAAGTTGCATCAACAAGTCGCGAGACAGAACAGGAAGATAGACAGAGAGAGAAATACAAGTTGCATCAACAAGTCGCGAGACAGATAATAGCATCGTGAGTAGAGCCGATGCCACGGGATCAGAAGTTGCTTAGGGGACCAAAGAAATCGGCAAGACAAAGTAAGCACAAATAGACTTGACTAATGCAGCTATCCGGAAAGACAACGTGGAACCTGAATCATCCGATGATTAGCTAAAAGGGCCTTACTCAACTTTTATGCAAAAGCGAAACTTAATAACTTATTATTATACTTCTTTTTTATCACAAAAGCAAACAATTAATATAATTAGAATATTATGTGAGTGCAAAATTAAAATTAAACAAAGCAGTACCTACTTGTGATCCGCCCCACACTAGGCAAGCCCGTTTCATGGGATCATACAGAGGAGAAAGTGACATACATTGTAGTGTCACTTGCACCAAAATACCTGCAGCAAACGACCTCAAACAACAACAAATTACACAAATACCTCTTATAATAAAATAAGCATGAGAAACCTTAAAATGCACGCACAATATTCTAAATTGACAAAAAATCTCATAAAATAAATCAATTCAGTCAAGCAAGAATGAGGAGCGTCATCGTATAAACAAAAAAATAATCAATGTTACTGGCTGGATTAAAATACTTACGAACCTCCTTAGTGCGTTTACTTATAGTCACCGCCGAGTTCATAAAATAAGATGACAAAGGGAATTTACGGTGGTGTGAACAAAATTATGCAAAAGGTTCGCGAGTAGCGTTGTCAGCATCTACTTTGCAATGCCCAGTGGACGCATTCTGTTTTCAACTACTTTTTTTTCGCTAAAAACACAAGCTTTATCAGTATTTACTTTCGTGACCGGAGAGTAAGCTGATATGGCATTTTTGCTTTTAGGATTTTACCTAAGACTAATAAATGACATCGTCTTTTATCCACAGTACTTGGTAAGATCTCTGAAGTGTCAAAGAGAGTCCGTTTCGACTATTTACGAGCAGTTTGTGTGCCAAAGTGGGCGAGAGTATATCTGAGTTCATCTGACTCCAGTTGTTTTAAAAGGTTAAATTACGAAAACCACTTAACATGACCAAAACACACATACAACACTCTTATTAGAGATAAGCTCGCCTTTGTACACGTTTTCTATGTTTTTTACTGTCCTATGTAACTTTTTGTGTGCAATAAAGAAATTATGAAATTATGAAATACAATGATACCTGTGCAGGATGTCAGATGCATAGTTAAACATAAACATAAACATTTACGTACAGGCACAAACTTTGCTTCTGGCCCCACACTAGGATACTGAAACTGCGACATCACAAACATAAATAAAAATAAATAAATGTAAACATCCAAGACCTGAGTTTTTTTTTGCCCCGCCGGGATTCGAACCCGGGACCTCTCGCATGGTAGGCAGATGCGCAACCGCTGCGCCACAGAGTTGCACTCACTAGTAGTCTTACTACTACTACTAATTGTTCAATTTTCAATTTTGCTTGACTTGGGGCCAGTTCAGTTATATATTAAAGATCTTAAAGTTTCCTCAGGATGGATTTAATAATAATACTAATAATAATATAATGGATGGATTTAATAATAATACTAATAATAATTAATACCTGCAGAATAGTACGCAATTTTCTAGGAAATTCTTAGATTTTTCTTAGCACTTGGCTACGGCTCTTGCTTAAGAAACTACACCTCCTAGGAGTGAAAAATAAAAATAAAAATAAACGATAATAATAATAATAAATATTTTCATAAAGCAGACCAACAACCAAGCTAAGCATTTAAAATGCTTGTTTATAGTCATTGGTTGTGCTTGTGTTATGGTCAATTTATTATTATTATTTAATCAAATGACAATAAACATCACGCGATAAGGCGTGATTTTTCGGGCGTGATTTTGCTTATATATAGCAAAACTGAAGTTATAAAATGGCAGAGGCAGATGTCATTATCCGGGTGACGCAACATGACACAACCTTTCCTTTTTGCTCGTCACATCGAGATAATATCACGCACGAGTTCTCGTTATGTCTCTCTCGAATAAGGGAACGAGATATGATTTCCGACTGATTAAGTTAATATAGTAAAGGTCTAGGAAACCTTCGCGAATAACCTACTATATCAACCTCCTGGTTTTATGGACATATATAGGAAGAATGTATTCAATATGTGTATTTTTTTGTTTAACAAGCTGCCTGACGACTTTAAAGTAATGAATAGCGAGTCCTTAAGAATATTTAAATTATAAAAACTAAACATTAAATATAAAATTATAAAAACCTTACGACATTTTTGATTTATATGTTTAATGAGAATTGAATGACAAACTATTTACAATAATACTCTAATTTATAAATTAAAAATGTAACTATTATTTTGCATGCTTAAACATGAGCTGAAAACACTGACATATTCTAATGTTAAGATCCTAGATCCTATTTTACTGTTTTCTTGCAAATAAAATTCATTTCATTTAAATTTTTTTGCTGCTAAATAATTATCAAGTATCATATAAGTAGCAATTTATAATACCTATTTGACACACATAGATACCGAGAAAATTTAGTACTTTTGGTCAATATTCAATATTATTTCATCTGATCTCACCATCCTCAGCGTTTATCTGTATGCTTACTTAAGGCATTTGACATATCAAACGTACATGAAGTGTCAAATAAAGTTATATGACTGTTTATCTGACTCTTGAAAGACCGGCACTAAGTAATACAACGTAAGTTATCAACTTATCACATTTGTTAATTTATTTCAGGAAAATCTTATAGGACCCCTTGTTTCAGCGTGCATAAACAAATAATACGAGCCAACAATCACATTTCCGTTGATAGAAACCAAAACAGGAAGTAAGCGACTATTGTACCGTATAAGAAGTGGGAAGGGAAGCCGACAAGGGCACATATTGTCACGTACCACGTACCGTACCGCCTCTGCATTTTACCGCCCTATGCCCTACGCCTTATAGCAGGGTTCCGTGAAGATGGCAAAAGATTATTAATATGCAAGCTCGCCATTGTATATAGTTTTTCTCACATAATTTTTCTTTGTCTATTTTGTGGGTTACAATAAAGAAATTACGAAATTAAGTAGGTACCTTGAAATTATCAAACCACCCTTTCCCGGAGTAGGGGTTGGCAGATTGGCAGGCTTGTGCCGTTCAGCCATAGAAAAGAAAGTTGTAGTATTTGCTTAGGTGTTCTTTTGTTTTAACCAGGCAGTGTGCTATGAATAAGTTTGCTAAGCTGTGACCAAAATATACAAAATTATGGATATTTATATGAATTTATAAAGATTATCGAAATAATACTATAATTCGCATTGCCCGGCTTTTCAGGAAATTAATTTTAATCCATTTTCTCTGTTGTTGCCGTTCCCGGTAAAAAATATAAATAAATAAATATATGGTTCGAATCCCAGTACTGACCATGTACTAATGAAATAAATCATTTCTTTATAACTTAAGTATGCGATACGGATGTTCTAACTGTGTTGATGGAAAAACATCGTGAGGAAACCTTCAATACTCCATAGCTGCGCGATGGGCTTGCTCCCTGTCACGCAAAATAGAGTATTGCATCACTGTCTGAGTTGTGCCTCTGCCATCCCGTTTGGGAAAAGGCGGGACGCTATGTTATGTGTTGTTGTTATGTTAAAATTTATTTGTATTCTATTTACGTAGGTGAGCGGTTTTTTTAATGGGATCATATTTGAAAAAGTTTCTTTTTCTGCAACTTTTAAGTAATTTCTATTCAGAATCACGACCTGTTCTCAGCCTATAGATAAAAAGTGCCCCGAAAATTCCATTTATATTTTCGTTTCCACTTAGTCACTATCATACAAATCATCTAGAAAATCGTGACGAAATAGGAAAAAAATAAATTGGGACACATTGTTTCCTTAGGTGTGAGAAGAGCTCGTGATTCTGAAAAGAAATGACTTAAGAGTTGCAGAAAAAGATATTTTTTCAAATATGGTCATATTAAAATAACCGCTTAGGTATATGTACGTAAAGGGGACTGCAACTGAGAGTCCAAAATACAAAAGTTTTCAAATTACTTACGTTTGGTTTTTTATTCCTCCTCTCCCCTTCGCCGCCTTTGCAAAATGGGTTTGCTAATGTGTTTCCCCAAATGCGGCAAAATGTGACAGTAATCTTAAAATAATAATTCTTAGCAACGCGTTTTGTGTTTTCCTTTTGCTGGCAGTCCAAATTGTTTGTTTATTTTGGATACGGATGATTTCGAAATCTGGTTTGAAAATATAACTGAAAAGTTTATCATTTTAATAAACTTAAGTACGATGGAAGTGGGATATAATGATGGGTAGGTAAAATAATTATTATTAGGTGATTTGATTATTTTACCAAGACACATGTATCAGATATAAAGTAAAAATTATTACGGTAGTGATTGGTCTGCTAGCTGGTCGATAGGTCTGCTAGCACTCTTGGATAGATACGGAGTCTCACTTTTATTTCACATTTCTGGCTCAAGGTGTTGTCTGAGTCTCGTCTGTCTTGTGTCTGTCAAAAGTCGTCGTTTAAAATATAGAATGTCTGTCCGACAGTCTGTCTCGTCATTGTTGTCAGTCAGCCAGTATCCTCAGCCAGCCAGTGTCGAAGCTGGCCAAGGAGTCGCCGCGACAGGTAGGATGAATAAACTACCAGGGAACCCATTGCATTTAAAAACCTCTTTTACTTACCCGCCCTTTATTTTCTTTTATGGGCAAACTTTTATTTCTTTCCAAGACGTGTCCACGATAGTGCTTCTTGGTTATTTGCACGACGAAATAGCTTTTGCAAAAAAAAAGACAATTCAATCATTCTTTAAATTTGAGACTTCGAGAGGCCTTATATCGATCGAGATTGAATTCGATGCGGAGCGATTGAGTTCGGAAAAATATCGGGCGAGAACAATACTTATTTCAGTGTGCTTAGTGTGAGTTTTTCTAACTCATCGAAAGCATTTACGCGAACTCAGTTTTATATGGCATTGAGAAAGCACCTCCTAGCAGCAAAGATTTGAAATTAAAATTCTAAGTGCTAGGGATTACAAAGCACTATTGTCACTTTTTGTCACGATCGGGTGCGTTAGATTTATCGGTGACGATCTGACTAATTTTGGTCCCGCAGTGCCCTTCCACGAATTAGATCTGTGGTGGCACTTCGTTTTATAACCTCGTTACCAGCCTGATCATCATCCTCATCATGTTCTAGTCCTAGAAAAAAAAACAGTTTATAATAAAACTAAATTGTAGAAATATCTAAGTAGGTACAATAACTATTTGATTAGCTTTATTTGGTTTTATACAGACCCCTCATGGTTTCTTCAGTTTCAGGGATGCCTAACGATATAGCCATATTCTGGAGAACGGAGCAGGCCTGTGAAATCATTGCACATTTAACTGGCTTATAGTGAAGGACCCTGTCTTTATTTAAGCACCGCCAACGATTCTTTTAACTCCCGAACGTATTTTCAATAACAACTCTGGCTGCACAGTGTTTATCATTATAGTATGCTTCTGGTGAGTGTGGAGCAGGGTCAGATATGGGTGTCATCAGCCATGGGCGTTACGAGTAGCTAGAGTCTCCTAAAATAATAAATGTTTATTATAATAGTGAGATATTATATTATTTTTGAAAGTCAATGCAAAACAATCTTTAGACAGAAAATTACGGTTAGTGATTTTGGTAAAATTCCCTAAAAACCACACTACTTCCCCATTCTGATTCAACGATTGCATGTATGGTTGCTGTTCTCCCAAATCATCGCATCGTGATTGGAACCTCCGAATTTGGCGTTCACTCACGCACCGATCGGTATCCCCCGCACCACCCTCGTGCGTTTCGTTCGTGCATAAGGCGAGTTTTCAACTGAAAAATTTCCCGGCGGACACCTGTTATCTATTTTCCTCCTCAATGAGGGGTCTCCTCATGGTTTCTTCAGTTTCAGGGATGCCTAACGATATAGCCATATTCTGGAGAACGGAGCAGGCCTGTGAAATCATTGCACATTTAACTGGCTTATAGTGAAGGACCCTGTCTTTATTTAAGCACCGCCAACGATTCTTTTAACTCCCGAACGTATTTTCAATAACAACTCTGGCTGCACAGTGTTTATCATTATAGTATGCTTCTGGTGAGTGTGGAGCAGGGTCAGATATGGGTGTCATCAGCCATGGGCGTTACGGGTAGCTAGAGTCTCCTAAAATAATAAATGTTTATTATAATAGTGAGATATTATATTATTTTTGAAAGTCAATGCAAAACAATCTTTAGACAGAAAATTACGGTTAGTGATTTTGGTAAAATTCCCTAAAAACCACACTACTTCCCCATTCTGATTCAACGATTGCATGTATGGTTGCTGTTCTCCCAAATCATCGCATCGTGATTGGAACCTCCGAATTTGGCGTTCACTCACGCACCGATCGGTATCCCCCGCACCACCCTCGTGCGTTTCGTTCGTGCATAAGGCGAGTTTTCAACTGAAAAATTTCCCGGCGGACACCTGTTATCTATTTTCCTCCTCAATGAGGGGTCTCCTCATGGTTTCTTCAGTTTCAGGGATGCCTAACGATATAGCCATATTCTGGAGAACGGAGCAGGCCTGTGAAATCATTGCACATTTAACTGGCTTATAGTGAAGGACCCTGTCTTTATTTCAGCACCGCCAACGATTCTTTTAACTCCCGAACGTATTTTCAATAACAACTCTGGCTGCACATTGTTTATCATTATAGTATGCTTCTGGTGATTGTGGAGCAGGGTCAGATATGGGTGTCATCAGCCATGGGCGTTACGGGTAGCTAGAGTCTCCTAAAATAATATTTTTTTATTATAATAGTGAGATATTATATTATTTTTGAAAGTCAATGCAAAACAATCTTTAGACAAAAAATTACGGTTAGTGATTTTGGTAAAATTCCCTCAAAACCACACTACTTCCCCATTCTGATTCAACGATTGCATGTATGGTTGCTGTTCTCCCAAATCATCGCATCGTGATTGGAACCTCCGAATTTGGCGTTCACTCACGCACCGATCGGTATCCCCCGCACCACCCTCGTGCGTTTCGTTCGTGCATAAGGCGAGTTTTCAACTGAAAAATTTCCCGGCGGACACCTGTTATCTATTTTCCTCCTCAAATCCATCTCCTGCCTGTGTTGCTCGATCCTAAAGTGCCTCCATTCGACGTCACTCTGTACAAATTGACGAGCGGCCTCATCCGCCCGTGCCACAGGAGGTCTCCGTGATGAAATCACCCGTCTCCCGGGCGAAACATTACGTCTCCGCCGTGTCGCCTCGGTGGTACGTCTCCGGGGAGACACCAAGATGTTTCGCCGGGACAACGACACCATGATGAGTCTCTGAGGCGACACCATGATGTTTCTCCGGGCAGACACCAAGATGTTTCGCCGGGGCGACACCATGATGAGTCTCTGAGGCAACACCATGATGTTTCTCTGGGCAGACACCAAGACGTTTCGCCGGGGCGACACCATGATGAGTCTCTAAGGCGACACCTGTTATTTCCTTCCCTTCTCAATTCCATCGCCTGCCTGTGTTGCTCGATCCTAAAGTGCTTCCATTCGACGTCACTCTGTACGTATTGACGAGCGGCCTCATCTGCCCGTGCCACAGGAGGTCTCCGTGATGAAATCACCCGTCTCCCGGGAGAAACATTACGTCTCCGCCGTGTCGCCTCGGTGGTACGTCTCCGGGGAGACACCAAGATGTTTCGCCGGGACAACGACACCATGATGAGTCTTTGAGGCGACACCATGATGTTTCTCCGGGCAGACACCAAGATGTTTCGCCGGGGCGACACCATGATGAGTCTCTGAGGCAACACCATGATGTTTCTCTGGGCAGACACCAAGATGTTTCGCCGGGGCGACACCATGATGAGTCTCTAAGGCGACACCTGTTATTTCCTTCCCTCCTCAATTCCATCGCCTGCCTGTGTTGCTCGATCCTAAAGTGCTTCCATTCTACGTCACTATGTACGTATTGACGAGCGGCCTCATCTGCCCGTGCCACAGGAGGTCTCCGTGATGAAATCACCCGTCTCCCGGGAGAAACATTACGTCTCCGCCTTGTCACCTCGGTGGTACGTCTCCGGGGAGACACCATGATGTTTGTCCGGGCAGACACCAAGATGTTTCTCCGGGGAGACACCAAGATATTTCGCCGGGGCGACACCATGATTAGTCTCTGAGGCGACACCATGATGTTTAAACATGAATATGAATATGATTGCCGGGCGTAGAAAAAGGAGTATGGCCGGACAAATTTCCTTGACATGTAATGTCAATTACTAATTACATTACATTACTAACATTTAGTTTTGTGGGATGTATATGTAGCCTATAAGATTTTAATGCAATAAACGTCTATTCTATTCTATTCTATTCTATTCTATTCTATTCTATTCTATTCTATTCTATTCTATTCTATTCTATTCTATTCTATTCTATTCTATTCTATTCTATTCTATTCTATTCTATTCTATTCTATTCTATTCTATTCTATTCTATTCTATTCTATTCTATTCTATTCTATTCTATTCTATTCTATTCTATTCTATTCTATTCTATTCTATTCTATTCTATTCTATTCTATTCTATTCTATTCTATTCTATTCTATTCTATTCTATTCTATTCTATTCTATTCTATTCTATTCTATTCTATTCTAATCTATTCTATTCTAATCTAATTATGAATAAATATCTTATCTTACCTAAATAGTTCTAAAAACGAGTTCTGCGCAAATCACCGCGCTGGCCAAGTTGTTTTCCGGCCGCTATACCTACTTTGAGAAGTCTCTGTTGTCGCCTCCGATTCAGTGCAGTCCTCATGAACATTCTGAACATTCTGTAAATAAAATAACAATAAATTTGCAAAAGTCGACAAAGGGGACACAAAAATGTAGTGTAAGTATAAACACAGCGTGTGTAGTGTTGTTTTTAACAGTTACATTTAAAGAAAAAAATATTTTTTACTTCAGGCCTAAGCTCATTAATGGGTAAGCCGGTAGCAACGACTTCTCCAATGAGATTTAAAACTCTTTGTTCTAAATCTGTTAACTTGGAGAAAACCGCCGGTCCACCATCAGTACCCGTGGCTGCTCTATGCAGACGAGCTGCCTTCTTTTTTGTGTTATTTTTGAGGTCACTCCACACCTGAAACATGCATTTTACACATAGGTGCTACCCGTACGAGCTTACTTGAGACCTGAGCCGATGACGTCATTACGTCGTTTGTATGCATTCCAGTGGAGTCTCAGGTTTTCTCGTACCGGTAGTAAATATGTAGCTTGTAATTTTATAAACCACCACCGAATTCCTCAACCAGCTGATCAAAACTTAAACCTTTTTCCCTTTTCTGTGTGGATTTTTTATCACCACTTCCATCACTATGTAATAAGGACGTCAAGTCGTCCCAATCTGTTAAACGACTAATTCTTCCCTTGGCGGTGCTGGAGGGCTTAGTCAGGTCACCGTGTCTGAAAATATAAAGCCACAAATTTATCAACTGCTGCGGTTCAACCAGCCCGATATGGACGTGAATGGCCGCAGATCGCACAAATTGGCGGTATAACAGTGGAGGCGAACATGCTGATGAAGAAAAGATAAATCACGAAATATGTTACCTAGATTCAACAAACTACACTAAATAATACAGCACATTAGGTACACTTACTGTTCCATATATGTTATGAGCATTTCAAATTGTTGCGCACTCGTTCTCATGGTGGACCTTTGGTATTTTTGCAAATCCGGCAATCAAATCTATCACGTTCCTATGCGAGATATGCAAGAGACTGTTTACAAACATGTCAAAATCGCGTTAATCGCGTCTTATTAAAGCCCGTCAAAATATGATAAGGACCTTTGTAATCGGCAGATACGGTCAAGAGGGTGGTTTGTAATTCGGCTGCTTATTCATTCTGTCGCTACAGAACTACCAACAAAAAAATAAAACAATCGCAACTCATGGTGAGTAAACGCCGATCGAATGGTGATAACCGAATGCGAATCATTCGGACTCGCACTCGCAAATACTCGCATGAAACTTCTCACGGTGAATACTCGGTTGACGCGGTCAAAATGACGTCATTATGACGTTTAGAGGCTTTAGTTGCCTTTTTATTTTAGTGAAATTTCCTTCCAAATAGCCCCCTGTTTGTTGTTTCAGAAGTAATAGAGATGTATGAAGTTGTGCCTCTGCCGGCCCTCATGGAAAAAGGAGTGACGCTACGTTTTTTTGGTTGCGAAATTTATTACCAATGTAGTTTTTTCTGAGTCGCGTCTAAGATAAATTTTAAAAGGTTTATATTTACAAATGGTAAAATTTACATTTAAATTTACAATTTAAGTAATATAATATCTAAAGCATGTCATCAATAATCTATAACAAGATACCGGATAATATCCGTAACATAGATAATATATGTACGGTCAAGCAAATAAAGGATTTTCATATCGATTTTGTCTCCCTTTTTATTTCATTTGTTGTCCTCTGACATGTGTCGTCTTTCTTTCTTTTCCTTCCTAGCTTCGCCGGCCAGCGAGCCAAGGAGGCTGCCGGCCTTACGCCACAAGAAGTATCTGATTGTCATTAGGAGCCGTGCTCTATTCTACCCGTTCCCCGACATTTAAATGATCCAACACTGTAATGTAGGCAATAAAAATAAATATGTACACTGACTTTGGCTTAATTCAAAATACTAAAATACGTGAATGTATATATGCATGGATAAAGTAAATTAAGATATTGTGGCATGTGCTACGTAGATTTATGAAATATTTGTATGCCTTATCCTATGGCGAAACATAGTAATCCAATTTTTACTATACTATAACATCCTAATGTACCTATGTTTGACAAATAAAAATATTTGATTTGATTTGATTTACACATATACGTTTTGAGATGATCCTACAAGATTTACAAATTTTACAAGAATATTTACAAAAATACATGTATTTAAAAAAACGGGTGTGGCTCGTACACTGCTCAAAAGTGAGTCGTTCCTTTACACAGACGATCACTATCGGGTACTTAGCTGTGTGGCACGAGATGGCTGACTTGGCTTCAGGGTCGACGTATTACAGGAACGCTCGCGTGGGCTGAAGGTAAAGATGAATGTGTCCTGGCTGCACGTGTGCTGCTCGCGTGGGCTGGTTCCGACGAAAATGTTATATTCGTAGTCCGGAACTTAGACCCTGGAAAAAGTTACTTGTGCCAGCCACAAGGAAGAAATCCACCGTCTCGCGTATAGTTTTCCTTTACCAAAACTTGGGTAAGTCGGTAACTCAGTCGGGTACTAAGGCTTGGCTGTGGCACAGATTAATAATGTGGCCACTGTGGCGATACACGATCTGAAACGGCAGTTAACATAATACAGGTTAGGTTTGTGTAAATCAACGAGATACACAAGAATAAAAATGCTGGAAGAAATATCTTTTTAGAGATTTTACAACAAAATTGCGCCTGTGACACTCCCATAGAGGCCAGGCTCACAGATGGAGACTTTGGGCCCCCTTTTTTGGATTCTAATTCTAGTTACCGAATAAGTTCCACCAAGGAGCTTATAATTATTCATTCATTTATCTAGCTACTTCTTTCCTGAATGCTTTGCCACAAGATAGAAAGAGATGTGTATATATATAAGAGATGTGTGACAGTTTCAATCAATACTGACCTCTAAAAACTGAAAAAAAATATCAGAAAACGACCAGGCTCACAGATGCGGATTTACAAACATTTAAAATACAGGCTAGCTCCACTGACGAGAGGATAAAGAATTTTAAATTATAAGAAAAGGATTGCTCACAATTACCGACTGTCGAGTTATGGGATTCAGTCATAACCGTTTGCGTTAGGTTTCGGACATACCCAACAGGTGTTTATTACTCCTTTTTTTTGCGGGAATAGAAGCCAACTAGAAGCATATCAATCATATAAATACTCTTACCTGTACTCACTCGATCTTCTGACTGGTCAGTAAGTACCTATCATGTTCTAAATGACAGGTGTTACGCTAAGTAAGAAATTCTAAATAAAATAAACGGTCATGTTCAAAGTTCAAAGTTCAAAAAAAAAATTATTGACCATAAAATCATACATATTACTTAGTCAACGTCAATATAATATTAATATTTTTGTATACTACCGCCCGTTCGGAAGTTGTGGGCTTAGGGATGGAGCAAAGAAGGGCAAGAAACCTCCCCCGTACCTCTTTTAAAATATCAGAGCCTTAAAAATACAATGTTATGTATTTCTACTTAAGTCTAAGGAAATACACCGAGGAGAGACGTACTGACTCAGTCCATCGCCCCTCTTTGGATTTCTGTGCGCTGAGATGGTAAAGACCATGCAGTTTTGTCATCTAAATATTCTTTCGATTCATCGTCGGGCTCTCGTATTGAACACACGTATTGCCCACCGCGCGATAAATAGCTACCAGTTCTCGCAGTCTCGTACAGGAGTAAGGATGGGACACGTATCGTCCGCCGATTACATCGATATCGATATTGTAGTCGGACCTTAAACTCCTAACAAATGGATAACTACCTGATTAGAAGCGCGTCTACTTCAAGCCTCAACAGCAACAAACGCGAAAGAGAAGATCATGAAGGATGGCAAGCAGCCAAACGCCCAGCGACCCAGAGGAAGGTAACTTCTGATACCCCCAGAGTTCCGACATCTAACCGCTTTAGTAGTCTTAATGTTGATCAGAACAGTCAGCTGTCTGAACCTCTACGAACTGCGATCCTACCAAGGAAAAATCCCAAAAGAATCCCACCAATAATCATTCAGATGCAAGACAATTGGACTCATGGTACAATTAAGAGCCTCATCGAAAAATTCGATAAGAATTGTCACCTTCAATATAGGGGAAGAAACCGAGTATCAATCCAATGTTACTGCTCCGTGTCCCACCAGTCAATCAAAGAAGGCCTCCAGGGTGAAAAGGTGAGTTTTCATACATTCACAAGGAAAGACGAAAGGGTGTCGAAAGTTGTGATCAAAGGCTTACCTGCTTACTTCGAAGACACACTTGCAGAGGAACTCAAGGAAATCGGCTTTGAAGCACTGACTGTTACAAAACTTTGTTCGCCTCTAAAAGAAACTCCTCCGTGCCCCCCATTTCTGGTGCAGCTACCAGCTGGATCAGACATATCAAAGTTCCGGCAGATTAAATACATCGGAAACTGTGTCGTAGAAATTTGCAGATATAAAGCAAATACGTCGTTAGGAACGCAATGCTATCGCTGTCAAAACTTTGGACATGCATCGCGCAATTGTAACTTGCCAACTAGATGCGTAAAATGTGCCGAGGACCATGCAAGTAAGGATTGTCCGAAGAAAGACCGTGAAACCCCTGCCCGCTGCTGCAATTGCCTTGAGGATCACGCCGCTAGCTACTCTAAATGTCCCGAGCGTCAAAAATACCTCACTCGGCTTAAAGAAAAAACCGCCAACCGAAAAGCAGTGCCAACTTCACAGCAAACCAAAACAATCCCGGATAGACCAGCCCCCGTCGCAATCAGAAGAAACTGGACTACTGTAGCCCCACCTTTCCAGCTCAACGATCAACCTGCCTTATTCTCAGAAAAAGTCACTCCAAAGAAACCATTATTTGAAGATAAGACCACGACAGAAATGTTAGAAATACTGACAATAATCAAAACAATCAGAGGTCAATTTATTGAATGTAAAACTATGTTAGACAAAGTTGTCATGATACTGACGCACCTAGGACAGTACATTTAATTGTCACGATTTACGGCTAATCCATTGGAACGCAGATGGCGTAGGCTGTAAACAGGGCGAGCTACTAAACCTGGTAAGTGATCTATCCATTGATGTGGTAGCAGTATCCGAAACTAGACTATCCAAACGCATTAACCTGAATATTTCAGGGTTCACATGTTATCGTAATGACAAGCATCATAGTGGCAGAGGCCAGGGTGTAGCCATTTTTGTCAAAGAAGATCTAAGTCACTCCTTAATTTCCACACCAGTAACAAAACATCTTGAAGCTATTGGTGTACAGTTAAGAGTTGATAAAGCCACACTAACGATATTCGCAATATATCAATCCCCAAACTTACCGTTCATTACAAACGATCTCGACATACTGTTTGGAACTGATAAAAAGGTGCTTTTAATGGGCGACCTAAATGCCAAGCACGACCACTGGTACCCTGGTCTCAAAAATACTAACGGAAACCTCCTATTCAATCACCTAGTCAACAGAGATTATTTAATTTATGCTCCAAATAGTCCTACTCTTGTCCATTACAATGAAAATTATAAAAAATCCCTACCAGACCTAATATTAGCTAAAAACATCACTAATATCGAAAATGTAGAAACTATACCAGCACTTTCTTCTAATCACCTACCCGTTTTCTTTCGTATCAAGTTATCTTTAGAACGTATAATAGTCAAACGATTCAATTTTGCCAGAGCTGATTGGAGCCGATACCGATCAAACCTAAATAATAATATATTCCTCTCATCAAGCGTATTCAAGCGTAAAGATGAAATTGATGCTGCCATAACAGACTTCACAGAATGCATTATTGGGGCCCGGGATGTCGCTGTACCACAGACTACGGTATCAAATGCGCCTAAACCACCACCTCGCTATGTTAGAAGGCTTTTAAAGTTCAGAAATCGACTGCGACGAGACGATCAAAAGGAAACCAACCCAACGAGTCGCAAATGCATACGAACACAGATAAACATTCTTAACAAAAATATCAAAGCTGGTTTTAAAAAACACAACGACCAAACCTGGATCAAAAAGCTTAGTAAGGTAGATAACCCTGGATCAGACCTGTGGCGATTAGCTAAATCCATGAAATCATCAACTGCTACGTCTATACTACCCCCACTGAGGCGTGAAGATAACTCACAAACCTCCACGCCCAAGGAACAGTGCGAAGAGCTGGCCTCCACATTTCAGAAAAACATGACATTGACGTCGGAATGGCACGACAAAGATACTGAAGCGGAAGTTTGCGGTTCAGTATCAATTCTTAATAGCTTAAAATCTGAACCTTATGAAATCAACGCTGTCCACCCAAAAGAAATAAGAAAACACATCCTACAACTTAAATTGCGCAAAGCCCCAGGATTTGATAACGTTTGTAACAGCTTGGTTAAAAACCTACCCCAAAAAGCGTTAGTCTTATTAACTAAAATTTTCAATGCATGTCTCGCCCTGGCTTACTTTCCTGACCCATGGAAAACAGGTAAAGTCATCGCCATTAAAAAGCCTGGAAAGGATGCCACAATTCCATCCAGCTACCGTCCAATTAGCCTCCTTCCGTCCCTTGCTAAGCTTTTTGAGAAAATTATCAATACACGCTTGATAAGATTTACTTACAATAGATTGATTGATGAACAGTTCGGGTTTCGACAGGCACATTCTACTGCACAGCAACTTGCTAGAGTTGCTGAAAATGTTGCCCACAGTCAAAACCAAGGTCAATCAACTGGCATGTTCTTATTGGACATAGAAAAGGCCTTTGACACAGTATGGCATAAAGGCCTTTTACATAAGTTAATCCTTAACGAAGTTCCGTTACCGCTTGTAAAACTGATAGATTCCTATCTCTCCAATCGTAGTTTTAACGTGCATATTGGTCGTGAGTCTTCTTCTTCTCGCTCTGTGCCTGCTGGAGTACCCCAAGGGTCCATTCTGGGCCCTTACCTTTTTATTATGTACCTAAACGACATACCCAAACAAACGAGAACTAGCTTAGCGTGTTTTGCAGATGACACTGCCTGCTATACTTCTTCTCCCGATGACGACTTGATAGTTGACAGATTGCAACTTGCTATAGATGGGTTAACTGGCTATTTCCACAAATGGAAACTGAAATTAAATACCACAAAAACGGAAGCAATCTTCTTTACACGTGCGAGAGCTAAACCAACAAGACAACTAAACATAGAAGGCTACCTTATTCCATGGAGTAACTCTGTGAAATATTTAGGACTGGTTTTGGACCAAAAATTGACCTGGAATGAACATGTCTCTCAGTTGAGACTAAAAGGCATGAAAGCTTTCAGCGCTTTAAATCCCCTTATGAACAGGCGTTCCATTCTCAGCAGCAAAACAAAGCTTAATATTTACTCAACTCTTATCAGGCCATGCATTACCTACGGTTGTCCTGTCTGGAGTAATACATCTAAAACAAATCACCTAAAACTCCAAGTAGTCCAAAACAGAGCTCTGAAACTTGCCTTTAACACTCCATTTCGAACTAACCTCTCAAAATTACATGACACTATAAATTTCCCAACCCTATTTCAGTTTATATTAAAGCTAACCAAAAAATTCTATCTTACTACAAACCCTAAAAACCAAAACAACTTAATTGCAGCCATAGGTAAGGCGCGCCCGCAAAAGTTTCGATATAAATATTTAACAAAGCTACCACATCACTATACGCTGGTCGCTGACCGACCGACGACGATGCCGCCGTCATCACCGCCACGCGAATATCACCTGAATTGACATCGCAGTGACCACAGCCGGCCGCAGAGCTCGCCCTGTTTGCTCGTCTCCCGGACAATTATTTTCGCAACTGACCCGCGCTTTTGTAAAAATCGCTAGTGTTATCACTTTTATGTAATAAATGTACAACTGTCTCAAAGTTAACATAATTAACATTCTATACTTATTAGTAAGAGGTAAACGTAATAATTAACCACCTAACCCTCAGTATAACTCAAAACATATATTCATGTCAATAGTTTTAATAGGTTATTCTTATGTACCTGAAAATATATAACCCCATCATTTATTAGACCTAGGAATAAGATGTACACTGGGTCCTGATAATTATAAACTTATATGTTTAAAAAAAAAATAAAAAAAAATAGGCCGTTTTTGACATAGTTTTTGAACCTCCTTTCTGGTAGGTCCGTTGCTTCATTAGGTATTTTATTATAAAAACTAACACATACTCCCATAAACGAGTGAGCAACCTTACTGAGTCTGAACGCGGGCATAGCAATCTTATTTCTATTTCTAGTGCCAATACTATGATTATGACCTAAAGTCTTAAATAAACCTATGTTTTTTCTGGTATACATGATATTTTCATAAATGTATTGACAGGTAACAGTAAGTATATTGATATTTTTGAATTTGTCCCTTAGTGATTGCCTAGCATCTAGTTGATAGATAGCCCGAATGGCCCTTTTTAACCGACTTCCCAAAGGAGGAGGTTTACAATTCGTCCGGATATTTGTTTTTTATTTTTTTTTTTTTTTTTTATGTATGTTCCCCGATAGCGCCTAGACGGATGGACCGATTTGGAAAATTATTTTTTTGTTTGAAAGGGTTTACCTTCCCATTGGTCCCATTGACACCAGGTCAGGATCTGATGATGGGATCCTGGAGAAATCGAGGGAACTCTTCAAATATTATAGGCAGACCTATAGTGATTTTTGTGTTTTTCATAATAACTCGTGCAAATGCACATGGTAAGCATAATATTGTGATGCGGAACTGCTCATGAAGACCACATATGGCCACCAGATCTGCTCAATACTAGGTACAAATACAATGCGTGGCTGGCGGGCAGGCAACGCATAGCCTAAGCCGGTGGACCTAGAGCCATGAAACTTTGTACAGAGGTTCCTTAGTAGCGTGGGGTAGCACTGTGATGGGATTTGACAAAATTAATTCCCCAAGGGGGGGGGGGGGTAAGGGGTTACAGTTTGTATTAAACTCAATCTAATCAAATAGGGTTTGTGGAAGTCGGTTTTTTCTAAAGTTTACTTTTTGTTTCAATTATTTGTAAGACAAATATTGTGTTTATATCTGCCGCTCTCCCCCAAAGAAGTATTCCGTAAGACATAATACTATGGAAATAACTAAAGTAAACCAATCTGGCAGTTCCTACATCTGTGATGTGTCTGATTTGCCTGACCGCATAAGCAGCTGAGCTAAGTCTTCGTGAGAGACTAGTTACATGAAAACCCCATTGAAGTTTCGAGTCTATAGTCATTCCAAGGAAAATTGTTTCTTCAACGAGGTCTAGTCTTTCCGTTCCTATGCTTACACTCGTGTCCACCTGCCGCACATTCGGTAAACAGAATTTGATACATTTTGTCTTCTTCGAGTTTAATAAAAGGTTGTTTACATTAAACCAACTTAACACATGAGAGAGCGTACTATTTGCATCGTCTAGAATTTCTTGTTGTCTTTTCACCTTAAAGATAATGGATGTGTCATCAGCAAATAGTACAATCTGAGTCATTTTCTCCACCATATACGGCAGGTCATTCACGTAAACTACTACCCGGTCACAATATCTGTGCACCTGACCTCGTGACGTCATATCGGCGGTCTGGGTACGGTGTGAAAAAAAGTTATTTCGAGAAATGTGGAGGTAAAAAAAAACTACTAACCTATTCAAATCAATTTATCATTGATGAAGGGTTTGTTATTAAAAAACAATAATTTTGATTACAAAAACATTTATTATTAAACTCAGTCACTATAAATTATTGACTCAATGCCTGACATTGTATCTTCCTCACTCTCACTTTCTGAACTCTCCGAACTGTCTTCCCCTAGTGGTATTAAAAAATGTGTGATGTTGTCGTCTGCTAGATGATCTTGAAACTTGAGCACTTTCAAGATTAGATTTCTTGATTCGCTGTGTATTGTTTTTCCCATGACTTCAGTTTAACAGCTACAACAATTTTAATAACAACCGAACCAGTCCAAACTTAACAGTAAACAGTCTAAACTTAACAATAAATAATAAATAAAAAACAAAACACCAACAAAGCGAAAATATCAAAATTATCGGGACGAAGATGCTAACCGTACTGTCGCACCGGGGAGTGCGCGGAGAGGTGACAGGGGAAGCGGGAGAGGCGCCGCATTCCAGCGAGGTGCACAGATATTCTGACCGGCTAGTAAGAAAAGGAACGGACCCAGAATAGAGCCTTGGGGGACACCAATATTCATATGCGTTCCGGTAGACTTATTTCTATTTATATCTACTTTTAGTACTCTGTCTCCAAGATATGATTCCATTAATTTTAAAGCATTGTCTTTAATACCATAGTGTTGCAGTTTGAGCAGAAGGGTTTGATGATCCACACAGTCAAAGGCCTTGGAAAGATCACAGAATACACCAACAGCATCCTGTGATCCCTCCCACGCACTATAGATGTGTTGTACTAGTGCTACTCCGGCGTCAGTTGTTGATCTGCCTTTAGTGAAACCAAATTGTTTTTTGTGGAGTAGCCCTGATGCGTTAAAGTGAGATTGTAGTTGATTTAGTATCACCTTTTCAAACACTTTGCTCAACACTGGCAAAACAGATACAGGTCTGAAGTTCGCAGGGTCTTCCTGGCTCCATGTGCGAGTAGGACTCGCGCACCAAGGGTTCCGATCACACTTGGGGAGTGTATCATGTTAATTAGGTTTCCACGTGAAAACTAAAGTATTAAGTCATCCATGTAAACCAAATTATATTTTTTTGTGAAAGACCGAAATTTGCAGTTCTCAGATTTGACCCTTTGCTTTGTGCCAAATTTCATGCTTAGCACAAAAATAAATCTATTTATATATAATTATTGTTACATTAGTAAGAAATTTAAAAGCTCCAATTCAGAAATTTAATTTAGGTCTACATAGGTGACAAACTGTCATGTCACTTCCGTTATTGAAGTTGGGCTTAGCTCTCGAAAAGGACTCTGACATAGAAGAATAATAGTCACCTTTTGAGTGACGAACATACCTGCTTCCTTAAGTCATGGTAACAAGTAAAAGTCAAGAATTCCTTATAAAATTAATATTTATCTCAGTTAAGTATTCGTGACTTTTGTCAACAACTTTATTCACAAGAGAAATACGTCTTCGGAAAGTTATAATTAATCGATGTTACAGGCTGTAAGCGAAGTGTGTAGCTATTTTTACGGAAACAGAAACTTCCAAAAATCCAATTTTAGATATCCCTGAGAGTTTTGATGTTATTTGTTTAAATTACACTATAAAAGAGAATAGCGTGTTTTATTTGACCAACAACTTTACCTACTTTCCCATACTACTATGTACCCCTAGGTTTTTATATACCTGTAAGGGCCTTTTGTGATAACTTTTTGAGAGTTGTATGATTTATTAGCTCTAAGGGGACCAGGTGCACTACTTATGTAGGTACTTATAATTCACTTGCTAAAAAGCCGCTGTTTACTTAGTTATGAATAAAGTTATTCGCGAAGTTGCAAACTAAATAACGAAATTTTGCTGAATTTATTACCGAGCCAATTAAAAAATTATGGAAAATATGTTATTAAAAGGAAGAGAGGCCTTTGCCCAGCAGTGGGATGCTATAGCTATAGGCTAATAATAATAATAATGTTATTAAAAAAAATAGATTTCAAAGTCAGTCATCCTACCTTCTTTTTAACTGTCCAGCAGAAAAATTACGATGTGTCAAGCTGTAGAATTACGTCTCGGGCAAAGATTAGAGATAGAGCTTCCTCATAATATGCCCTTTGCGATAAAATGAGTCGAGATGGATTTGGTAAGAGTACGATCCCACTGGAAAATGCACTAAAGGACCCGAGCCATTTACCACAACGAGATGTGTGACGTCAACAGTGAAGTCTTATGCCGAAGAGACGCACTGTTTTTCTTAATAATAGACATAATTTATTCCCAAATCGACAACAATGGTGCGGTTAGCAATATCCATTGGAGACAAGCGCTGGATGGGTGTCCGTTTCTAAGTGAATTTTTTTGCGGGCTCTTTCGTGTTTCGGATGATACGTTAGCTGTTGGTCCCGATGGTATTTTTTTGTTTTTTTTTTTTTTAAATAATTAATAATTTAATTCAAAATAGTTAGAACAAACACCTTACATCAACATCCACACAGAATAATATTTTTAAATCAGTACAGTAATGAAATGGATAGTGAAAGATAAGAGTTTCAGTGAGTCGTGAGGGATAATGATAATAAATTACTTAAGTTTATTTACAGAATATAACACGGCAATACTGTCACCTGTCTGTCCTAGCAGTGTGGAATCCCATTCCTTATTCTTATTTTTCAATCTAATTAATTAATTTGAATCTAATTTAATGTAATTTATTAATTGTGTATGAATTGTGTTTAATTTAATTGTTAATTGTTATTTTAATTTTTATAATGTATGGGTCTATAACCTGAAATAAACAAATTGAATTGAATTGAAATACATTTCATTGAAGCACTTAGATTGAGAATATAACACGACAATACATGGTAATTTTGGCGATACGAAACGATGGCATTGTAGACGCTGTAATCGATTAGGGCGTGACTCGGAACATGGGGAAGGTGTAAAAAATGACAGTTTTTTTTTTGCTGCTTAGCTAAGCAAAGGATACAGGATATACACAAATATTTTTTTCAAAATTAATAAATCCTACCCAACAAATATTTTTTTCAAAATCAATAAAAAATGGCGGCTTTAATAAAAAAAATCGTAGGCTTTATTCATATTCGTTTCCCTACCAGAAAAACCGCAATGATTATGGTTCAAAAATCTGTACCGGAAAAATACATCTCCTTTCGCTAAATGGTGGCTCTACGGTTACATTACCTCCTTGACCATAGCAATCTCATATTAACTGTCTGAGCGAGGAAAGCTCTCCGACGAACGCCTTATCATCGCTAGAGAGGACCACGCAATTCATGCCCCTAAATACGCGGCCCGAGATAGCCTCGCCTTAATAGCCCGCATAATTTTCTTACGGCCTATTAACGGGGGAATGAATGAAGCGATGGTAAAAACACCGTTCTTAGAAATACTGATTGGGGAAACCTGAATAAAAAGGACAAAAAATCCGAACTTTCACGAATTATTCATATAAAGTTAAAAGGCGAGAGTGTTGTAGTAATAAGTTTCAACTTTACCAATCTTACGATTAGGGCACATCACTACGAGTATTTTGTTAGCACAACCCAATTACTTTTGACAGCGTTTTCTCGAATGTGGAATCTCTCAAATAAACTACGTATTTCACCAAAATTTGTACCGATTTATTTCGCATATTTAGTCCTTGTCCACACAGACCGCTTTAAAATATTATACACAAAACCTGCCACTGCTGCCTGACCGCTTAAAATGGTTGAGCCTTGATGTAATCAGCCGGATGCCTCTGAACCATTGATTGCGAAGCTTCGTAGGTATAATTAATTGCCCCGAATCAACCCCTTTTTGTTTGCTGGCGACACGGAGAGGTTTTTAGTGAGAGAAGTATTTTGGTATTGTAATCTGACCGACCTATAATAGTGGGTTTCGCGCTTGCTTTTGACGCAAAAGATGCAGGCTTGAAACCCAGTGACTATGCAGCAATGAAATAATTCATTTATCGTACGTTTACCGGGACGTTTCGGTGTTTCAAATGATGATCGAACAATGATAGCTAACTTAGTAGATGTAGTTAACTAGGTACTCTATGCCTATGATTTTTTTCCGGTTGATTTAAGTCATTAAACGGAAGCATGAGTGGCACGTCGTGAAAGTGGTACTCATTTTAAGTGCCAGTTCCTATGATATACAACGATACATAGGTCTATTTATTTTTTATCTGCAGTCGAGCACTTTACCGACTTGTCAGTTACTCGTGCTCTCGGCTCTGTCGACGCTCCAATGTGGAAGGTGCGGTCTCCCTTAGCACAGGTTTTTTTGGGGAGTCCTACTATTTGTGTTAAAATCTGACTTGAATAAATGAATTTTGAATTTTATGTATTAGTATTTGTTTTTCACTTGCGTTTAAAATGATTTCTGTTGTTAAAAAATTAAAAAATTAATTAACTTGAAGTCTATAAAATTGTTTCATTACATTTGATAGTTTTCGTATTCCTTTATGACCTACAAGTTTTACTTAGGCATTTTGTTTCAACCCCTCGTAGTACTATTAGGAGGATCGCTGAACTATGGACACTTTGCAAAACTACGAATAAAAGTAGGGACTTAACTGTTTGTGGATAATGGCTACTGTTTCAGGGCAATTGCATTTAATCCAGATTATATTTTAGGATACTCTTGTCATAGCAACTCATGCTTAATTGCTTATGCCTAGAGTGATATCTATTGATCAAACCAACAAAGCTTAATTCCATTTTCGGGTTATTATACAACTTGTTTGATAATATCAACACAAATAGGCTAAGCAAATTAATAATTCGAAAATGTATTAAACGCATTCATTTAACCTCTCAATATCTGAGCACCAAGCTTTGCTCGGTGGTTGGTGGTACAAACACAATGAAATATTATATTTCATATTTATCAGACTGCATTAACATTAATCAATATACTGCTCTGTTTTTTTAACAGCTATAAACGAGAAGCAAACAGGCATTTTATTTTCCTTGTGAGTAGCTGTAATATTGACATTACGATGATGACTTCATACAAAGAATTGATCACACCAACAATGTGGTCAATCATTTGGAGTATTTTTTTAAGTGATTTTGGGCCCAAGTTTGTATGAACCGTGAATGATCTCCTTTCATCGAAAACTACAAAGCCTTTTTCTAGAACTCAAAACTTATTATCATTACCCCGTTACATAAATACTTAGGTACAAATTCATCATATTAAGAGATGGTGGACTCGGGACAGTCTCGGCTGCCTTTGTCAACCTTCGACGGTCCCTCGAATCCACCAATTAGGGATATTGGAGTACTTGATGTAACTGTGTGGCCTTATAGACCACTTAACGAGTCTGGACTGCAATTTCTGATTCTATTTAGACAACATTACATAACAAAGCGTCATCCCTTTTCCCTTACGAGGTGGCAGAGACACAATCGTGCCCACTTTAAGCCAGTTTTTTCATTAATCCATTTTGCGTGACAGGGGGCTAGCCCATTACACACCATTCTCTTTGTCCGTTTGGTTTTGGTTAAGTAACGGATCAGTTTGTTGATCTCCCTACGACTCGAGTCGGGCTCGGGACGTTCTACGATGGCGGGGATGTTCAGGTTATACACAGCTTGTTTGAAAATACTAATAATTCACTTTACACATTTACTTTATACTTTATTGCACAAAAACAGAATACAGACAATAATAAAAATAACCTGCCAAGTGCGAGTAGGACTCGCGCACCAAGGGTTCCGATCACACTTGGAGAGCGTAACACGTGTAATTAGGTTTCCACATAAAAAACTAAAGTGTGATCCATGTAAACCAAATTGAATATTTTTTTAGAAAGACAGAAATTTGCAGTTTTCAGATCTTTTCCTTTACTTGTGCTATAAGATCTTCATTCATTCCAAATTTCATGACCCTAGGCCAGCCGGAAGTACCCTATAGGTTTTGATTCCCTTGCGAGTTCCACGCGAGGTCATACAAAATCAGTAAAATTATGACATAATATCGCAGTATCTTGTGATTGCGCGGACCTAGAAGTTTAATTTTTTTAACAGCTCCAAGGGACCATAGACCTGAGTTGAGTAATCGATATTAATTTCAACATGATACCTCCACGCGTTCCTGAGAAAAGGGGTCGTGACAGACGGACAGACGGACAACAAAGTGATCCTATAAGGGTTCCTTTTTTTTCCTTTTAAGGATCGGAACCCTAAAAACATGTACAAAGGCGAGATTATCTCTAATAAGAGATCTCTTTCAGCAAACCTAGGATGGACAGGATTAATTAACAAAAGATAGACCTACATATGTGCACAACGATAAATATTAAATTATCTACTTACTAATAAGTACATACATACGTAAAAACCATACATTATATTTTAAAAAAATATAAAAAATACATAAATACATATAAACTTAAATATATTAAGGTAGAGAAAGATAGTGTTCACCAAGTTAAAAACTTACAAAAAAACCGACTTTATGATCTTTTACTACCCCAGTTTCTGAGACGCTGATCACAGGTAACGATTAACTAATCGGTGGTTAATTAAAAATGGCGGCACACGATTGGCTGATGGCGGCGCGTGATTGGCTTAAATCAGTTAATCGCTTTGTTAGCTAATCGTAACCTTTGATCAGCGTCTCAGAAACCGGGGGATAGTCCTGTCCGCGTGGAATGCGAAAGACGTCTCAATTCACAGAATTGTACAAAATAAACGAAATCGGTCCTAACAGCCAGAATTCATCTACACCACATCTTGTCACAGAAAGGCAAAAATATGTAATTTTGGATACCTGGATTTTATATTTATCATTTTATTATTTTCTATGTAGAAACCTAAATACTGGACCGATTCCTGATTTTCATAAAATGGGACCAACCTGAAGCACAGAAGAGATAATAGTACTCCGTACAGAACGGCCACTCCCTTCCCCGCGCTGATTCAGATACCGCACCCCACCCCTGGCGTCAAAAGATTGGTTAAAGGATCAATAGACAGGGCTGAACGCCGGACGAGTGACGACGCGTATACTTTAATATCGCTGCATTTGCCGCGCCACCAGCTCTAGCAAAGTTTACGCACACATTTGCACGTATACAAACATCATTTGGTTATTTAGTAGTTTAATAGGTGATTATTTTACGAGCGTGTGCCTGAAGGTCCATTCTTTCATATAAAATAATGAAATTGGTTAACAAATAATACCAATTTCGAGGTAACACATATGAAAAAAAAGATAATAACACAACCCCGAATTGGTAACCCCTCCTTTTTTGAAGTCGATTAATTATGGCTCGTATTTTTGCTTCCAGGGATCCAGCAATTTCCCGGGGGTGCCTAGTTCGGCGACTTCAGCGGTTATCGACAACCGCTACAGTAATTACAACTTTGTTTTATTTATTTTTAAACCGATCTTATCAGACGTTTTCTCGAACAGTCCCTATGAATAATTGTGCAGGAAGTGCGAGAAAATGTAACGAAACTAACTGTTGAGTCGCTGTTAAATGTTTTTCGCAGAAATCCTGATTTCGTCGAAAACTTTTGGAACATCACAGAGTTTGTCAGATTCCATCAAAAAGGTGATTATTTCATTTAAGAGGCTCCGCCTAAATGAATCTCTGATTGATTAGCTTTTATATTGTTTTATAGGATTATTTTCGTTTTAGCCACCGAAGCGCGCCGTCCGCCGCGCTTTGGTGTCAGGATTTCGAGATTACTTTGTGAATAAGGAAACAAAATGCAACATGTGAGCATTCTAGGCAGCATTGGTCCAAACCTTGGCAATGTCCTTTAATTTGGTTATTTGAAAAACCAGGGCCCCAATTCCCCTCCATGCGAATTGAAAACGTAAGTAGACGTAAAATATTGTCAATATCGTATGAAATATCGAATAGTAAACGCCAAAAACCGAATGAGAACTTTGACAAGAATGTGTCTGTGACATGTGTAATATTGTGTAATTAATGTGTATTGTATTTGTCTAGCGCATTGGCTTAACTAGTCTCTAATGCTATTCAATTTAATTTGAATAGTAAATAAATAAATAAAAAGGGTTGCCAGATTTAGACGAAATTTAATAGTGATGTAGCCGATATCGATAAATCAGTATCGATCTTTTATAAGCTTTGTTCGCAGTTTATGAAAACCTATAGAAGTATATAACTTACCTTTGTTCGGTTGGTACTTCTTCATTACGGGAGAACATGTGGACTTTGCGCCGAATTGCCGCAAACGTGAAATCACCGATTTTATTAATTGAAGTTTTTTTTTTTCGGGGAAACGAAATTATCATTTTCTTTTTGTTCCTTTAGTACTTTATATACTGATGACTTAGCAAAAAAATCCGCCGTTTTGAGTACACATTCATCATTGTTGACTCGTATGTCAAGATCAGGAATGGCAGAATCTTGGTTGGTTTGTTGGTTTAGCCTTTCTTCTTAAACGTATGTTTGAACACGTTATGTATCATAACTTTTTCTGTTTCGACGAATTCGAAAAACTTAATAAAATTATCAAATATTTTATTGTCACTTTACCTGTATCATCCTCACTCGGTTTGTTTATTTCTCCCTCGACGTTGGTATTTACTGAATGCGTTTCTTCAGATAGGTGTAATTTATTTTCCTACAGACTGAACATGAACATTGTTCGATTCTTCATCATGTATATCTTTGTCAGCTGCGTCATCAGTAAGATTGATTGCTTCTTCTGCATGTACTTCAGCGTCATATTGCATACTTTTCCATTCATACTCAGAATCCTCGTATACAATACTGAATACCTCAGAATCAATTAAAAAAAATTGTGTCTGCTCCACAGAATCATTGAGGCTTCCACCATTTTGACTAATTACTTCTTCTTGTTCTGCGGTTTTCTGGTTTTCGCTACTATTATTGAATTTCCTTGAGGCACCTGACAAGAAATCAATCGTATATAAAATATAGTCACTAACACCCCTCTAGAATATGTTAACTCGAAACACTTAATAAAACTATCAAATATTTTATTATCACTTTACCTGTATCGTCCTCATAGTATTTAGAGCGGTAGTGAGGCTAGTATGACATACGTTATAGGATTCGATATGTTCGTCGTCAGGGGAAATGCGGTTTAACCGATGGTGGATGTGGTTAAGGACGCTCTCCACGCGTAGATATAGATTCCAGTCCATTTTGGAATCGAGGGATGTCAGGTTGGCTTGGACACGCAGCAGGCTCTCCTTCGCACCGAGGATGTCTTCAGCGGGTTCTAGATGGGATGCGAGGATGTCTTCAGCTGGTAGTTTCTCGCTTGACGAAGTAATTTGCATACGCAATTCCACCACGGTACCGGAGTTCCCCCCACGAAGCTCGACCTCGTATTCCAGCTCGGGTTTGAGTAGCGACAGATATTTTATTGGGTAAGCCATTGTTTACAAATAAGATAACTGCAAGCTAAACACACATAGCACCTCGTTGACAGAAACTAGTGTCAAATGTAGGGTTTCATGAGATTTGACGGTTCAAGTGACAAGGCCGTGTTGCCATGGCTCCCTTGTAAAAAGAACAAAAAGAAGAAAAAAATTGAGAAATTTACAGTTTTCCTCTGAATTACATTCCAAGTTATTTATAAAGTTTACGTATAAATAGAAATATTTGCACAGAAAATTTTGAGGTTTGGGTAGCCAAAGGTTATACTACTAATACTGAGAATTTTGGAATAAGACACGAAATAAGGTTACACAGAAAATCGATAGACAAAAACACACAGAAATATAGAAAAATCAGAAAATAAAACGGAAACAAAAAATGCACAATTTTGTATTCTTTATTACTAGCTACATATTTAAAACTAAGCTAGCTACGCTACAGCGACTAGGCAAAGGCTAGGATAGCTAGATACCATGCAAGACACACAAAAACGTTCTAATCAGTTCTTTAGAAGGGCGCCATTGAAGCGGTAGACTGAGATTTGGGAATAAAATAGATGGTTTACAATATTTACAAGAGTTTTATTTAATGAAGATGAATTTCGAATTTAGGACAGGGTCGTGGGTTGAATTCAATTAGAACGTCTTCGTGCGTGTGGACTACGACTCCCCTTAAATTATCGCAGGTCCGGAGAAGGGACGGCAGGTCTTCGTTAGTAGGCTGTGGTTTCCACTAGGCCAGCAGCAGGGACGTGGCAGGGAAGATGTAGGGATGTAGCAGGGACCTAGGGATCGTAGGAACCCTGTGAAGGACACAGCGTCAGGAGTTGAAGAGGAAAAGGTCTGTCTGCAATGCCCCGTCCAGACTCGCCGAGGTGGGAGAGCCGTGTAGGCACCTAGCTCTCAGAGACATTGCAGACGGACTTGTAGCTGTAGAGAGACAGGAGAGAGATAGAAAAACACAGATATATACAGACAGAAACTAGGAATAAAAAGAACTAGAAAAATACGTACCCAAGTTAGGGGCAAATTACACCGAAATTATAAAGCAAATTAGGTAGTTAAAATAAAACACACAATACATAGAGCTTATGCACACAAACTAGCAAGAGCTCAGAGACGAGCAGTCGCTGAGGAGATCAAAGAAAAACTGAGCTCCAGGGGAAAACAAAATAAGAATCTGACGGCTGTCCCAGGCTTAAATAACGAACGAGTCTAAAAAAAATACAGGTAGCACAGATAGCCAGTTATACTAAATCAATCAAAACAATTTACAGAGCTAAAAGTTAAAAAACTAAAGTTGGTATGTTACAGGCTTGTTTATTTCTCCCTCGACGTTGGTATTTTCTGGATGCGTTTCTTCAGATAGGTGTTCCAGAGAATTTACATGTTCATTGTTCGATTCTTCATCATGTATATTTTTGTCAGCTGCGTCATCAGTAAGATAAAATGCATCTTCTGCATGTACTTCAGCGTCAAATTGCATACTTTTCCATTCATACTCAAAATCCTCGTAAACAATACTGAATACCTCAGAATGAATCAAACTTGTTTGTGCCTGCTCCACAGAAGAGAGCTCCATTGAGGCTTTCACCGTTTTGACTGATTTCTTCTTCTTGTTCTGAGGTTTTCTGATTTCCGCTATTATTAAATTTCCTTGAGGCTTCTGACAAGCAATAATAATAATAATAATCTTTTTATTTCAGGTATAAAACCTTAAAACAAGACAAATACCTTAAAACAAGAGACCAACAAAACATTTTATGAAACTAACCTAACTTAACTTAAGCCTAGCTAGGGATTTTTTTCCTCGTCGGTCTCGACTCCCTATAGTTTGCCATTCCTCGGATGCAATACTGGATACCTCAGAATCAATTAAACTTGTATGTGCCTGCACCACAGCATCATTGAGGCTTCCACCATTTTGACTAATTTCTTCTTCTTGTTCTGGGGTTTTCAGATTTTAGCTACTATTATGAAATTCCCTTGAGGCACCTGACAAGCAATAAATCGTATATAAAATATAATAATCCACCCAAATCGCTGCGATAGGTTTTTGTTCACTGAATCTCTGCTTACTTACTTGAAAACACTTCTTAGTGTTTTTTTTTTCATATACTTTATTGCACAAAATTATACATTTTACAATTGAAAGTGGACAACACATGACAAAGGCGAGCTTATCTCTATAAAGATATTTCTTCCAGCAAACCTAGGATGGACAGGAAATAATTGAACAACAGGTAGACCCATGTGCACAACATTAAATAAGTATTTCTTAGATGTTTTGTTTGTTGATGTTATTGTTTACGTGTTTTGCACTCCCCAAAAAGAAATGAAGACAGCTGTTGAAGTTTGTGACATAAATTAATTTCAATTATAAGTACGGTTCTAGCGAGTTTAATGTTTGTCGTTTATGTATTGCCTTTATGTCTGATACTTACAAACCATAATGATGATTTGCTATGATAATTATGTAGGCTTTTAATTAATGTCCATTTTCAATATCCTATCTATCCATGATTATCGCATTTCTTACTATGAAGTTAGATTTGACAGTTACGCTATGGAACTGATGTCAAATTTACCCTATCTTAAGGATAGGTAGCTTATTGAAAACGGTAAGAAATATATCTCAACCATGGTAACTATGCTTAGATATGGAATAAATATTTAATTAAATGCAGCTCAATAATATCCCCACCGAGGAGCACAGGCCTCGTAATTAAATACTTGAATTAAATTACTTTCACAGAATGATTTAAATAATCACAAAGATTACCCAACATCATAGAAGCCAGCAACCGTCGTCGGTTTTCTTTTCAAACAATCCTATTAATTTGAATAATTTTCCAGTGGAAATAATTGCCTTTAACTTGAAGGATTAATTTTGGCTATTATTAATTTATTTCTCTTGTTAGAAATTTCTTGTCTTGCCTTCAGAGAAAATCGCATGTCAACAGCAAATTAAGCTTAAAACATTTATGTACCTATTTGAGATGAAATAATAGACTATGAAGGAAAAATCACAGACGCCCATGTATTTGAAACACTCAAAGGATTGGCATTTTCACATCACCTACCTAAACTTTATGTGTCATTGAATTAATTTGTTCATACATGCCATTAAAATAGCAAAATACTTACACAAACACATAGGGTGACGTCTTTCACCATGTGGGGTGCAGAGGCAGAATTGTACCCACATTTTTTTCTTATACCCTCTACTAAAGACCCCTTTTCTGGTTTATTGTTTCAAGTAGCAGATGCCATTTGGTAAATTGTGATGAGTATTGTTCATTGCAATTTTTTGTAAAGGACAGATGTAGGTTCCTACCTGGATATTTTACTAATTTCTTTATTTTACTACACAAAACAGACCTGCTGAAAACTTATAATAGAAAAAACTAAACATTAACAACATCAAGTAAGAAGTTTATGACAAGCTTAAGACTCCAACAACTGGCCCTAAGTAACGTTTTTTTGGGGCTGAGTGAATAGGGAAAATCCCTTCCACGTGTCGTTTTATGAGATAAAGGCAGAAATTGTTCTATCTATTTCTTAAAATTGTTTACTTGTAAAAAGTGGAGTTCTTAAAGCTCTACCTACATATTTTTCTGAAAAAAGCGTTTTATACTCACACCATTATGTCGAGATGGCGATCAAAAAAAATGACAAAAATAATTCTCACTCTTTTTATTTGCTATAACGTTTTTAAAACATTTACTTTTAAGGTCTTTTTTGATTCACATTCGAATAATTTTATAAATACAACATTAAATTTATAATACCATTTTCACTAAGATCACAACATTGTCACGATAAATTCTGAAATTATGTACAATAATAAACTATTTTTTTAATATTTACAACCTAGTATTATCACTGGTATAACAGTTATAAAATTAAAGTAATGCAGCTTTAATTTAAGTACCTGGAAGTAAAATTAAACTAACGGCCGATTGTTCCATAGTTTATCTGCCTGTTTATCTGAGGATTTTGACAGAATTTGTACGTGTGAAATGTCAAATAAAGTTACCCGACTGTTTATCTGGGGATGGAACAATCGCCCCTTACTCAAATTGTTCTGAACAAAATGAATACTTCGTTGTTGATGATTTTACTCTATACCATTCATATTCGGAACGAAGTATCTACTATTCAATTGAAAATACTTTCAGGAATGTACAATATACCTATATTATGTATTTGTATTTTAGTGACCAGATGATTATACATACATACAACATATTATATCGCTAGTCTACGTCTACGTACATTCTTCATTACAGTAGATTAATTTACAGAATTCTCTCATTTTAACTTACATTTAGTATAACGAAGTCACTCACATCAGGTCGGGATCTTCCTTATACTCCTACTAAATTATCCTAATGGTAGGACCACAAGGACACCCATGACCAAATGCTCCTATTGCATATGAATAAGGTACTATTTGACACCTCACCACAATATCCTTTGCAGTAGGACCAACAAAGGAGCATAATGATAACCTTTACAAGGACAAATCCGTCATGTTACTATGAAACATTTAGAGAAGTTTAAGCAGACAACTAAAAACATGCATTGTACAGTCGGCCAGCATCAAGCGTTCGCAAGCTACTGAAATAGATCACAAACTAAATAACCGGAGACATAAACATTTTAAACATAAAAATTTACAGACAGGCACATACATTGCTTCTGGCCCCACACTAGGATACCCTGTGTCGTGGGAACCAGAAAAAGCGACATCACAAACATGTAAACATCCAAGACCTGGTGTTTTTTTGTCCCCAGCCGGGATTTAAACCCAGGACCTCTCGCATCGTAGGCAGATGCGCAACCACTGCGCCACAGAGGTCGTCAACATCAATACAGGTAAAGTATCAAAAAAATTTGACCATCTGTCAACATGATTTTTGTAATATTTTTTTTAACACAGATGATGTTTACATGATTTAGAAAATTTGACTGTAGACAAATTTTATTATGATTAATAGATCAATTTGAGTAGCTTGCGTACTTCTATAAACAGACTTCATTTTGTATCAACTACTTAGTAGATATTTACTAGAAATTCCAGATTTACATTAAGTACATATGGCATCAATTCTGAGTTGTGCTTTTTAATAATGGAAGCTACCAAACAACCATTTATGTGATGTTGCAATATACATTTTTATGTAGCTTCTAATTAAAATCCACCCTATTTAAAAGGGAATTTGACTATAAAGTCAGCAAATTAGACTACTGAATCATTTGGCTTTTCCGCCTTTGTTAACAATGGTACACTACTGTAATCCTTCAAAGAGTTGTTGCATTGCTTCGCACCATTGTCGAACGAGCTAGCGGTCGGCAATTTTGGTATCCAATTGTTATTACCTACTTTATTCTTAAGATTTCCTATAGAGTGCACCTTGGAGTCCTTCAGTTTGACTTTCGGCTGACCAGTCTGACTCACAGAGTTATGGTTCAATGACTTGACATTCAGAGATATGGAATTGGTCATGCTGAGTTTGTCCGCTTCTTCGCCCAGGTCTAATCCGTTGATGACTGGTTCCGTTGGGTCAGAATGTTGTCTTTGAATCTTCAGGTTTTGGAGTAGGGGTTGTGCCTCTTTTTCTAGTTTGCTCATATCGCTATGCCGGTTTATGTAGTTACCTGATCCTCGTCTGCTTGAGGACCGGGAGCCGTGGTCAAGTCGTGCCCTAAACGGTGTCAGGTGGGATAGAGAACCGCTTTCGTTTGATTGCGTTTGCATTTTGATCAGCGTCGGTTTTTCTTTCACGGGTGCGTTTGGGTCAACCACCTCCCCTAACAACCAGTAAGTGACTAGAGTCCCTTTTCCCTGCGAACAAAAGAGGAATTTAATACCACGGGGATGGGATAAGTGGCGTAGTTATAAGGTAATTTGGAACATTGTTTACTCAATTACGACAGAAAAAAGGGACGTCCCTACCCAAATATCATTCATATCGTAATTTCTGAGAATGAAGAATATTAATATTCTTACTAGAGTTACTAATATTTGTACCTATAATCAAACTGCCTAAGAAGTTTCTTTCGATTTTTTGGATGGTCAATCAACTTTATTACAAACTAAATCTGAAATTACTATAAGCCCCGCGGAATGGTAATGCGCAAAATGTCAAGGCTTGTGTCGTCATAATGACGTCAGTTCCTGTAAATCTCCAAGAAGGTCCAATATCTTTGTAAGCAGTACTATTTATTAGTTATTCCTGTGGCAGTACCTACGCCATTATGAAGACACGTGCCTTGACGTTTTGCGCATTTAATTACCTTTTCGCGGTACGGGGCTGATATCACATATTTTATGACAAATGAAAACCATAATACATCAGTATTTAATTTATAATATCTGTAACTCTCCACGATTAACTTTGTTTGTAAAATACAAACTAATAAAGTAATAACAAACAAGCTCCTAAAGTTGTGGCTGTTTCAATCAAATCCATTTGATCCAAGTTCTATCTAATACGTCCCATCATTGGGTGAATTCAGGCAGGTATTTGAGCTTCAATTGGATTGCAATCTCTTCACATCAATCACGATTCACGACGCCATGTTTTGAATCGAACATTTTGATTTTATTTTCTAAATAATCTGTGAATGGGACAACCTTTCAAATGGATTTAGCAGGTCACAATGGTTTTATATTCATTACATTAATCTTATTGATCTGGGTGGGTCGTATATGGTGGGTTAATTTTATAAGCTATATTTTAAGCTAACGTCACAAAGTTCTGCCATGATGTTTGGGAGAATGCAATCGATATTTCCTATTATTTCTACTCTATACTTTATCTACATATACCCGCTTTTTATTACGAGTAAATGGAGGACCCTTTATTTTTTAATGAAAATTTATTTGATTAATTAACCAACCTTCATAGCAACCTCCCCCCTGCATTCCAGCTTGAAGGTGCCGAAGCTGTCCAACAGAGCCTTCGTGGTCGGTGACACGTGTATCTTGAGAGCTTCACCGTTCGACTCCATTCTCGAAGCCGTGTTGACTGTATCCCCGAAGAGACAGTAACGAGGCATCTTGAGACCGACTACACCGGCCACGCAGGGACCTGAAAGATATTAGTGTTATAAATGACGACCTCTGTGTTGCAGCGGTTGCTGACGACCTCTGTGGTGCAGCGGTTGCTCATCTGCCTACTGTCATCAGTGTGAATGTCAGAAAGCGACCATCATCAATGATGAGCCCTAACGGCCTCGATGACATCAGGAGTTTCCACAGTTCTGATGATAATGAGGTGCCCAGCAAGAGACGGTCATCACTCATCACCGAGTCGTCATTATCAAGCAAGGCTAACACTCCAGAAGTGATGCGACAAGCCCACAGATCACCAGTCATCGGTGTAAATGTCAGAAGCGACCATCATCGATGATGAGTCCTAACGGCCTCGATGACATCAGGAGTTTCCTCAGTTCTGATGATAATGAGGTGCCCAGCAAGAGACGGCCATCCATCACTCATCACCGAGTCGTCATAATCAACCGAGGCTAACACTCCAAAAGTGATGCGACAAGCTCACAGATCACATCAGGAGTTTTCATAGTTCTGATGAAGATGAGGTGCCCAGCAAAAAACAGTTCTCTCATGATTATGACGGTGATGAGGAAGATGATGAAGGAGTTGATGCTAGTGAAGATGGGGATATTGATCTTTCTCCTGCACAATTTGAGGTAGGTCACACAGGAGGTAGGAGGTTGCCTTGCCATGCCATGCCTTGAGAATCAGAAACTGTTAGTATTTTTAAGTAGGCGCCTACTACAAAAAAAAACCCACCAAATTAGTTTTGTACCTACATTTCAATTGGTAAGTGTGGTTAAAATTTTGGTATTCTTACTTGTGAGTTAGTTTGAAGTCGACTTAATTTTTTTAATTATTTTTTTATTACAGTTTCTAAACCTTGGTATATAAATACTTTCAATTATACGAACTCACCCTAAAAATATGACTTTTCTCTTTATTCGATCGAAAACACATTGAAACCGTACATAAATAATAAAAAAACTGTTAGCTGAAATTGATATCAACTTTCACATAATTTTCGTGTAACGGCCTGGACACAATATGATCTAGTAATCTAGTTCATTGGTTCTCAAAGTTCGCCCCGACGACCTCGACCTTCATGACCCTGTAAGGGCTCTTCAATAGATAATAATAATGCTTGAGTAGCGCTCTCAGTTCGATACGTTCGATATGCAGACAGATGACAATTATAACTGTGTAAATATTATATAACATAACATAGCGTCACGCCTTTTCCCATAAAACTGACGCCATTAAAACTTTTTCAAGATTGTTATTTTTCCATTACAATATTTTATATAATGTAAGGATGAAAATGTTACACCGATATTATAAAAACAATAAAAAACAAAATACGAATTTAAAAAAACAGGATAGAAGAGATGGAATAGTAGTCTAGATAGCTAGAGCTATACCAAATTATATGGTTGTATTCAAGCGTCAATGAGAAAGTTAGAGATAGATAGTAACTTTAATTGGAAACCACACATAAATGAAATATGTAACAGACTACGATCAGTTCTAGGCAAATTCTATCATCTTAGCAATATATTAAATAGACGCACCCTGTTTATCGTGTATTACGCCCTTGCAGATACAATGTTTAGTTATGGTTTGAGTTGCTATGGCCTCACGTTTAAAACATATTTAGATAAAATTAAGCAACTACAAATAAGATTAATAAAATATTTAGCTGATACTCGTAATAAAACAAAAGATAGTTGCGATGGAGACTATGACAAACTGTTTGTCTCATGCCGAATACTTCCGGTTCATTGTTAGGTTAAGTATCTGATTGCTATTGAGACATATTACTCCGATGAACATAAGACCCTGATAAACCACCGCTATTCTACAAGATCGCCGTTAATAGAAAATTTATCCAGCCAAAGACAAATAATTACTACGGACAAAGGACAAGAAGATACTTCACCCCTAAAATATGTAACAATATCTCACTATTGAGATCTGTTGATACATTTTGTAAAACCACACTAAAATTTAAATTAAAAAATATCTTTCTAAATTGCGAATGCACTTAACACCAAAAATATCATAAGTATAAACCTAATATTAAATATGTATATATATATACATATATTATAGGTACTTAAATAAAAAATATGTAAGCCTACAAGCTATGTTATCAGTATTAGCAGTATAGTTGTATTTATAGATTATAACAACTAAGAGCGTCTGCCAATAAACTGTTACGCAGTTTGGCAGAAAATAAATTGGAATAGTCTTAAGTTTTGTGATAAATAAATGCCTTTAAAAAAATGAATTTTCTGGCTAGTACCTACCCCGCTCGAAAACGATCGCGGTAAATAAAAATATACCGTTTCATGCACCTTTTTACACACTGTTTCTCACACACCACTGAACAGAGCAACTGAGTACTTTTATCTCTGTGTTGTTAAACGAGCATGTAACTACGGTCAATATTGATCCGGTACGGACGGACAGACGCACGAGTGATCCTATAAGGATTTCTCCTTCTGAGATACGAAACCCAAAAAACATTCGATTTATACCATGTCAATACGCCCCATACGCAAACATCCTAATAAATGTGTTTCGGTCAATATCATCTGTCAGCTCTGTAAAACAGAGAAACTGCAGTTTAAAGATAGCTGGAGCTATTATGGGAGAAAAATGTAAATTCACTTGAAGTTGCCATATTTATGTAATACATTTGTATGAACTTTTATGTGGATACTTCGAACTACGATATTTATGGGGTATGGGCACATTCATGATATTTTAATACCTATTGGTGTTTGGTATAAAATATCATGGATATGACTTCATACTACTGAAGAATCAGTTATTTATTACGTTTATAGAATAGTGACGTAGTTGTTTTTTTAAATATATGAAAAATTTAGGGAACGTCAAAGTGAAAAAATAATCTTTCACGTTCGTATATTTTTTGTACTAGCCGTTGATAAACTTTGTGCTAAAGATTTCAGGGAAGTCTTATAACATTTACAGAAAACCGCATTTACAGAAATTCGTCCATCTGTCTCTGCGCTACAGAACCACAGACAGACACACAATCAGACGAGACGCTTTAAAAATTATAACACCTCTCCTAAAATAGAGCCTACGAACTAAATAAACCTTTTATTGACCATTGTCTTATTTTATTCTGCCACAAACACTGCAAGGTAGCTAATTTAATAAGCCCAGCTATTATTGCATAGCCATGGCATTGTTGAAGAGTCTTAGGAATCGGGTCTTGAAATATTAGGTCCTTGCATATGAAATTGGCGTTTATTCAAACTGGCCACTTTGATCTCAAATATCTGGCATTTGGTTAGGAATTCCAAATTCAAATTTATTTCAAAATAAGGCTTGTGTATTTGTGTCTCTATTTTAGCAATTCATTTGTTTTTGTGCCATTTGGTTTTTCTTTGACATCGTTCTGTTCACAATATGGAAAACTTGAAATATCTGGTTATTTGCGAATACGAGTTCCACCGTGGCACCAGCGCCGCAGAAACAGCTCGAAGGATTAATAATGTGTACAGGAAAGCTACCGCAAAAGAAAACACGGTACGTTTTTCATTCTAACGTTTTCGTTCTGGAAATTTTGACATACAGAACAAACCCCGGGGACGGCTGGAGACCCTTATTGACGAAGACGACTTTTAATTCTTAAAGTGATCTAGGGAAGCGGATCCATCGCAAACCACGTGTAAATTAGCGGCAGGCTTCGTTGTGAGTGATGAAACAATTGGAATTCATATGAAACAAGTTGGAAAAGTGAAAAAGCTGGAAAAACGGAGTACCGCATGAATTGAGTAAAGAAAACTAACAAAAAAGAAACGATAATCTTCATTAAGAAGAGCTGCGATTGGAATGTCTTTGACACCCACCGTACTCCCCGGTCCTTGCTCCAACAGATTACCACTTTTTCCGGAATTCGGACAACCTCTGGCAAAGAAAAATAATCAATTCTGATGAGGGAGTCAAAACCGCCTTCAAAGATTCTATTGATTCTCGCTGTCACAGTTTTTTAGTAAAGGAATAAATGAACTATCGATAAAATGACGAAAGTGCATAGATAACAATGGTACAATACTTTGATTTAGTTACTAAAATTTCATTTAAAAAAGTCCATACAAAACGCCAATTTCATATGTAAGGTCCTAATATTAAATAAAAATCCTTAGAATTTGTAATACCACAGAGACTCAACATGGACCCTTTGTGTTATAAGAATACCTAGACATTTTTACATACACACGCCATCTCGCATAAGCTTTGAGGCCATCAGGGAGCACTTATCCAGTGGAGAGCGCATAGATACATTTTCCTTTGAAACACAACTCACCGATTTACGGGCGGCGGGGGACGAGGTAAGAGAGCTGTGATTGGTCAGCCGCTGCGAAACTGTCTGGCGGCCCGTCATCGTACATAGGTTGCGTATGCGAACGTTTGTTGTCAATTGGATATATAGTCTCTGTTTGAGGCACTGCACGGTAAAGAATAAAAGGGATCCTTTGAGTGACAGTTTTGAAAAGAACCTTTCGTCAGCTGTAAAAGATCCGCTGGGAAAATAATGCAAGATTTATTTTTCAGTCGTCACCTTTTGTGGGTGAATAGTTTTTCAAATATCGCTTAAAAATCAGGTGATTATTATGTAATCAGGTTATTATAAAAGTTTTGTAGCGTACCTACATGAAGTTGTTTAGTATCTTGATATAAGACGTTCAGGAAGTAAAAAAGTTAATCAGTTTCCAGAGGATCCGATTAGTTGGTTGAAATAGACAATGGGTTCAAATCAATTATCTGTAATGGCTATTCGTTTGTTGTCAGTGCATTTCACGTGCTTACAATAGCACTGAATGATCAAACTCACAGCATTTTCTTCGCTAAAATCTATCTACTTTCGTTTTTAATTTCATGCTTATGAAGACCAATTACCCCGAAGATCCCTAAAAATAGACTCGAGAGGTCGTAATCTCCAGACGCTTGGCAGCGGCCGCAGCGCTATATAATAAAAATTGGTCAAGTGCGGGTCGGCCTCGCACACAAAGGCTTCCGCACCATCGTGGTCTGTCTGTGCCTAAAGAGGCAATACCTTCAATATCTATTAAAAAATGTCAGGCGCTATCGTATTGAAATTGACTACCTACTATTTAATTCTAATTACCCTTTTTTCGTGTATTTCAGTATTTGTTGTTGTTGCGGCAATAGAAATACACATTATGTAAAACATTTCAACTCTATCTAGTGCTTAGTGCTTTAGGACCCCGATGACGGACAGACGGACGGACGGACAGACGGACAGCGGAGCCTTAGTAATAGGGTACGGGTACGGAACCCTAAAAATTACCCAAAAGAAAAAATATACTGTCTCCTCCCTTCCCTCTCAGATTCTATTATGATATGACACCAGCGGCGGCGGCATAGTTCCATTTCTCGGATGGTTTTACGCCATTTTATTATCATTATAGTAAATAGTATAGTTTTCTAAAGGTAAAGTGAACCAAATACGCCGAATAGCTTTACATTGCGTTTGGTCGGTTTCGTCTATTATTTTAAACGTCCACTTTGCGACAGAAGGACAAGGACAAACACTAATTGAATTTCTAACCGAACGTGGGTGCCACTGTTCCTCTGACACTGACATCCTGTTATAGAAAAACTGTGACGAGTTCAAGTTGTTTGTGTAAAAAATGGAATTGTTTAATAAAATACGGCTATGGTAAATTCTGGCTCACTCGGGTAACCGGGCTTGCGGGTCGTCAGTGCCTTTTTTTGCATTGAGACATCGAGATCGAGACCTAAGATTATCATTTAGAAAATTGTGAGCGCTTAGGCACCATTTGCAAGTGGGATATATCTGCTGGCAAACAGAACTAACAAAAGACATTTCGTATTACGTAACAAGAGATGCAGGCGATGCATGCCACGCGGCGCAGATTTTGCAAGGCAGCTAGGGCAGGCGAGGTGTTTTGTTTGAGGTGCGAGTCTGCCTTACCCTTTTAGGGTGCCGTACCCGAAGGGTGCCAAACGGGATCCTGTTACTAAGCCTCTGTCGACGAAACGTTCGATGATGAATACTAGTATTGACGAAAGGATGATAAGTGAAACAATCTGTCGGCGAATAGTTCTGTGGCGCTGTGTTATGTCGGTGAAATAACCAATAGTGAAACATAGTTGTGGAGAAGTGAAGGAAGACCAAATGTTATGTCGGTGAACATTTCAAAGTAGAAATGACTGTCGGTGATACGTTTCGGACCCCCATAAAAGTCAAAGTACTGGACCAATTTTAATATGTTTTGTTATCGATGTGAAATTTTGTCTCCTTTGATTTACTGATAGGTAGTTACATTTTATGGCAAGTATGTACGGTTTTCCAATAAAAAGTGAAAAATGGAAAAAAGGTCCTCATGAATTTTTAAGTTTATAACTGTGATCCGGAGGGCATTCAAGTTGGAAAACTTGGATTTGTCATTATTAGGTACCCATTTCGTCATTATCAACTCATAAAAAAAAAACTAGGTACCTCATTTGATGTAAGGCACCAGTACTAGCTTGGTACGAATTCCATGGACATTACTGTGTCATTAGGTCATAGGTTTTGTCTAGTCTACAATTGCATGCCGAACTACAGATTTATAAAGAGTTAGGAACAGATTGGACACTGTACATAATCGTTCAACTAAAAAGCGACCCTTGCTACAACGCAACAAAGTACAATTCATGTTGTGTAGCGCGGCGCCCGCACTTCGATTACTTGCCTGAAAGTTGCCTCTCCCTAACTAAGGGTTGTCTCTTGTGATAAATAAAACTGGATATCATTATTCTAGATTTGTGAATAACATTTAACATAGGTAGTATAGGTACCTACCTACCTAACCTTTTACTTAATGGCCAGAAATCCTATCGACAGTCAGTAGGACAGTGACCTTTATTCATCTGTGCAGTGACGAAACGTCATCAAACCAGGTGCTAAGTTGACTTTTTCAGGTCAGTCAGGCAGGCTACATGCTAAATAAATCCGGAAATGACGAAGTTGTAGAAACCGGCACAAAAATAATCGGTGTCCTTCGGAAGTGAGAAAAACGAAAGGTTCGTATGTTTGTTATTATTCAGGCAGCCAAATGCGATGCAGTATTTCTTCGCCTTCATTTTAGTAAATAACGACACGCGGGGCTAGATAGCCACTGAGTCGGGCCGTGCAGCGGGGCCGCGGAACTACTTGTGGCTTTGCAGGTAAAGAGCCGAGTGTCACGCCTGGCCAAACAATAACTTTTTGTTAGTCGCTTAATGGACATGAACGTCTAGTCACGTAGGTATTAGCTTATTACCATCCACATAGCACAGTCAATCACTAATCATATGACTATTTTTGTGGATATAGATATCTTGATGTTATTTTGAATACTTACTTACATGAAATATTGAATAAAATTGAAATGAAATTTATTTTATTTCACATAAATCATAAATACTAAATGAATGAACGGCCCTGGCTACTAAACTAGGTTATGACCTGCGTTTTAGAAGCCAGTTCCTCTCATTATGATTTTGTTTACATAAACATGCTTACAAGTAATTATTTGATTATGAATCAGAGGATTGTAAATTCGCCTTGAAACAGGCCATCTTAATAAATCCTCAAAATTATTTGAACAGAACATCTTTGAAAACCTCTAGGCCCCAAATGATATGATCCTTGACTTATCCTGAAAATTATTTGAAGATCCTGTTTAAACAATTCTACCTTTCATATTTTCTTCAATTCCATTTCATGCAATGTTGTTTAAATTTCAAGCCGCTAATGTAAAACAAACATTGCGGCACAGAAGCCCTTTACACCTGTTTGGTTGATTATTTACTTTTAAGGCTTTACATTACGCATGAGGGGGTGGCACCTGTATAAGCGAACACCTATGCCCATGAATAATCTGAAAAGGGCCTACCACGGAACCCTGAATTGGTATCAAGCCCAGATTTCGTAGAGGTGCCGTCTAACTAAAATTAAATAAAATGCCATCCTTAGAAAAAATACTCATAGAATCCTGATACACGCTCCCAAAACACGCACCGCGCAGTTTTTTTTTACAAGAACGCACTGAATAGGCTTTTATTATTCGGACGCACGCGATTGGCTTATCAACGATAACATAATTATAATATTTAATGTGGTAGGGTGAAAATATAAACCAGAAATTGTGAGAGGTGTAAAATCTTGTAAGTAGTACTACCACAGAATTACTATAATAATAGTTTCAAATATGTGGTGTCTGATTTATCAGGCAAGATCAGTATTGATGTTTGATTACGTTTATTATTTTACATTCAATTAGTTAGTGAGATCGGAAACATGCATTATTGTTGTTCGCGCCAGTTTAGCGCCTAGGATGCCTAGGCTGCGCCTTCTGTAGGTCATAACGAGGGCTGCCACCTGGCTAGATATCGTCTAGGACTACGTACAGCAGGTTCACTCCCAAACAAAAGTCAAGTTAAGGTGCAAAAAAATATTTGTCTATGCTACTGCATATGCTCGCATGCGACATTGAAACTTATCGTATGACACGAGCGTTCAAATTCCATTAGACACCGCTGACACGATGCCCATCACGCGGGGTTGCGAATCGCACTCAGTTGTTTTCGGCGTCATTGTTTTCACGCGGCTAGCTCGCGCATCGAGAGCCGAGCGACAACCAAGTGACAAAGACCGACTGGCGCGTATAGCCGGCCGTAGATACCTACTCAACGAACTGAAACCCCCCTGGTACTACATGAGAAGCTTGATTGATATAAAAAGCTCCCCACAGCTCTAGGTGTGTCGCGTCTAAAAAGGTTTGATTAATACAGAACGACAGAAGGTAAAGTGACATCTCGTAAATAAAATATGAGCGGCTGTTGTTAGTCTAAAAGTATGAGGTTGTTCAAGAAGATTGGATGGGAAGAGGAGACCTATATAAAAGGTTACGTTTCGTATTTGAGAAGGGCCTTGGGGTTTTGTGCCCTTAAATGTTAGGTCTATATAAATAAATGGGTATGATTGATGGCCACTGAAGAAACTTTATCTTTAGGTCATAAAATATTAACTTCGGGAAACTAAATACTCGTATGATATGACACGTTTTCCTCTAAAGATTTATTGAAAACAGCTTGCCAGATTATACACATCCATAAACCTAAACTAAACCAAATATCAATAGACCGTATGCCAATCTCGTCATATTGCCTAATTAGCATATTGATTCTCGTAGAAAATGGTATGCAAAGCAACGGCTTTACAAATTAGTTCAAACCAATTGCTCACGAGTTTCATACGACGTTTTTCAACACACTTGTGAGGAAAAATCTATATCTTCATCGGTACTCAACATTTTCACAATAAAAACAATGAATGAAAAGTTTAATTTGTTGGAAACTGGATGAAAATGGCGCGCACTTTTTTTTTGTTTTCGCTTGTTGACTCTGACTGCCAGAGGCAATGAAAAAGCCAAACAAACAGCCAAATATTACATTTCATCATAGTAAACGAAATACATCTGTTTTTTTTAGTTTGCCTGTAATTTGATGAAAATAAATGTTTAGTCATTAATCTTATTTTGACAATAATGACGTGTATTAATAAATAATTAAAGTCAATTCAAGTAATAACAATTGGAGGAGCGCGGATGTCTAGAAACGCCCGCTCTAAGTAGTTCAGGAGGACTTACCTCTAGCTGGATCGCGGCTAATGTTCCTAGGCAATAGAGTCGTTAGTTCCGGTCCTGGTTATGGATATATTATATTGCTGGTTCAGGGTGTATTATGTATGGAATAAAGAAAGTAGAATATTTTAATGACTGTGTGCGGTGCGATGCGGTTTGATAGATACGATATTATGACAGGAAAAGACAGATAATAATAGATGATATAGAATTTAAAGCAGGTACATGATGATGAAGGCGTCTTCGTGGTGCATTACCGAGGACTTGTTGTCGTTCTTACAACGCAGTCGCTGCTAATCATGATCCCAACGGGCCTGACATCTATCACGATTCACTGCCATGCTTTAAATATAAGATTTTAAAATTGTTTAATTAGTTTCAGTTTCTCTTGCTATACATGCACATACAATATGTGCATAATTAACATTAAATAACCTTTAATAATCCATTAAATAACTATAGATTTGTATCATTATGTGCTCCTTGTAAAGTGTGTCAGTAATGCTGTATACACATGCTTTTGGCGTTGCAGACGGAAATGTTTGTTCTAATCTTAATGTTGTAATGTTTGTCTGTATTAATAAATAAATAAATAAATAGACTAGTGGACGATATCTAGCCAGGTGGTAGCCCTCGTTATCGACCTACAGAAGGCGCAGCCTAGGCATCCTAGGCGCTAAACTGGCGCGAACAACAATAATGCATGTTTCCGATCTCACTAACTAATTGAATGTAAAATAATAAACGTAATCAAAAATCAATACTGATCTTGCCTGGCAAATCAGACGCCACATATTTGAAACTATGTTTATTAATGAATTAATTAAATGTATTTTATTTTGTTTTTAAGCATGGGTTATAATTACTTGTAAGCATGTTTATATAAACAAAATCATTATGAGAGAAACTGGCTCCTAAAACACAGGTCATAACCTAGTTTAGTAGCCAGGGCCGTTCATTCATTTTGTATTTATGATTTATGTGTAATAAAATAAATTCCATTTCATTTAAAATTTCATTTCATTACAATATTTGTCATTACTTGTCCAAAAACTATATCCATTACCACTCTAGTGCGGTAATATTATTACCGCACGCGTGTATAATAGGCATCATTATGATTCTAAAACCAACATCATAAGGGTCACTTTACGAGCAGGTGTGTTGAAAAGTATGTAGACACACATATCTTTCTATAAATCTGTCTCATTGTTTTATTATTCCGCTTGGCTTTTCTAGCGTAAAAAAGATATTTGTTCAAACAACTGGAAAGCATCGAACGAAAAGTAACTTCTTTAGATACTTTTGTACGTATATTTTATTTCAATAAACGAGAATGAACGTGTTTTCATTATTGTTTCAATTACTTACATCGGAGTACACAATTACAACGTCAAAATTCCATTTTATCGCGATATATTCTCAAATTAATTCTCTTACCCTGATCTTAGATACCCAAGATATAGCATCAAATACAAATTCACGCCGAAAAACTGTCCTTCACTCGTTGCTAGCGTTTGCGTCAGCTAGACTAACATAAACCAAGTGTTGTGCCTAAGGTCATATTTAAAGTTTTTGAAATACTACCCTATATATGGGTATATATGATTGAAGCTCGTAGGTTTTGAGATTGCTTTTCAAGACCATTGATCTTTATATTGCGGCGGGAGCGTGTGGGAATTTCAATATCGTGAGTAATCGTGACATATCATACCATGAGTCCTTGATACGAGATCTGAACCACTCGTAAACAGGGTAGTTTAGCTATATTGAACGTGAAATGAAATCTATGAAATCTAATATATCTCCGCTGCATACAACGTGCCATGAATACATTATTGACTTTTAAGTTCTGGTCGGGTAGTTGTGGGTTAATTTATATTATTCCTGGTAGTTCAACGATCACACATTGCAGCCACAGAGAACGATAAAGATTGTTAGGTAGGTCTCTATTTGTTATAATTTATTAAATATGGGCTGTAAGCCTAAAATAAACTATTTTCATTATTATGTTACGATTCATTCATTCATTCATTCATTTAACCATTCATACTTTCATCCATAAATTCATTCAAAACCCCTTTCCCCAGCCTTGGCGGCAGAGCTTGCACTCACCCGAGTGCAGCCCGATCCTCAGGCTGAGCTGGTCGCGCGGCCGGTGCCGTATCTTGAACCGGCGCACTGCGTGTAGCAGCGCTAGAGCCATGCGCGCGACCTCGCACGCGTGCCGCGACCCGTTGCGCACGGGCAGCCCGGAGACCACCATGTAGGCGTCGCCGATGGTTTCCACCTGAATGACAACATATTACGTTTTAGTGCTTCATGTTTTTCCGACGAGGTGGCAGAGGCAGACTGTCCCCTCCGAAGAGCCTTTGCTATATTTTAAGATTGAACCGTACGTACACTACCAGTTTGGAAGGTGTTGGGTTATTGATAAATAAATACTATGCAGCATACTCGCTGTTGCAGCTATAGTCACATTTGAATAGGACGTTAGGGACATAATTAACAATAAAAATGTCCACTTTAAATGTTTTCAGAGCAACTTTATGTATCGTTTCCCCAATGTCGTGATAGACATTTAAATGAAGTTCCTTACATTCAATAGACCTAATAAACGTGTTCATAATCGAGTTCATAAAATGTATCAGTAAGTTTTTCAAGAATGAAAAATACGTAAGCGAGGCGAGAAGGTAGAAAAACGCATGACAAATGAGCAAACTGAACGCTACTTACAATCGCAAAAACTGATAAAAACTCAAGACAAATGAGTTTAGTACTACGATACTCTAATATAGATAAATATATACCTTCATTTCACAGATTGCCAAATGGTCTCCAAAGATTTTCATCAAACAAATGATTCCCACGGGGTGGGAGGCGAATACCTTTTTGGATCCCCATTCAATCGTAGAAGGGTGACATTCAGAACTTGTCCAATCCAGATTTATTTGGCATACTTAACACTAGAGTGGGTGCGTGGGCTACAGGTGTAGACCAGGGTATATTATTTGTGTATTTTTTTGAAACTCGTCACACTACCGCGCTCTTCTCCCGTGTATTCCTCGTCTATTAACCCCTGCGTCACTCCGTAGCGTGTGGTCTCCTTCAGGACACGGAAGTCAGAACAGGAGCGATTATAATGTGGCTGGGCTACGTACGTAGCCCGCGCGACCGTTCTAGATATGCTTTTAGCAGGAGGTAAAATGTGATAAATCCCTATTATTTATGCAAATATTGTACTTTTATTGAAAGGCATTTCATTTCAGTGCAATTTGTACATTTTACACATATCATCGTAACAAATACATGCACTAAATGGTATCTTTATAATAAATCATAGCGGGGCGTCTGCGTCTAACAATCAAATTGAATGATGGCTGGAAAAGATGATAAAACTAGTGATAATTTGACTGAAAACGCAAAAGAAAATGGATTTTATGGAACAGGATGAGTCCAGCAATAAATTCTGCTCACTAAAAAGATAGTGAGCAAGAAGCTGAAGCTCCAGAAGAAGATGAATTACCTCTGTCTGTTAGCATTTTATGAAGCAAATTTGTGCTGATCATCAGGTGCTATAGTGCCCCGAATGAAACACGGGAGGCTGATACATTGTTCTACATTTTAATAAGTCCCAATTAGTAGATTATTATACATTAACAATATTTTGGTTACCATGTGTAAAACATTTAATTACGGCTGATTGATCTGAAGACATCTAAAAATCATGTTTTTGCTAAGGTTTTTATTATTGCGTTAAAAAGTAACAAAAAAACTAAGAACGAAAAAATTACAATTTTTTTTCGTTCTTAAACGATATTTCTTCATAAAACAAAAAGTCTTTGTTGTTTTAGTGTAGTTTTATGTTTGAAAATTTAAACAATATTTTAAGGTTTAGTAGCAGTAAGAAAAACAAATTTTACGGTACAAATCCCTACTAAATAATCAACTTTGGCAGAACGCAACGTTTTGAACTAAAAAAATAAATAAACAAAATAAAGTTTTTTCTTCCTAAATACGATATGCCAGTTATCCGCGATACAGGTTAGCCTAGTACGGGGATCGCAGTAACTATAATTAAAAATTCTAAGTACCCACACATTTTAGTAAGCTTTATAATTATTGTACTCTGTTTGGCAAAATAAACGAATTTGTATTTATAAACGAGATCAACCATTTGAGACTACAGAAGTTACAATAATCAGTCTTATAAACTAATTATTCGTCCATAGATGTAGGGTCATGTTTACCCTGTTCTGCGTTTGTGCACGTGGAGCTGTTTCCTCGGGCACCGGCCGACTGAAGAACGGTCAGCGGCAGGCAGGGGGCCTCATTAGCAACAGCTATTGAGACAACCAATATCAAACGACCACGTGACAAAAAACTGCCAACGTTAAAAAATGAGCAGGGTAATATTGACACCTCCTCATCCGCCGGGTTAAGCCTTCGGCTTCGGTCTCTTTCACGGTCGATTGAACTAACTCATCAGGGACTGGGACAGGAGACTTTCTTAGTATAAATAAAGGGGCTCTTAATATCCAAGTTGTTTTCCAATTCATTAGTTAATTGATCACTTTCTATACAGAGTTTGGAGAATCAGCATCTAGAGTGCTTTGGTTCCGTATCAATGATGCCAAAATAAGCTTATTTTTAAAAGACCTCAATGTCGCCTTGTCTTTAGTACCGTATAGGACTAAGTACGTACTTAGCGTATGCCTTTTTACTCTTATGGCAACTGAATAATAAATTAAAAGAAAAAACTCAACAACCCAATTAAGCGGATTCAAATCTGCGATGAATTTATTTTTTTATTTATTTATTCAGGCAAACCTTACAGCTTTTAGTATTATATACAAGTGGCATTATAAAATGTTACGCCAATTACAAGGTACTCAGATATACAATTAAATACAGCAGTTTTAACAGTTTTAATAGTCCCCTATTACGCGAAACTATCTAAGAATTAACTGTCTAAATGTAGGAACAACTCTTTTCTATCATCTGTGTCCTACTGTCTTATCTTTCCCATGAGGCCGAGACTCCACCAAAGCGGAGATGTGGAATATTTGTATGCGCGATGGAAACAGCTCACATCTCCGCTTCCATGGCGCCATACAAATATTCCACATCTCCGCACATCTCCGCTTTGGTGGAGTCCCGGCCTGACAAATGTGGTGACGCCATATACATATTATAGACACTTTTTCGACCTAGACATTTTCCTGTTGAGTCGTCTTCAATTCGAGCGCCAAATAAATAACCGGCCGGTGCGAGTCGGACTCGCGCACGAAGGATTCCGTACCATTATCTATAAAAGACCGAAAAAAAAACATGTTGTATGGGAGGGAGCCCCCCCGCCCTCTAAATATTTATTTTATTTTATTTATTTACTTATATTTTAATTAAATAATCAACTCAATATATTGTGAACATTTTAAGCGTCTACCTGCTACCATTATCAATATCAACAGAACAGCAACAGAAATACATTATCTGTGAAAATTTCAACTGTCTAGCTACCACGGTTTATGAGTTTCGTTTCAGCCTGGTGACAGACAGACGGACGGACGGACAGACAGACGGACGGACGGACAGACAGCGAAGTCTCAGTAGTAGGGTCCCGTTTGGCACCCTTCGGGTACGGAACCCTAAAAAAGAACTATTAGGGCGGATTAATAATGAGAAGAACTTATAAATGATGGTATCATTGATAGATTAATGTCAACCTGGTAACACTTCCGGAACATCTACACACCACACCCACAGTAACTCACCCTGTTTAGTGGGCAGCCAGCCCGTAAACTGATCCCAAGACCTTGGTCGTAGTCGTACGCAGGGAGCACTTATCCAGTGGAGAGCGCTTAGATACATTTTCCTTTAAAACACAACTCACCAATTTACGGGCGGCGGGGGACGAGGTAATAGAGCTGTGATTGGTCAGCCGCTGCGAAACTGTCTGGCGGTCCGTCATCGTACATAGGTTGCGTACGTTGAATACAACTAACGTTTGGCGAGTCGCATTCCCCCGCAGGCGCAGTCAATTGGATATAGTCTCTGATCGTAAGGCTAAGCAGGTACACTCACTCACCCCACACATATACACGTAAAAACCTTTTGTCTCAGCATATGCTTAGACGCAGGCCGCGCAGATCAGATTATGCAAGGCAGAGCAATCTCGCGCGTCATAAAAGACGTCGTCGATTGCCCTGGCTTATAAAGTCTGCGCTGCATGGCACGCGTCGCATCTTAGCATAGTTATAGTATCGCCATAGTATAAATAAGAAATAGTAAGTTCACTACGCCCCTGTTCGCATGATAACTATCTACTCTTGCTCAAACGGCTAGGGCTGTCGCTTAGCTACATCATTTATACAATATTTACTCATCTTGCAAAAATTATGAAGAATCTATATTAATAATTCCGTCGAGGGGTACGGTAGACTCAATCAAAACCTTACCTGAATAATAAAACATAAAAAAATATAGATTTCGAGTCGACAACATATATCCGCAAAATTCGGATTGTCGAGTATTTTGTTAAATTCTAATGTTACTGAACAGACAAATCGCAGGCGCCATATTGGCCACGTAACTTAGAGCCATAGACAATGGTCTCTTCACACATGTCTTCTAGGGTTAGAAACCGGTAAACTGCGTTTATTTGCGGTTGCATTCATGTTCCTTTTCTGTATACGATTAGTACATAGTGTAGATGTAGCTTAATGTTTTAATAGAAGAAAATGCCGATAGTTCACAGACAAAATACCGTGCCATTCATTTCTGTCACAGAGAAAGTAATCACATTTCTGTTGGCAGAAGCCAGAATCATTGAGGAAGCCAGTGAAAAATTGAATTGAGTGCAAGAAACATAATATTATGCCGAAAATCGTAAGTATTTCATTTGTGCCAGGCAAGATCGCATTCTTTCAGCGTGGTCTTTCATAACATTTTGCATTTGCAGCCGAATCTCCTTGCATTTGGCAAACATTGCCACAATTGTGGAAAATGGATGCAACGAAGGGCTCTTCGTAAAGATGGTGAGTAACTGTGTGAATTTGGTTGAATGTTTTCTTCTGTGGATTGTAAGTAAGACTCAATAAGTACTTATTTACTTCCAGTGGCATGCAATTTCTGTAAAATCAAAATATTTGCGAGAAACTGCAAACAATGGCAATGGTGCAGTCGATGTGTCGAATGTGACAGCATCATACTCGGTAAGGGTTTCAATAAACAAATAATAATACATAGCCAAATACTGAACGGATACAAATAATTGATCGTTTAAATACCTACCTTGCTGGAAATGTAACTTGACCCCTGATTAACCACGTTGTATCATCAGTTTAATGGTTCTAAAAATGCCACTAAATAGGGTGACATTTAATTAGCTGACCATATTTTGGGGAATGGTAGTACCCATCATTATGAACAACTTTCCCCATGAAACATATAGTCGCAAATGAAAAAAATTTTTCGTCTTCCAGTACATTGCCCCGATCAGCTAAATTCAAGTTACTATGGGAGACCCAAAAAAATTGTTTTTTGCGACCATACGTTGCTTGGGGAAAGTTGTTCATAATGATGGGTACTATCATTCGCCAAAATATGGTCAGCTAATTAAATGTTACCCTGTATAGATAAATTGTATGATAATGTTGTTCTAATGTTGTTGTTGTAGTAAAAATGTTGTTCTTTATTGTGTAATTAACCATACTTACCTTCCAAAGTAAATAAAAAGACTGGGTGCTTTATAACAGAGAGGTTTACCGAGAGTATACCTTAAAAACTATTTGTTTTGTTAATTTAAGTTCGTTTATTTTAAGGTTGATTTTAAATTAAAGTTATTTAAGTAAAAACATTTGTAGTTTTAATTTACAATATTTATTAAACACAATGAACAACGCTAAACGAATCTATGCCTTGCTTTGCCTTTAATATTCCTTGAGAACCGATAACTACAGAAATATCTACCTTCATTTTGTACCCACATTCACATTTTACCCGAGCCCGAGCGAAGCCGGGTTTTCATCTAGTAAATAATAATATCGTGTCGTGTGTCGCAAATCACAACATCCACTATCAAGTTAACACTTGCCGGCCGGACGAATGACGTTGCAGTGACGCATTTATTCCATAGCCCTGTCTCTTACATCTCTCAATCTCAACATTCTCAACCCATCGAAACTCTGCAATGTGTGCGTGTGGCGGCATGTGTTTATGCGGAATGCAATGTAGCTGTGTGTGTGCGGCCGTTCTCGCTGTTTTGTTTGAAGTGAACCTGGCGTGGTATCGCCATGCCTACCAATATTAGCTTATAAAGATCCCAACGCAGTGGCACGGGTACCACCAAGTAGCGATAGTGGCCGGGACCCAGCTCAACGTGACATCCGAAACATGTAAGCGCCCAAACAAATGCCACAGAAACGTCACCCATCTAATATCCGTCTCGGCCAGATGTTGCTTAACCCGCACGATCATTTCCGATGTGCAGATACCGCTCGGACACTTTTATAAAAAGAAATAAATCTACGATTATAAATATCTCACCTTGTAAACGTCATAGTTCTCCAAAATGGAGTCAAAGAGCGTGTAGAGATCGTTCAACAGGTCAACGACCTGGAGAGGGGTGGATGCGGCTGACAGTGACGTGAAGCCGACGATGTCGGAGAAGTAGATTGTCACTTGTTCGAAGGTCTCGGCTATGACTGACTGGCCCTTGATGAGCTGTGAGGCTACGGACCTGGTGATCAAAATACCAAATCTATTAAATCTATTACATGTATTATTTTTTATAAAATATATTTACTTACTGAATTTGGCATACCTAACTGCACAGAATAACTAATATGTAGTACTAGTAGTTCTGTGAGAACAGTTCAGCATTGCTGAGCCGGTCCTTATAAACACTGTCTCTATTTGATCTATCTGTAATGTGTTGTGTAATTGTGTTAATAAAGCTATATCAATATCAATACCTCGCGAGCACTTAGAACACTTCATTTTTGCCTCTTCTATACGTAAAAACTTTCCCCTTCCCCGGGGCAAACCCCCTCCACTCCCCTTTTTACATTTTTTTCGCAACATCTAGTGTAGAATGTTATAAATCTTTATGTGCCTCTCAAATGATTGAAATGCGTCGATAAGTATCGTTACAGCAAAATTTCCCCTATTCCCCCAAACTTTAAACCAAGGAATTTGAGTGCCCATTTTCGTTAAAATCGGTTAAAAAATGCGAACTTTAGGCGAGAACGGACACTGACTGAGGGACCAACTCACGCATTTTGGCCAATCTCGAAACTGGACGCAAGTGACGCATATTTTTTGGATTAATATTCGAGTATATTTTACAAATGAAATTACATCAGAATGAAATTTCAATTAAGATTAAGACAGCACTTAAACGGTATAATAAAACTGAGTCATAATTTAAAACTCAACATCATTTAAGTCTCTTGAAATATACTTACTGTTCATCGTTTACCTTAAGCTCTTTACTAATTGTTGTAAAAGATTTAAAGCTTAATAAAAACTCATTATACCGAGTTGAGGACCTTTTAGAAAATATTAAAGAAACTCTAAAATGATAAGTGATAAATAAGTTTTACCTAGAAGCGCCGAAAGTAAGTTTGTAATTAAATCTACCCCGACAATTCTACAACGTTAATTTTAATCAAATCAAGCAGGTGTTCTGATCCTAAACCTGAATCAAAAAACTTTCTTGAAGAAATAAAAGGAAACCATTAATTTTGAGATGGGAATAATTCAAAGGCACGTTAGTCTGCCAATACAAAACTTTACATTTTTAAACTTATTTATAGCAAACTAGAACTACGATATTCCTCAACCAACACCATCGCACTGCCATTTGCGTTTAAAAAAAGTCCAATAAACCTTCCTGAGATAAGACTTCAACGAATAGTTTAGAAAAAAGTTCATCTAAATATTTTTCGCTTAGTAACATATTTTACTATGTATGTTTTTTGCGTTGTTCATTTCGGCAATACTGCTGCGCATCTTGTGCAGCCCCATTCTGCTGCCCTTGACGCGAACAGGACATGTAGACATAGACATAGACATACGTTTATTCACTGAACAAAACATAGTACATCATCATCATAGTACATCAACAAAATAATTGAGAGGCAGGAAATAGACATTAAATTATAGAAGAAAACACATATTTTCTAACAAAAGAAAAAGATGATGTACGCATGCCTCGCCAGTGAAATGGCTCCAACTCATCATAAGGCTGCAACAGGGCTGCAGCGCTGATTTTCAGTCAAAACCATGACGCCAAGTTTCTATGATGAGATAAATTAAATTCTTCCAGATGGTAATGAGACTCACTTGGGCAGTAGCTGGTAAAGCAGCTCTTCACACTTCTTCTTCTCCTCGAGGTAGTCCTGTGTCCGCTCGCTCACCAGTGACTCCAGATTGTTAGCGTACTGCTCCATCCGGGATAGGAGATTGTCGAGGATATTGCTGCTCTCTTGCGATCTGAGAGAGAATAGGTTAATGAGAAACCAGCCAATTGCATGTCCAACTCGCGCATCAAGGCTTCCGACTATTTTTCATAGCAGAGTGGTAAGCGCAGCGCGGAGGGTTCTGCACCATCATTGTACCAAAAGTACAAAAAATACGTTTCTTGTATGAAGACACCTATATTTTTTCAATATTTCGTGTATTTCAGTATTTTTAGTGGAGATATACACATTCTGTGAAAAGTTCAACTTTCTAGCTATTACGGTTCGTGCTGGAGGGCCCTCCGACGGACGGATGGACGGACGGACAGACGGACAGCGGAGGCTTAATAATAGAGTCCCGTTTGGCACCCTTCGGGTACGGAACCCTACAAAAGATTAATTAGAATTTACATCTAGCATAAGGTCTAGGCAGGCACCTATTTAGACAGATAAATAAGTGGACAAAAAAACATGTTCAAAACAAGCAATAGCAAGATAGCAATTTTAATATAAACCCTGTGGTTTTCATATCCATGTTGAATCCTTTGAGAATCCTCTTAAAATTTCGGAAACCACACGAAAACAAGAGCACGGATATCTTTCAGACCATTACACAAGCAGAATCTATCGGTTTTCTCAACCCCGACCTGGTTCAAAAGTTCAGTTTACACCGCCACCACGCCGCCACAGGAATGTATATTTACACTGAGATCATATTACATAAATTCGACGTTAGGTAAGAATAAGAAAACTTTATTAAAAAATAACTTAGGTAGTTTAAAACATCATATCCAGCGGATAGAAACTTTGCAGATTAAATTCATGAAATCCTTGGAATACAGGACAGGCCATTCGTATATAGATTGTCCGATCTCTTTACAGCGTCACAAAATGATGAAGTTATGCAACAAACGTGAATGCATAGACATCATATTCTTACACAAACTGCTTAATAATATTATTGATGCCCCGGAATTACTACGCTGTATTCTTCTTCGTGTACCTCGTAGGCAGGAACGCGGCTGTCGTAATTAAAACCTTTTTTCGATTGCATTTAGTAGAAGCTTGTAAATCTCGAATAGTTTTTGTTTGCGCCACATAGTCGCATCTCTCTTTTTCATTTGTTAAATCGTATGCGCTGATTGCAAATTCAGTTCCGTACGAGCCTTCCCACGGATAGAGGCTTCCTGCTTCGCGTGCGTTATCGCGAGTGCCTATAAAACCGCCGATTACTGACTATCCAAATATTTATTATATATATTTAAAACATCCGCTGCCTAAACCGCTACCTAACACGAAGAAGAGCCGTGAAGAGATCCTCCAGGCAAAGAAGAAAGAACTTTCAAGAACGTGTGTGGGTGTGGCTAGTGGACGAAAGAGCAGAAGGTTTTGGGCGATTCGTGAGTTTACTTATTTATATTTTCTGAAAGTAGTCCCTATCATAAGGTTTGGTGGTCGCTTCAATAGTTTTATTAGACGTAGTTGTAAAATCTACAACAATGGGTTCGTTGAAATTGATTTGTTCAGTAGCTCCTTGCATTGTATAATAAAAGATTTAAGAATGTACTTTGGTTTGTAAATGTATTGTTTTGTGATTATTTTAATTTTGGTTCTATGATTCTAGTGTATAATATGTATTTTAGATCGCTTAGTTAATTCAGGGAACTATATGTCTACATTTAAGAAATTCATGTTATCTAAATTGTTTAAGACTCTTTTTTCCTAAATAAATAAATAAATAAATAAAACAGAATATTTAAAAACAAAACAACTTAAAAACTAACAAGTATGCTGAACTGTGGCCCCATACTAGGCAGAGCCTGATCGTGGGTACCATAATTATGAATATCATATAGGGGATGGGAGTTCGGTACAATTTTATTAATAAGGACACAAAGAAACAACAGGAAAGAGTGGGTATTATAACCGAAAATATTAACACAAAAGGACAAAACTCATTATTTTCAAACTTAGAGTAGGTACTACAGCATATCATGGGACATATCCACAGTATTTACAAAGATGAAATTCCTATTGAAGGACACCTAAAACCAGTTTAATGGTATCGTATGTGAGGGACAGAAGCCATTTTTGACACTTTCTTTTGACTTCGAAAGTATTGCAATTTATAAAATCACAAAAACTATTGGCCTTGTTGTACATGTAAGGATGGTACCGTATACCGATGGTACAGGTATAGGTGCCGACTTAAAGAAATAAACTGACGTTTGCATTGACGTTTGATCGACAAATGTGAGAGACATAGAGGTTATCTGACTGCATAACGTCCGAACTTCAAACGACAACTACTTATAATAGGTACGCAATTTGGGCGCAAGAGTGTCTGCCACAAAAGTGACCACGTGCTACTTTTACCACAATTCAGCTACTACTTAGTTCACACATCGTCTAACAAATAGTTCGCACAAGTTACAAATCCCAGTCTGACAGCTCCACGTACCAGAGATACATATTAACGATACGATAGCACATCGAGTGTCTCTGACAGATCGCACTTTCAGAAATGGCGAATTCCTAAAATTGGACGAGTTGGCTCTCGTTCGGCAACACTCCAAGTTTGCGAGGTTTGCGGAACATCAGAAGTTCGGTATTTTTCCCGATTTGACACTGATAATGTTGATAGCAGAAGTGAATAAAAATGTGAATATGTACAACATATGAAGTAAAGGAAATATTTTTAGAAATGTGTTACCATTTCCACCATTAAGGGTCTTGCTTCTGTAACTCTTGACATATCCAATTTTGTCGTGTGAACTTATCGCGTTTTGATTGGTATCCACCTGTCAAATCCTTACTTGGTTTGCGGGAAGAGATCTCTTATTAGAGATAAGCTTCAGGTTGAAGTTCAAAAACAGTTTTCAAAATATCACTTGGTAATCCGGATAGGATTATTTTCACATGTAGAGAATAGAGGTTTTGGTCAGTCAGCCCCTAAATTCGCAAACTCAAGTCATAATTCAATTTATTTATTGAGCACAGCTAATAATAATAATATCAGTCTTAAGAAAATTGTAGGAAGGTTGCTCCATACTCCATACATCAGAATATAGCATCGTAGCTGGTCTGACCATTACAAATACAACAAATACAAATTCGTTTATTTGCGAAAAATATGGTTATGAAGATGTTAAAATCAAAGTATGTGCAGCATATCTCGCCACGCAGTGGCATGCAAATATTATTTCTAAAGCATTTAATTACATTGCAACAGCAATCAATAACATATCTATAAAATTCATGAAACTATCCTACATAAAATGTCATGACAATTTATAATATAAAATATTGAATGCTGAGTGTAATTTAATTAGTATGTCACTCCCTGTCATCTCATATCTGTTTAGAACCGAGCCCTACAGTCTAGAAATTCTTTAATATTATAGAAGCACTTACTTATTAGCCATTTTCTGAGCTTATGTTTAAATATTTCAAATGGCAGTTCCTGTAGTTCTATTGGAATAGAATTAAAAATTTTGATCGCCATCCAGTAGCAGTTTCGCTGCATCAGTGCTGTATGCGATTTCGGGAATGTCAGCTTATTGGAAAACCTGGTGTTGATATTACATGACGTTGACTTCCTAATGAATATGTCCATATTTTGCATAACAAAAACACAGATTTCGAAGATGTAGATTCCGGTTAGGGTAAGGAGATTAAGTTTCTTAAAAAGTGGTCTACAGGACTCTACAGGACTCATTCCACATATTGCTCGTACACATTTCTTCTGTATAAGAAATAGATTGTTGATTTCCACTGCGTTTCCCCACACGACTATACCGTAGCGTAAGGCAGACACGACATACCCATGGTAAGCTAACATTGCCGTTTCGTGTCCCGCAACCTTTACCAGTCTATAGAGGACAAACACAAACTTATTGATCTTTTTAATTATATTTGTGATATGCGCCCTCCATGACAATTGTGAGTTAAGTGTTATACCTAGAAATTTAATCTCCTCGGATTCATTTATTTCTGAATTATTATATTGGACGGTCACATTGATGTCAGGCTTAATTCTATTATAAAATGTCATATATGTCGTTTTGTCAAGATTTACACAGAGATTATTTATTTGCAACCAGTCAACTATTTTTTTAATTGTACTATTTACGTCATATTCAAAATTTATTGTATTATTGTATTAAATTATTATAGAGATGTCATCGGCATATAGGGTACATTTTAGTTCCGATCAATAAGTAAGGTCAAGACAGTCATTCAACTTACTTGTTCAGTCGGCGTACAGCACCCTTCAGGTGTCCAAAGTCAGGTCGTTCTGTCGGGTCCTCTGCCCAGCATCGTTTCATCAGTTCTGTTGCGTCGTCCGCCTCGCAGGATCGGTGGTGGGATGTGTTCGGTCGCAGCCCTGATGCGATCACTGCTTCAACGATATCTGTGAGACGAGATATAAAATGAGTGATCCATGTTTACGGGTGCTTTTTCAAACGCAGACGAAGGAAGCAGAAGATGAAGGACAAGGAGAAGAATGATAGAGGGAAGAAGAAGGGTTATCCCGAAGGAAGGAAAAAACAGAAGCAATGAAGGAGAGAAAAAGGAAAATTTAAGTAAGAAGACTTGGAACGAGTGCCAATAAGATGGAACCAGTAAGACAAATGCTATTCTATAAGGAAGAAAAAGAAAAGGGAAAGAAAGTGACTCTATTACTTCAGGATGATGATGATGATTATTATTTTTATTTGATGACTGTTATTTTATTTTTTTATGGGTTTTTTATTGCCTGAAAAAAAAAAAAAATATTATTTACCCTAACGGTACGTTCACACGGAGACACGATTTGCCGAATCTTATTTTCATCGGATCTGGAAAAACCGAATGTTGTATTCACACAGCACATCTTGCTTGGCCGTATCCGACGGCCTCGTATCGGGATCGCGTGTGAACTCCCCATCCGGCTTTTATTAGCCTTCCCAGCTTGTGCGACGCATTCGGTTTCAAGATCCGACAAAAAACCGAATCTACCCCTGCGTGTATCGTATGAACGCATGTATTGAATGCCCTATACCACTGTATCGGATCTGCATTTTGCAGTATCGCCGGATCGGTTTGTAGTCGCAAAATCGGATGTCAACTTCAGCAAGATTCGGTTTTTTTGTCGTGTCTTGAAACCGAATGCATGTGTGAACTCCTTCATTGAAATACTTATGCCACTAAACCGAATCCTGCCAAAAACCGATTCGGTAGAGAAACACTCGACGCCGTGTGAACGTACCGTTAGGAGGCATCTCAAGGCCAGGCCCAAGCCAGAAGACGCCCTGTCGGTTCACAATCTCGTGGACGATGATAGCGAAGGAATACACGTCGGCCTTTTGAGTTCCTTCTGGAGGTGGTTCCGGCATTCGTAGTAGCTCCGGTGCAGTCCATAGCTGACCTGCGAAGGGTAGAACTATGTCATCTAGCCAGAGAGGTCAGGATAGCAGATCAAAAGATAGTTGGCAGAAAGCATAAATAGATACCTTTTACATCGAATATTTGAAGAAAAATTATCATTACTGATATGAGGAAATGTCAAAGATAACGCATTTCCTTTACATGGCAGATGATAACTTTTCTTTATTCATAAGGCCCATATTTCTTGAATCAGATTTTCCCTGATATTTTTTCTGGATTCAAACAGAGAACTCTTAATTTGGGCATATCAATAAGATCTATTTTCTGTATGTCATTCTTGTGTTAGTACAATAAAGAAATTATGGATTAAGAATTACGATCAAACAAAAACGCAAAACGTGAACATCGTCAGGTAGATGTCGTACTACCTCACGTAGGTGGGCAGAACGCCTGACATCTAATCAAGAGTTTCCGGTATGGAAAACTCACAACAGAGAGCAAATGGGTAGGGTGCTGGTGTACCACAATCCAATTTAACTTTACACACGACACGAAACATTTAGCTAGGAATGCCAAATCCACACCTTCAAACTTGAAAATTGGTTTGGATTTTGGAGCTAGGACACGGGTTTTTGGTAAATCATTTTTTATCCTATAAATATCCACTCCTGTATCATAAAATGAGCCCATAAAATAAGGGTGTCACGTTGGCGGCGCGTAAAAATGAGAATTTGTAATAGGTGTGAAGGCGAGTGATTATTTGAGACTTTTGTAGCAAAGGATTTAGAAAATCCAGTACGTTGAAGTATATATAGTCGTTATCACAGGCCTATGACGGCATGAAAAAGTAAGAAACATACTTCATGCAAGATAATAAGCGTATGGGCAAAGACATTGTAATCGTTGAACTGCCACTACGAGTGATTCGTAATTTTCTTTATTGTACTCACATGACAGTAAAAATAGCATAACATAGAAAAAATATGCACAAAGGCGAGCTTACCTCTAATAAGAGATTTCTTTCAGCAAACCATGTTGGGTAGGAGACAAACTTAAAATACCACTCTTTTAGCCTGTTTAAAATATTTGTTCTCACTTACGTGTCCAAAAGCTGAAGGCGTTGGAATCCTTCTCCGACGTCCTCAAACTGTGAAGTCCAAAGTCCGTGATCTTGAGAACGAATCTTGAGTCGACAGCGCAGTTGCTGGACTTGAGCGCGCCGTGGGACTTGATGTCAGTCCCGTGGAGGTATTGCATGCCCTGATTGAAGCAGATGAGATCAAGTCATAACATAGTAATAATATTACTTACCGGAAGAGAGGTTTTTGCCCAGCAACAAGATGATATAGGCTAGTAATAATAATAAAAAACGTATAATATAAAAAATGCAATTGTAATTCAAAGATTGACAGTGCGACATTTACTATGTACCTATAGTTTCAGCCAAAGTATAATACAATTAGTATTGCTGTTTATTGCAACGATTTATTTTATAAACATTGGAGGATAATTGGGACGATTTGAAAGGAAAGAGCACAAAACAAAACAGGCAACTAAAGCCTCTAAACGTTATAATGACGTCATTTTAGTTGATGTCAACAACTAAGATGACGTCATTATGACGTTTAAGGGGCTTAGTGGCCTTTTTAGTTTAGTGCTTTTTCCTTCCAAATCGCCCCCATTATCCTCCTTCTTAGATCATCAATCCTACTCTAAAACAAACAGTCATAGCGGCACGTCTTTTTTTATATACCCCCTTAATAATAAAAAGTTCCAGCTCACCCTGACGATATCGTGCATCAAGCTGACTTTGAACATCCAATCCAATTTGATCGTGTCATTCTCCAGAATGTCTTGCAGGGATCCCTTAGGGCAGTACTCGGTGAGGAAGCAGCAATGCGGTGGGTCTACGCACGCTCCATAAAACCTATGATGAGGAAAAACTTGAATAGATTCTCAAATCTCATCCGAATATTCTATTTTTTTTTCTCCTATAAATAAAGTGATTTCTCTGTTCGTCTAACTACACAGCGGTTTAGCAGATCTTTAGAGCAAAGTATAACATGTATCATTGGAAAATAAGTAGATACAAAAATGTACATTGGCTTTTATTGTACGGTAGGTACCTAATTGTGTGCACTAAGTATTTGGAGTACCTATATGAAACTATCAGGCTACGGCTGAAATAGGCCCGGATGCACAACCTTCAAACTTGACGAGCCCTCAAGGTGATCCTGTTGCTGTCTCTCGCTAGGGAAATAAGAGCACTGTTTTGAAATTTCTGCAGCCTTTTGATCAACAGTCTGCGTATACTGTCCAAGTTTGGATTTATTTGATTTTGTTTTCCTTGCCGAAGAGCCAACGACTGTGGACGTTTCCATACAAATTCGAGACATCAATAGAAATCGTTTGTTTGTCAGCTCACAGCGATTTTTTTCCGCGCGAATTTTTTCTCGCAATTCTGTAACACATTTATGCTACGGAGTAGCCGCACTGGCGATTTTTTCTCCGCTGTTTTCTTTCCGCGTATTTTTGATTCGCGCGGAAAAAAATTGGCGTGCGTACGGGCCCTAAGGCATCCTCACAGAATCCAATTTGAATGCAACTTTTGACAAAAATATTTTCAGTTAGTTGTTCTAGGATAAATCGGGTATACCTCGCGTCACGTAAAAATAACGCTGGAGGCGATGGAGCGGCGCATGGCGATAGCGTCCTCGTGTGCATGGGTACACTGAAGCGATTCGCGTAAAAGGATATGGTGTTATGCATGACAATAGCGTCCTTACGTGCATGGGCGCACTGACTGGCGCCTACCACCGCTCAGCGCTTCCAGCGAGCGTCTTTTAGATGACGTGAAGTATATACGAGTCGAGGCAGCGTAGCCTTAAAATTTCTTAGACTTACCTAGCAAGATGATCGTGCTCCAAATCCTTCATCTTCTTCAGCTCCAGTAGAAGCGGCCGGGTGAGGTCAATGCGCTGCCGGTCAACCTTCTTTATAGCGACCAGACAACGCTTGTAGTAGCCGTACGGAGTGTAAATCTGTCGGTCTCCTGCCAACGATATCGCTTCGTCGGAGTAGGCTGTCTGGAAGAAAAAGTAATGTCAGAATATCTTAGTAGGTATACAGGATGGAAGAAACGAATGGTTATAGGTAAATGGGGTAGCTGGTCCGATCCCGGGTGATACAATCGAGTTTAAAAAAATCTTTTAATGCAGTTTTGCTTATTTTTTTAAATTAAGCTTTTTTATTTGTTAATTTGGGGGCGGGGAGCGCGGGCGGGGGCGGGGAGCGCTGTTTGTGCTGAAGTATTTTTTTATTTGCGAAGTCGTCAGCACTCACTTACTATCCCAACCCAACATATTATTTGTTGGTGTCAATCCACATAGAGACTGATATCGAAACACGAACCAATAATGAAAAGTTGAATTTAAAAACTGCGCCAAATCTGATTTATTTGTGTATTTCAATTTCAAAAGCAGTTATTAGTTACTGTATTTCTAATTACTCCTTTTCTCATAGAGGGTGATGAAAAGTAGAGTGTCCACCTCAGGAGTAAAAACTATTTTTGGCTCGAGTGATGTACATTGTACTTTGAAACCCTCGCTCCCTCAGGGGTTTGCTTATGAGTCCCTCGTTGAATCCCTCGGTCGTTCTGGATTCAAAAAACACTCGCCCTAAAAATAGTTCCTTGGTAAACAATCTACTATTATAACTCAGTAAATAAAAAGAGGTATGGTGTCTACTCGTAACACTATACAATAAACTTATCAGTTTACCCAGATGCGGCACTTTGGCAGAATGACTCGATACTCCTGAGTGATATCATATTACCCATTATCCCACGCCCTCGAATAATTTCCTCGTGGCCCGATTTATCATAATAATTTATTTCCTGCCCGGCAAGGAGTGTTTTATCTGATTTTACAGAAGAACGCTTACTTTGAAATTTCGAAGATTTTAGTTATTAAGTAATATAAAGTAGGTAGTGGGGCCAATTCTCTAGGGCACACACACTAAAATTACTTGACAATATTAGCTCCGACGCTCTTACGCGGTTGCCATAGATTTCATTTTCGAACTCACTTTTGAATTAGTTCATCAGTACATTAAAATCATTCAAAAGTAAGTTTGAAAATGGAATCTATGGCGACCTCATAAGAGCTGTCGGACTTAATACTGTCAAATAATTTTAGTAAGTGTAACCTAGAGAATCGGCCACACTGTTCGTTTTAACTTATTATTGGTACTTCTAAGACATTATTCTATCAGTATTAAGTACAGTAGGAGATAAGCCAGGCTGCATACTAACTAAGGGTTTTTCACAAACAAAGTATTTATTTCATGTACCTATAGGTCGAAAAATACTAGATGCTATTTGGCGAAGATCCTTTGTCTAATAAACTCCAACCCCGCCATGTGTGACTCAGGATGATTACCAAAATGACGACTGAGTGATTTACTTGGCAACGGCCCAGGAAACGTTTCGGCGAATATAGAATTTCCCCTTATTGTTTTCTTATTGTTACGATTCTCTTTCGTGTTTGAAGTGGTTTTTATTTTCCCGCATCTTCACTTCTGTCGGATATTGACGAATCGCTTCCGATGTCATTTAGAAAAATATACGAAACGTAATAACGACTCACCTCATTATTCATAAATCCCTGCATCCAGCATTCATTCAATGCAAATTGCGATCTTAATTTCCAATACCTGTCTTTTATTCATTTGTTAGCAAATTAAACCAATATTTTGCAGTATTTATGTAACAATCGGCTATGAAGTATGGCATTACTTATTTATGTTTTTTTTCAACCGACTTCAAAAAAAGGAGGAGGTTCTCAATTCGACCCGTATGTTTTTTTTTCTATGTTTGTTACGCGATAACTCCGCCAATTATGAACCGATTTGAACAAATCTTTTTTCGGCGTATAGGTAATACCTCAAGAGTGGTCCCATTGACACCAGGTCAGGATCCTGGAGAAATCGAGAGAACTCTTCAAATATTATAGGCAGACCTATAGTGATTTTTGTGTTTTTCATAATAACTCGTGCAAATGCACATAGCATATGCGGAACTGCTGATGAAGACCACATATGGCCACCAGATCTGCCCAATACTAGGTACAAATACAATGCGTGGCTGACGGGCAGGCAACGCATAGCCTAAACCGGTGGACCTAGAGCCATGAAACTTTGTACAGGGGTTCCTTAGTCGCGTGGGGTAGCACTGATATAGGATTTGACAAAATTAATTCCCCAAGGGGGGGGGGATAAGGGGTTACAGTTAGTATTAAACTCAATCTAATCAAATAGGGTTTGTGGAAGTCGGTTTTTTCTAAAGTTTACTTTTTGTTTCAATTATTAGTATAGATAATTACAGGTTTATATAAATTTCAATTAAAATAATAATGATTTAATGAAAAAGTTAATTTAAATAGAAAATTTGAGCCAGATCACTGCCGCCGTCGCTGGGCAAGGTGCCCAGAAGACTGGCGGCGGCGTTGCCTCGCTGTATGGCAAGACTCAGCCGTTGCCCAAGGTAGGCTCCAGCCTTCCGGTCATTTGAGGCATCGACCAGGCGCGATGAGAGTTCTTTGAACAGTACTCGCGCCTCTGGGCTCCATGGACCGAGAGTTTCAACTCCAAAAGGCACAAATATGTAGCCCTGGCCAAGGGTGGCATATTTGCGCCTTTTGTTGCCTTCTGCGGTGGCTGCTGCCGCACCAGCCTTGTGAGCGGTCGCTTGTATGTGAGACTGTGCCAGCGTATCGACACAAGTCGCGTCCCACACAAGCGACCGCCCGTTTTTCCACGGAATGAGTGTCATCCCGTCCGGCCTCTTGCCATCGTCCCGCGATATTCCTGATGGTTCTAGAATCGCGGGAAAGCCTTCACTGGCAAGAGCCCGGCGGATGACATGATTTAGTGCTGCATGGCGCGACAAGCGGCCCGCGCTACGGCGACATGCCAGCCCATGGTGGCTCAGTTGGTCAACGTCTCCCCCACAGCGGCAGCGATGTGGCTCGTTTGTCTTGGCCCCCAGCCTAAGACTTACTGCCAAACTAAAAGTCGTCCTCTCCAGCAGAGTCCCTAAGCTCGCCGAGAGGAGTGCATTTAGCCAGTAACCCAACTCCGGCTCACAGGTGGCCAAGAGACGAGCCCGCTCTGTATGGATGAGGCTTGATTCCACAAGGTTCTTTTGAACCTTAATACAGAGCGGCTCATCCCATAGCCTCTGTGAACACGGGTTTAACGGCGGGACTAGGCTCGGGCCAGCTATGTTGGACCAAGCGTTCCTGGCCTCAGTCAAGCACGCGACACCTCAACGTCACCAAGTGACGGGTTAATGATTTTACCGGTGAGGCCTAACGTGCTGTGACTGAGGACAGAAACGCTGGTAGAGCTACGTCTGCTGGCCTGCGGATGCCCAGGCCTCCAAGCCAGATAGGTAAGGTGGCTTGGGTCCAGCTTTTATCACTCATATTACAATTTAGATTTTCTGTATTAGTATATCTAAGTAAAATATTTCTTGGAACTCAGTAAGAATATCTACCAATCAAAATGTGGGATACATTTTGATTGGTAGATATTCTTAATATCTACTTTAATTAAATTCCACTCGCTATATCCTTATTATCCATCCATAGAACCTACCTATCTAGTTTACTTTTATCATGCCTCCCTACAGTAACCAGATCATGACCTAGCCTTTAATTTTATAAAACTACCCTCCATAGTGGACTGAATTGTAATTAACAAATATGCCAACTATTGTAATACTTGGAGAAAGGTTCGTACGACGGTTTCACTGGCGACTACTTTACAGGTTTCCTAATGTAGTAGCCAGGGCACCTTTACTCACCTAATGTTACTATTCAACGGCTTTTACATTTTTAACGTCCCTGATATAAATACTAGTTTATTTAAGTTGTTTTTGTCACATGGAAAAATAAATAATTTGAAATACCTATATAAATTGAGAAATAATTTGAAATATATTATCGATAAATATGAATAAATCATTCAGGTTGATAATTTGGTTATACCTCGCAATACACCTTTACCATACGAGGTAGCAGAAACCTTGTCTTTCCAATTTGATTAAAAATATAATAGAATAGAATATCTATTAATATTAATACGAGGTGGCAGAGGCACAATTATTTAATTATTAAATACTCCATTAATTTTACTAACATCACTTCAGATTTAATAAATAAGCGGTTTAAAGTTCAAAGTCTAGTGTTCATTGATATGCTGTCGGCATTATATTTTCTGAATAAAGCTGAAGCATTTTTTCATGTCCTTGCCTCGTAAAAAATGAACCCCACGTACTGGAAAAAATATTCGCCAATTTTTCCTCGAGTAAGTCGGCAATTTCGACAAATTTGAAAGAAAAGTGAAAGCTCTCGATCGTCTTGACAAATACAGTGGAGAATGTTAGTATCTACCTTCAAAACCTGTTGATAGATAGATAGATAGATACTAATCAGGAGGTTATGCCATATTTAGTCACTGTTAAAATAGACATTTAAACATTTTTGGTTCTGAAGATATTGAAAAAATATTACGAGTGTAGCAATTTCTTCTTTTACTAGCAACTTTAACTTGTTTTATTAGTTCAAAAGTTGTGAGTAATATTGTCCTGTGTTCAAAAGTAAAAATCTAATAACGATATTTTACTTTCCTTCTCGCACAATTTTTAATTATCGAATCCCGGTCGAAGAGTTTTTACTTCAATAAATCACAGATGTTTACATTTCCGCAATGCAATCATGTCCTGTATTTTCCTGTGGCACAGTGGTGGTGTCTTACTGTAAACGAGCATATTATTCTTTGTGAAATAACTGTCAACATATTTCTACTCCATTCAATAGGAAAGAAACAATAATAGAAATGGCAGACGTTTCGCGGAAACTTGTTTTTTTTTCTCTGGTAAAACAAATAGCCTACTTTCTGAGAGGCGTTGCGTACTGACTGAAATGGGCTAATAGGCTAATCTCACAACTTTTACCAGGCGTATAAAGAAGCCTTAAGGTACCTCGAAATAAGGTTTATAGTCTGTGAAACTCACAATATTTTTTAATGTAGTCCATTAATGTCCCCACCGAGTGGCACAGGCCTTTAACCGGATACGAGTAAGATTGAGCCAGCAGACTTCACCAAGCTGGCTCAGTGCGGGTTAGTGGAGGGGCTAGTGGCCAATCCTACTTTCAGAAGTTATCAAGCTGCCCTATTAGGGGCTCGTATGTAAATACAACAAGTAAATATACATAATTACCTATCATCTTCATCTGATTCTGCCTGATGGCTGCTCAAGCTACCGACCTTGTACCGAAGATGCTTGTTATGAACCGCTTTGTAAACGTATATAAAATTGTTGTGAGGTTGTGAGTATTACTGAAAAAGATTATTGAAGAATGCAGTACTTCGCGAAAGTTTATGCATCGCTATCGCTATTCTACCGAGCTATCCCTTAGCGACATTTTTCCGCTCAATATTTCTCGTGCAGTCTCCAATAAAGTGGATTATTCTTGTTCCATTCCAGCCTTCCCCATCCTTTGCGATAAATCCTGTCTTTTTCCCTCAAATCAAAGGACAAATCGGACTGGAGGAAACAATTATGAGTCTTCCAGGAAAAAGGCTCGCCGACAATCGAAGGCGAATACGAATCGGAAGATTCGAGTGAAAAGATTGAGATAATGGTCTCGAGTTTTTTTACGTGCACAAATGTTGATGTTTTCCTCTTGAGTGATTGGAGCTTGCCCCCAATTCATTTCTGGCATCAATTCTGTTGGACCTTTTGAAATAATTTGTACTATTCGAACCCGACTGACTCTACCTCGCTTCTATTTGAAAGCATGGCGGAAACTAATCATTACCTGAATTCTAATACGGTCTAAAACTCTAAACTCTCACGGGACTGCTGATGTAGATTGCGTTTCCAGACTACCAATATCGGATAAACATAGTCTGCAAAACGCAATGAAGAGCGGGTATAACCGTAAATTTCACTCGCTGGACTCCTCATCACTGAGTCCGGTGATGTAACATGGGGGAGGAGGGCAGGGGGGTGTCTCCGGGCGGTATGATGCACTTTGCCGCCTCTCATATCAGATCTTGTTGATTACTCATTAGTGAAATTGCTAGCCTTGAGAAACTTATAAAGTTATATATAACATATTGTTGATTGCTCAGTACCCGACTTGTTGTTGGTTGACCATTACTTACAAATTATTAACAACTTTCGTTTTACCTACATAGATATAGCACATAGTTCTAGGCTTACTGCATTATAAGACGGTCCTATGGCCTGGTAAGTAGGACATACTCGCTCCAAATTACCTCAGTACTGTGGGCGCGAGAAAGTGCATTCTGCCACTCAATCCCGCCACGTAACCAAAGCTATGAAAATGCATGCCATGTCATGTTTGCCGTTTTTAATAATCTGAGATGAATCAATTTTGCACGAGCGTGGTATTCTGCACGAGAGTGGTATTTTGTACGAGCGTGGTATTTTGAAGAACCCCCTCCCCTTCCCTTCCTAAATGATCAATTGATCACATAGTAATTAATATGTACATTGCTATCTCGCTCCAACTCACCCCGGTGCTGTATCTGCGCGCGAGCGAGTGCATGCTCCCGCGCAGCCGGCCGCCGGTCGGCAGCAGCACGTCGCTCCAGGCGACGCGCCACGTCATCGACGCGATCTCCGCCTCGAGCTTGAAGTGTCTGGTGGGAAATACTTTAGTTTAATAACTTGAGCTCCTCTAGTGGTTTCTTGCTTTTCAAGCAGGGAATGCCGGTTCGGATCCGGCGCTGACCGTGCGTGCACCAATGAGATTAGTAATTTATCTTAAGTAAAGTCCTCTTACTCAGTCTGGACACATATATACATGTCATACTAAGATATATCTTTTACACTACTCTGCACTAGAAAAACAAATTTTGGTTGATGGCCGCGCGAAAAAAAGGTAACGCTCTGCATACAAAAAGTGGCATTATCCTTTGACATTAGTTCCATTATAGCGCAACTGTGCGCAAAAGTAAAAATCATGGATAGACAGGATATTGCAGACGGACGAAAAGCACCGTAATTACTTCACGATTGACGATTCAGATCTCAGATAAGTGAGTGTAGTTGTGGTAAAATAGTCCAAGCACGTAATAAACCCACTTCCACCACGTAATATTAGCATGAAGAAGGGGCTTGTTATCTTAAATGTTGAATCCGATAGCGTTTCCGAGCTTGCCGACGTACAAAAGCACATGCATCTTCACTGAACAGGATGGAAGGGAAAACGTGCAGTCTAATTATTTTTTCCATTAAGGGATATTGAATACCTACTTCATTAAAGGGTTCTGTTTAAGAAGGATGCCATGTGACAGTTCCTTCCTCCACTGTCCGCCTGACCATGCGTCCGTCTGATTAGCGAATCATGAACATTCCTAAGTACGTAAAGAGTTTTCATAAAATGTGTATCTGTTGCCGCTGCAGCAACAAATAATGAGTCAAACGCAATGTAAAAAATAAGGCGTTCCCTATATAGTATCTTGTGGTTTTTTAGGGTTCCGTACCCGAAGGGTGCCAAACGGGACCCTATTACTGAGACTTCGCTGTCTGTCCGTCCGTCCGTCCGTCCGTCTGTCTGTCACCAGGCTGTATCTTATGAACCGTGGTAGCTAGACAGTTGAAATTTTCACAGATGATGTATTTCTGTTGCCGCTATAACAAAAAATACTAAAAATCAAAAGAAAGGAGATGTGTACTTATATATGTTTCGTAACTGGCATTACCTGTTTATATTATTGTTGTTTTATTGTTTTAATTACATGCTGTGAAACATCAACAAATAAAAATAAATAAAAATAAGGAAGCCGCGGGAAACTACTAGACTGTATTATGGTACATCCTGTACATTGCTTCACGAGTCGCTATATCAAGCTTCGGGTTACATATGAGTAGTTGTAGGAAACTTTATGAGGTGCTCTTTCTTTATTACTGATCTCGGGTTGAACAGACAGAGCACAATATGTTGCAATTTCATTTCAACGTCAGGGGCTATCGGTAATGGAACCCGATGTAGGGTTTAACTAAATAACAATAAAGTCCGTGGTATAGTGATACCGCGGTCGCTTCTCACACGTAAGATGCGGGTTTGGACCACATGGACCAACAGACAAGTAGGTAAAAATAGGTGAAGTAAAGTAAATTTAGCGCATATTACCCACCGAGGGGCACAGGTCTTTTCCCGGATACAAGTAGGATTGAGCCATACTCCACCACGCTGGCTCAGCAGTGCGGGTTGGGGAGAAACAAGTAGGTAATTTATCTAACCTTCCATCTTTATAGCTGCAATGATAGGCTCTCCCTAATGGGTAACATCTATATTTTTTGTAATTTTTGAGTGTTTTATTAAATCGTTCGTTTTTTGTAAGTAAATATCTCTAGTTTTTATGTTATATGTGCTTTTATGCTTGAAATGAAGATTATTAGTAGATATTAATAACATATAAAATTTATGAAAGGAAAATGGAAAACAATTTCATTAAGGCTTTGATGCCTGAATGATTTTTGGTTTTTAAGGCGGAAACATCCGTAGAATATATGCTCCGAATCCATAGAATATATATATTATACAATATGGACTGCCACTATGCAATAAAACGTCCAATAGAGGGAACGCAGAATCCTCGAGACGCGAATAAGTAAGCAAACATAGAATAGAAACTTCACAAAATGGAATTGTCTGGTGTAGACATCTGGGGAAATATTGACACGCTGCCTGTGAATAAAACATGATGAGGCATCCGGCATATCAGATGTTTTGTATTATTTAAGATCACATTGTGGGAAGACTCATTTCAGAGCTATTTTACTGGTCACCATGAAATTGGGCCAGATGATTATATGGAAAATGTTGTGAGGACAAGAATGAGAACAGTTTATTTCGAAGGCTATTGACAGATAGATTCGGATGTTCACAACACCAGAAATAATTTAGTTCGTTCTATAATTTAGTTCAGGTATAATAACTCCAAAACCAATTATCGATAGAAAAACAGTCTATCAAACTGGGAATTAATTAATTAGCCAAAAACATAAGAAGACAAACAAAAACGGTAATTTAAATCTGAAAAGGGAAATGTATCTGTAATGTTTATGATTAGTATAATAAGTTCCACGTATACCTACGAAGCAGACGAGGCAATTTCGGCTCCTGTTTCAAGCTGCTACAATACACGGCAGAATTGAGCAATTATAGTAGTGTATCTAATATAACAGGCAACTTGACAGATGTCAATCTTAGCCTGTTAGTGAGAAGATCTTGACATTGGCAGAATTGTCGTCAACGGCATAGTTGCCACATCCAAGAATTGATTGATTGATTGAGAAGATATTGCTCATAAAAATCGATTAATCAAAAGAGTCGATACACCCTTGAAACATTTTTGTATCGGGAATAATTTTACAAGATTTGCAAAAATAGACAATATGGTTGAAAATGAACTAATGGGCTTTGAAACTGAAAGCCAATTGCAGAGGGCAGCACTATGGGGTGTCTAAGAACTGCCATATTGTCTAGTTGTTATTGTTTCACGAATAATTGAAATAACAAAATTAACTATATCAATGTATGCGACATGGAGTGTGATTCAATTTCAAAAGTCGAGCTGAGAAAAAGAAAAGCGTCCATCGTTGGTAAAAAAGCAGTTTTAATTGAAAGGTAAGTTATAAACTGGCATTGTTATGATATAAAGGTTATGTTGCGGTTTTATTGTAAAATCCATTTTCTTGTTGTAGACTAAGGGCGTACGACAAGAATAACCTTCTCGGAGTTGAAGATGAACTCGAGGATGAGATCCCGGTCATTCCTGACTTGGAAGAGTTCAGAGTTGTTGAGTTTTGTTGTTGTGTTGTCTGTGTGATTGTTTTGACCTTAGAATGTGAAAATAAAGACGGTACAGCAGTTTTCTTCAACACTTTGATTAGAGATTTATCACCTGTATACGAATTTGGTCCAAAATAATCGTCAGGTAGGAAATGGGTAGCACATAACCTTGACGAAGTACTTGCATGCCAATTTTTTATACGAAGAGCTTTCTCCCACAATTTTCTTCTTTTAGCGTCTTTAGGGAATATATGAATCCCCACATTTTTGCAATCAACAGCTGCACAACGAGGCATTGAAAGAATTTATTCATAAAATAATTAGTTTGTTTACATGTTTACTAAGAGGAACTGTCAAATTTATAGACGGTCCACAGTGGCGACCTCTGAAGTGAGCAGTAGGCAGTTTATAAGCCCATTGTATCCCTAAGAACGGATAGCAGTGATGACGATGACAACTCTTCCGTTAGTTCAACTGAATAAACAATTTCGATTCCTTCCGATTATTTTGGTAATACTATCATTCAGCTGGGGTTTGGGTGAAAATTGCTTACCCAATAAAAACTGCCAAAGTATAAAATGTCTAAAGAAACTATAGGAATACTGACCTGTAGATGAATACTGATAGAATTGCCAATATCACCACCACAGAGCTCAGGACGATACTCAGGATTGCGTATACTGGCTGAGCTGTGGAAAGAAAATAATCAATTAGTTGATAAAGAATTAATTGGCAAAAACTGGGCTTATTATAAATAAAACAACTACTGTTGTGCTGCGGTCGAGGCCGTGCTTTCCAAGACCAAAGTCAAAGTCAAAGTCATTTTTTTTTATTGACCATAAAATCATACAGATTGCTTAGTCAACGTCAATATAATATTAATATTTTTGTATACTACCGCCCGTTCGGAAGTTGTGGGCTTAGGGTTGGAGCAAAGAAGGGCAAGAAACTTGCCCATACCTCTTTTAAAATATGTGAGGGCCTTAAAAAATACAATTTTATGTATTGTATACTTAAGTCTAAGGAAATACACCGAAGAGAGATGTACTGACTCAGTTCATCGCCCCTCTTTGGATTTCTGTGCGCGGAGATGGTAATGACCACGCAGTTTAGTCATATAAATATTCTTTTACACTAATCAAATAAGACTTCTTCAATAGGCCGTTTTTGACATAGTTTTTGAACCTCCTTTCTGGTAGGTCCGTTGCTTCGTTAGGTATTTTATTATAAAACTAACACACACACACCCATAAAAGAATTAGCAACCTTACTGAGTCTGAACGCGGGCATAGCAATCTTATTTCTATTTCTAGTGCTAATACTATGATTATGACCTAAAGTCTTAAGTAAACCTTTGTTTTTTCTGGTGTACATGATATTTTGATAAATGTATTGACAGGTTACAGTAAGTATATTGATATTTTTGAATTCATCCCTTAGTGAGTGCCTAACATCTAGTTGGTAGATAGCCCGAATGGCCCTTTTTTGTAAGACAAATATCGTGTTTATATCTGCCGCTCTCCCCCAAAGCAGTATTCCGTAAGACATATACTATGGAAATAACTAAAGTAAACCAATCTGGCAATTCCTACATCTGTGATGTGTCTGATTTGCTTGACCGCATAAGCAGCTGAGCTAAGTCTTCGAGCGAGACTAGTAACATGAGGACCCCATTGAAGTTTCGAGTCTATGGTGATTCCAAGGAAAATCGTTTCTTCAATGAGGTCCAGTCTTTCCGTTCCAATGCTTACACTCGTTTCCACCTGCCGCACATTCGGTAAACAGAATTTGATACATTTAGTGTTTTTCCTGGGTTCGAATATCAGCCGGGAAGGACAGACGATAAAAATAACTCAGGTCTTTGAACTTGGTAGTTGGATATGTAACCGTTTCTTCGGCGGGAGCATTGTTTCAGGCTCTTCCATCTCTCAGACTACAGGGTATAGGTCAAGAACTCAAGAGCCATCGTCACCCGATAAGAAATCTTTCTCTTTGCGTACGGTTGGTATTCTTTATTTACATGGAATTATACGGACATTTCATTTGAATCTTCAAACTCATATTTAGCGCCCGCCGGATGCAAAACCGATAAACAAACTTTTACAGACACTCAAAGTCATCCTGTTATTGTCTGTGCAAAAATGGCAGCGCCAGTAAGACAGTGTAGCTACACCATACTAAAGTTGCAGTCAGTGAAAATTCTCATAGAAAAATAAATGATAAATAGTGTTACAAAAGATCATATAAAAATAATCGGTCAAGTGCGAGTCGGACACTCACACGAAGAGTTCTGCACTATCGTACAAGAAACAAGTTCCTGGCAGTTCAATATCTCCAATCTTCATATCGCCATTATGCTATCCAAAACTGTCAGGCGCTATTATATTGAAATTTAGTTAATACTATTTAGTTCTAAACACCCTTATTTTGTTCTTATTTTAGTATTTGTTGTTATATCGGCACTAGACAGACAGACGGACAGCGAAGGCTAAGTAATAGGGTCCGTTTGGCACCCTTCGGGTACGGAACCCCAAAAATTGTTGTCAAGGACAGCATTCTAAAAAACTTACAATTGATAGGTACCGATTTGATCAAAGCATTTTACATTAAAATTATAATACTGATAAGCCATTATAATAATAAGTACTTTATAACGATTACGCATTAAATAAACGACTCATAATCTTACAGTTTATCGAAAAATTACAAAGGACACAAGGTAGGTATCTTTTTCAATTTGTCCCAAATTAGCGTAATAAAGACTGCGAATAATGCCATTATGCCGTCCATTTGCATTATTACGAGCGAATTAATGATGCACAGAGTTTAAAAGAGATCCCAACGAAGCGAAACATTTGTCTGAATTAAATATTTTGAAGCCTCTACTGTTGTAAAACTTTAACTTCATTCAAATGTTTGGCATTAATAACTAAGAGGTTATAATTAAGAAAACGTCACGAGTGAACCTTTATTTCTCCATTCTTGAGGTGATGGGCTTGCCTCCTATCCCGCAAAATGGAGTAGGTATTGAATATATGGCTAAAATTGGGCACAATTGTGCTCCTGCCACCTCGTATGGGAAAAGGCGTGACGCTATGTGTTGTAATAGCCCGTTTCCCTGATTATATAATGTTGGCTTCAATCTAGTTTTAATGAAGATTTATTAACGTGATGTGTTGTTAATATCATATTTACATCATTACATAATATTCTCTGATCTCAAAGGACTTTGATATCTCTTTGTGAGACGTTAACTTGGAGTCTCTTAACCAGATTGATGTCTAATAGTCGTTTATTTATAAACTTATCAAATATCCAGGTTCTTTTAACTGGAATCTACGACCACGCTCTTAATGTTCCTCAATCTTGTCCAATTTGTATCAAGTTAGATTAGTTAGAGTTAGAGCGCCTGCACAACTCAACTAAGCTTTCATTGAAAGACGATTATGTGTCGCAAATCTTTAAAAAGTTATTCCAGCAGAAACCAAAAAATATATATCTATGTTATAAAACCGTCCCTTGGCTACAACTTTACTGTTAGAAAACATCATAATGCCATTGGAAACTATATGAAAAAATATCGGTTTTTTTTTACCTAAAACGAGAAGTTCTACGAGGAAAGCTGATATATATGGTTTATTATGTCTAAAAATTGGTAATCAAAATATAAAAAATGTAGTGTTTAACATTTTAGAAATCATCAGCGGTTTTGTGTGATTTGCAAAAAACACTTTTTTGCACATTTCGCACTTTTTGCGCTGCTGTTTACGCCATATTTATTTTATAATTTGTGAAAATTTCAACCAACACAAATCCAGTTGCTAATTTTGCGTATAGGCCCCAATAAGGGCTGAAAATGGTCACAACAGAGTTTAAGTACAGTCAGCTGCAACTATTAGTATACGGCCCGTGTTTGTGCCAAAGATAAACCCCACGCTTTTACGACTGGAACAAGGCTAGTTAGTTTCGGATGCCTTAACTTAACTTAATAGATAGACCAGCCCCCGAATCGTAAAATAAAACTGCTTATCCGAATGAGGCTGGATTTTACCAACAAAAAGTTATCGGGAGAATAACTATCCCGGGGATAACTTGTAACTTTTTCATAGACACCAGTGATACCTAGATCAGATCTGAACCATTTTGAACTGTCATTCTCATACAAGTTATCCCCGGGATATTTAATTCTTGTATAACTTTTTGTTGGTAAAATCCAACCTCAGAGAGATATCGTTGTCTGTATTTTGTGCTTATATAAATACTAAACACTACAGTCACAAAAATCACAATGCCAGTGTTCTAATAAACCTAACAAGATATAACCTGCATGTTAAATAGGTAACATATAGTAATATATTATCTGCATGTTAAATAGGTAACATATAGTATTAGTCAATAAATAATAATATTTGTATGCCATTGCGCGAAACATAGAGATACCTACGATTTAAACGTATTCTTAAGACCTTTGTTATATACACCTATGTTTTACAAATAAAGATCTATTCTATTCTATTCTATTCTATTCTATAACAAGTGTCTATTTTCATTTGTTATTTCAGTTATTCACAGTTTTATTATTTCTGGAGGGAGTGATTTTCCCAGAATACCTACGCTACGGTATTTCCCTTTTACAAATTACGAATACAATCAGACGCATGTAGGGTTGAGGTATGTATGTATAAATCAAATCAAATCAAATCAAATAATTTATTTGTGGAAAATAGGTTTTTAAATCAGATGGTGTTAATCTAGGCTAAGATTGATGTTTCTTAATAGTACGCTATTTTTAGCCATTTGGCATACCTACAAATATTATTTTTCATGTAGAGAATGAAAGCGATTAAACGAATAAATAAAAGAACAGTGATCGGACGGGGTAGCGAGCCCAATAAGGAAAGATCATAGTTTATCATCTATGTATTCTTTGGTGCTGTAGTATGTCTTATCGGTTAGTAATTTCCTCACTTCCCCCATGAATTGGTTTAAGCTCTCAATTTGGCGTATACTTTCAGGCAGTTTATTATACAGGGTGTAACAGAAGGGTGTATTCATATTTTAGGGGTTTGTTACGGACATTCTGAGCAACTTTTACTATGAAGCCGATTTGATCAGAGCAACTTTAATTTTCACTTTTCTATACAAATCAGCTGACCGCCCGGACCAAAACGTATGGAGTAATGAAAAATAAAGTTGCTCTGATCAAATCGGTTTCATAGTAAAAGTTGCTCAGAATGGTCTCCCTAACAACCCCCTAAAATATTTCTACACCCTTCTGTTACACCCTGTACAATATGGACGCTATTCCAAAAAAAAACTGCGATATGGGCTGTTATGCCTGTTATGCCTAGCAACGTCTTCCTCAAACCTCCTTCTCAGACTGGTCTCCAGTTGGCGCGCCTCCGCCGGCGGCTCAGGCTCAACGCACCCTCGCACACCCGGCATCAAGCATCTCTTACACCACTTGTTGTAAGGAGGATTTCAATGGCCTTTTCCCCTGAAGCACAGCAATCTAGAACTAAAACCTATATTTGCTATTGTCTCTCGATAATTGACTTCGTCTAAAACTAAGTTTCCCTGACAACTCCCGGACACCCGTATAATTTCTAACAAAGGCCCCACCAGAGTAACAAGTCCGTAGGATTGTGAACCCTTGTATCCCTTAGGAAGTACTTCGTAGATCCCTGATAGCCAATAAGGATTAGCCAGATAAGGCCCGGGCTTCTGACTTTTGTTAACCATTTTGATATTAGTTGCACGTGCAAAGCAATTTACTAACCAAGTAATGAAAATATAAAGTTTAAGTTGAGTTTTGCGTTATTTAACACCTCCGTCGTATAAAATCGAATATCATCATCTTCAAATCAAAATCATCATAACATCTATTTTACCTATTTATAGGTGACCTAAACTTTAGCAAAATTAATTTTGCCTAACTCAAAAACTATATTACTAAAGTACAACATTATTTTTTTACTTGAAATCAGGGTTTTCTCTTTCAGGGATACAAACATTTATTTACAGTGAGTAAAAGGTACATTTTTAGAACAGCTCTCAGAACCCCTAATATATTAGACTTACCTTTGACTTAGCTAAAGTGGCAAGATTTTTCATTTACTTTGCTAGAGATTAAAGTAATATCTGTTCGAGGTTCGAAGCAATTTATTTTAAATATAAATGAAGACAGGAAAAGATGATCCAATATTTTTACTTTCTATATTTTTCTCGAGAAAAAACATGACGTTATATTTTAAATACGTTTATTTCTAGGGGTCTAGTGGGTTTTACGCTTGCCTCTCGCGAAGAAGATGCAGGTTTGAATCACGGTGCTGACCATGTACCAATGAGAAGAGTCATTAATCTATCGTTATACCACCTGCGGTCCGATGACATAGCGAGGATAGCAGGAAATCTATGGATGCGGGTTGCACAGGACCGGGTGCGTATACATATAGATTTAAAAGACTAGTGCTGAATTTCACCAAACTCCTTAGAAGTTCATCTTAGTAAACTGTCAGTTTGTAGGTAAGATGTTTTTGCTTAAAATTAAAGCTGTTTCACGTTTCACGAAACGTTTTTCGCGTTTTTCCTTGCATTGAAATGATACTTAAGTGTTTCCGCAATATGAATAATACTTAATCATTACACAGAATAGAAATCCACTAATTTGAATGAACGGAATGAACTGCAGCTTCACTGACCACGTTTTTGCTAATTTAGGGCCGCCACATACAGTCGGTTTTCCAATTCGGAATCCCGTTTCGGGTTTCCGAAACGGAATTCCGTAAGCACATCACACACCATACGTTTATTTTCGTTCGGAATCTCAAGGCTCAGTTGAGACGCAAGCTATCGAGTTCACACGTGAGTGAATGTGGACGATGATTTTCTGATTGCGATTGCGTTGTTGCTGTATCTAGCTAAGAAAAAGAAAATACGTCGCCGTTACTGGGTGCATCCACTTAACATCCAAATATTGCAAAATAGTCAATATTATGTAAAGAGGGCCAAATTACGAGAAAATCCAGAGAAGTTCTTTAAATATTATCGGATGTCTATAAACTCTTTCAATCAAACGTAATCTTCGTGATTTGTGTCCAATATACATGGGTACCCTTCCACGGCTATAATTAAACAAACAAACAAACAAACAAACAAAAAACAAACAAACATTTACATACAGCCACATACATTGCTTCTGGCCCCACACTAGAATTCCCTATGTCGTGGGAACCAGAAACAGCGACATCACAAACATGTAAACATCCAAGACCTGGGGGCTTTTTTTTGTCCCCAGGCGGGATTCGAACCCGGGACCTCTCCCATGGTAGGCAGATGCACAACCGCTACGCCACCACAGCGGTCGTCACAATTAAATGCTCAATTTCGGACATCGCTCGCGTAAGCTGCGCAGGAGCTCCACAAACAAACACCTACTCCGTTCGGTCGTGCGACGCACACTGACTGGCTTTCCGTTCGGAATTCCCGCATGTGTGGTGCGACACTCGTACAAAATGTATTGAAGTGTTGCGTCCGGAATGGATTTTTTCCGAATCAGGATTCCGGACGCACAGGCTATCATTCGGAATTCCTAATCGGAAAAAACGGAAAACTACTGTGTGTGTGTGTGTGGTAGGTCCAATAGGTTTATATAGATTTCACTGCGTCCGGAATCCTGATTCGGAAACCCTTAACGGGATTCCGAATCGGAATTCCGGCTGTATGTGGCCGGCCTTAGACGTGGCGCTACTAATGCTAGTATGAGTAAAATGACTCTTATGTCTAACACTTTAGAAGCTTATTTACAGTTTATTCGTGATAAGAATGCAGTGGAGTCATCACTATCAGGCGGCCTAGCCAAGCCCCTTAACCAATTAAATCGTTTCCAATTATCAAGCCAAGTTTACAGTGACCAGTTGAAGGTAAACTTTCGAACGCAAACTGCGGCGCTACAACCCTTTGTGGGTCTTGGCCTCCTCCACGATGTTTCTCCACAGGTCTCTGTCCCGTGCCTCTTTCTTCCAATTTGTTTTCTTCTTCACTTTTGTGCCCCATGGTGGGGATATTAATGGGCTACTTACCAGACAGGATTATGAAAAATTACCTGCGCATCTAAGAAGTCCTGCTAGTTCATAAAAGTCTTCGACAACATTGCGAAGGTTCTTCTGCATTAGAAGGCATTTTTATAACCTGGTCAGCCAGTTTACACAACTCCAGTGTCACTCTTTGAATAATTCTGCAGATCGTTGCTTTACTAGCTTTTATTGTGTCCCCCAATAACTGTTGAAAAGAGCCAGTTGCATAGAACCTCAGTGTTATTAACAGCTAAGTCATCGCATCAATTGGCTACGACCTTTCAGTTGCCGGAGAAATATTATTTCCTATCCTTAATAATATTTGTAGAATTCACTTTTTGAATTATTTTGCAGATCGTTGCTTTACTAGCTGTTATTGTGTCCCCCAATAACTGTTGAAAAGAGCCTGTTGCATAAAACCTCAGTGTTACCAACAGCTGAGTCATCGCATCAATTGGCTTGGACGTTTCAGTTGCCGGAGGAATATTATTTCCTATCCTTAATATTATTTGTAGAATTCACTCTTTGAATCATTCTGCAGATCGTTGCTTTACTAGCTGTTATTGTGTCCCCCAATAACTGTTGAAAAGAGCCTGTTGCATAGAACCTCAGTGTTACTAACTGGACTGACTTGGACGTTTCAGTTGCCGGAGGAATATTATTTCCTATCCTTAATAATATTTGTCGAATTCACTCTTTGAATTATTTTGCAGATCGTTGCTTTACTAGCTGTTATAGTGTCCCCCAAGTAGTGGAATAGTCAAATCAGCCCTAACGGAGAGAAAATATCGTTTGTGAAACGTAATTTCGAAGATAAGCATGAGTTTGACACGCATTTATTTAAATTAAACTTCTTACTTAAATATTTATATATTTTCTGTTTCTTGCAGGTTCCCACACACTGTTTAGTAACAGATCACCTATAATTGCTGGTTGATTGATATTTGCGTCTTGCATTATGGGTTCTATTATGCCAGTTCTCCATGCCAGTCATGCCATGCCAATTTTTACAGTCATCTCTGTGTTGGTCATAACCTTTTTTTATTAATCCTCCTTTCTTGCAGTTTAGTGCGTGGTATAAGTCAAAATTACTCTCTCCGCAGGCCGTCCGTCGCAGGCCTAGGCCTGGGGGAGGTTTGCAGGTTCGTGGGCGTATCTGATAGCTAAAGCATCCCTAAACTGGGTAGCTGTGAGATTAGTGTTGTTAGCGGTGGTCGGGATGATAGTTAGCCATTGTGATGAGTTCGTTTCAACGACTCTTTGGATACATCTTTTCATTTCATTTGGTAGTTTAGATATTATGACATTACTTTTTTCTGCGTCTCTCTTTTGCCGCGATAGTTTTCCTTCTTTTACAGTCTTTGAAGTATGATTTAGATGGGCTAGTAAGTCTAGGTTTTCGTCGGATTTGATGGCATGTTTACCACTACTTTGGCGGGCTACTTTATACGTATTTTTGGGATTGAAATATTTAATTTAATTTTATGTAATTTGGTATTGTGACTTTTTCGTGAGCCTAACACATCCAAAATTTATACATGGTCAGAAAATCGTCAAAAAAGCCTCATGTGGATGTGAGGAGGCGTCCACGTGAGGCGTTTTTGACGATTCCAGTTCTAGTTCTATTTCCTATCCCTCGCCCTTTGGTTCAGTTGTTTCACTATTAAGGCGCGGCTCGCTGGGAACGAAATGTTCAATAAAGCGATATTGGATGTTAGAACTAAATGAGGTCAAAGACAAGCCTTCGTTCTTATTGGGTTGTTCTTGTGTGAAAAGTGAATGAGCCGTAATCACATCGTAATTGTACAAACTTAGAACAGAGTCTCTACCAGGCCAATAAATACAGGATTACGGTATAAAATCATGGGTAGTATTTAAATTACCTAAGATTTTGTTTGTGGTAACTAAGAATTTATATTAATTTCATATAAATAATATTTAAAAAACTATTAACTGGAACCTAGGACAGAATTGTTTTGGAAATGCACTTTTCATTTATATTCAGGATACAACTCGAATTGTGCAAATTAAGAAATCATTGCTAATATTAACCCTTAATAAACTACGAAGAACTACACACCCACCAAACCCTACAAAACCAATAAAAAATAACTCTTTCAGTTGCACTGCGGTTAGTAGTGGTCCTCATAAAAACCAGTATTACCTACTCGGCATCGAAAACTCCGAGGCCCGCACTCAGAAACTCCTTCAAGATATGAAAATAACTCCTCTGGCGAGTCTAGTTTGAAAGTAAGAGTACTTTCAGGTTTCCGATAAAGTGAAAATTTTACTGTTATTCCAGTGTAAAACGTCTGCCCTTTATTTGTTAAGTGCAATATGTTTTTTTTATTTATTTATTCACCCATTTCTAACAAGCTAACTTTTAAAAACTTATGTATAACAGAGATTACTTTTGTCGGGTACGACAATGAGGATATTATCGCTGTACGATCCTTGTACCATTATAATGAACGTAGTTATGAGCCACCTGCCGTGAACCGAAACGCAACCACGCGGTGAAACTTAACGCGTGTCGGGTGTTCACGCAAGGCGCTTCCAGAGTAGCGTGTACTTTTCAAAACAAATGAGAGCCAGTTGGAAAAAAATGAACAAGCGTGTGACCCACCAGTATTCTAATTATGAGCGATAATACTGTGACTTTAGTGTTCGTTTCGTACCCCTAAACAGCTCTGAACATAAAACAAGAACACAAACAAGGACAATTGGAATAATTCACAAAGTTAAAAAACCGACTTCGAGACCCTATTACTCAATTATCACTGCTCGCGCTGCAATGTCGTCTGAAAACACGAAAATGAGCCTACAACATCTGTATTCTGGCTGTTAAGTCCACACATATTACACAATATGGACAAATATTGGTCCCTTAAGTCAGCCCACAGTCACAGAAAGAAACAATACGTTATTTAGTTTACCGTTAATACGTTATGACATTACACTTTTCAGATATTTTCTTGTTGTAACCAAACTACTGGTCCTGATTTAAAAAAAATAGGACCTAGCTTATGAGTTACCCATTCAAACAAAAAAAATATTTTTTGAAGTCGGTCGGTTGAAAATTTTTATATAAAAATTCTAATTTTTTGGTTCTATTCTTTTCCCTCCCCCTCGCTCGCACATCTATTGTCGCTCTTACTAGTTTGGCCCGCGTGTACCTTAACGCGAGCAAACCGATAACGACAGTTACTCATACTTATTCCTTATTTAATTTAACTGTTTTCTAGAGTTATTCTGTCTAGAGTATAGGCAGAAAACCTCTAGAAATTACTTCTCAGAACTCAAGTACGTGCACAATGAGTATTGAACTACTCACAGTTGTCAGGACAGAGAGAACCATCGAAGCCACAGACAGGCGTGTCCGGGGGTGGGGTAGTGCGCCCCCCCGCCCAGTGTATGGGCCTGTCCTCTATGAACTGCAAGGAAGAGTTGGCTGCCACGTATGTTGCTACCACCTGGAACAAAGTTAAAATAACTTAAGTACTTACTCAATAAGTTTTGTTAGGGACGGGCCCTAGGCAATCAGAACTTAGAATTTCATCCCTAACTTATTTTTAGAGGAAATTAAATAAAAAAAATAAAAAAGGTTAAAGCCAAGCTAAACAAGTATATCTGAGGAACATACTGAGCCATTTTTATTATGATTAGATAACGAGAACAAAAATTCAAATGAAAATAAAACATTGTGGCAGACAATTTTTCTGGCAACGTCAGGAGACTTTTCTATCGAGCAAAATTAATAAAATTACGTTTATGAGAAAGCGAAGTCACGCTGACACTCGTGATAAACAAGCTAGTGAAAAACATACAGCAATAATACATATTCATCATTCCGAGCGATTTGTGTTTTGCTAAAGGCTGTTTTTGCCTAGGGCGCCGTCTTAAGACGAATCGAATGAGCCGAAACTCTATGGGTTTATAAACAAGAACAGCAGTATTCGTCGACCTCCTTCACCCACTTCAGCCCACTTTCAGTCAGTGATTCAATAATCCATTTTGCGTGACAGGGAGCTAGCCCATCGCCGCAGCTATGGAGTAATGAAGGTTTCCTCACGATGTTTTCCATCACCGTTAGAAAGTCCGTATAACTTATGATAAATGACTTATCTCATTGGTACATGGTCAGTGCCGGGATTCGAACGTGCATCTCCTGCCCGAGAGGCAAGCATGAAACCCAGTAGACCACGGAGCTCTTTACTAGGACTTGTCAAGTCCAATATAAAGAAAGTTTACTCAATCGAATTAGGGCTCCATCGGTTTACAAGTAAACACCCACCTCCCATCTCCGTCATCAGACCAGCTCGATGGTCCATTACGTATTGTCAGGGAGCACTTATCCAGTGGAGAGCGCATAGATACATTTTCCCTTGAAACGTAACTCACCAATTTACGGGCGGCGGGGGACGAGGTAAGAGAGCTGTGATTGGTCAGCAGCTGCGAAACTGTCTGGCGGCCCGTCATCGTACATAGGTTGCGTATGCGTACGTTTGTTGATCAACAAACGTTTGGCGAGCCGCATTCCCCCGCCATTGGGCAGGCAATTGGATATGTAGTCTCTGCGTATTGTCTATTCACTACGTTCACATTCATTTATTTATTATTAAATTAAAATTGTTACGCCAAGTTTTGTTACGAAGGGAGAACTAGAAGTGAGCGAAATTTTCAATCTTAGGTTTTTTGCACAACTCCTCATCTCGCCCCTTCACTATCAGAAGCACACCGCTCTAACGACCGAACAATGGAGAACAATAGATAGGTAAGATGTGTCGACCAGAGGGTTAATAAAATCAGTGACATAAATACTCATAGAAACACAATGAAGTATAGTAAGTAACATAGGGGATATAAAATATGAACCACAAAACAAATATAACTCGCATAGAACCGAGCAAAATCGTCACAAATTTTATAAGCTTTTAGCACTACTGCAATAATGGATTCACTATTCTGCCTTTTCATCACAGTTTTATTGTGATAATAAATTTTATCGGCAACGCTCTGTCTTTCAGACAGTCCCGTTTTATTATTTTTCTTTGGATGCTTTTTATTAAGGTACTAAAAAGTGCGATATAGGTACCTATAAAAATACGATCTGCGACTTTAGATTATTGTTTATGTTTTATCATATGTTTTCGATTATTGAACCCTAACTTATAAAAGATATTTGCAATTAACTCCCAGTCCGAAACAAGTAGGCCTTAGGAAATATATTACCAAAATATTCATCATGTAACCAGAGGCGTCCTAACTCATATATATAAGTACTCTTAATAACCACCAAAATAAGTTTGAAAATAGAACTTATTGCATCTGGACCAGAAGTGCTCCCTGATCTGGACATACGCTTTGGATTCCAAGCTTTTAGTTTTGTAAGTTAGTATGAAATTCCACCTTAGTATGGACTGTCTGTTTAACTACGAAAAGAAAAAAGTATTCCATTCCTCTTTTTCCTCAAAGAAACTACAAAGAGTGACGTCCATTTATTAATATTAATTCACGCCAAAGGCGCTGGGAAATAAATTTTAGTTGAAGAACAGACTGAGGGATGGTCGAATGAATCCAGAGTCTCCAAACCTTGGAATAAAAAAAAGTTGCTCACCTGTATTTAACCTTCTGCACTTCCGTAATTCCACATTTTTATTGGGTTTTAATGGGCGCAATTATTGATTTTCTGCTTGCATCATATTTTTATTCTCCGCGGTCGACCGACATTTTTGGAGGCGAAATTATTTTTCCCTTGTTTTTAGGGTTCCGTATCCGAAGGGTGCCAAACGGGACCCTGTGCTATTACTAAGGCTCCGCTGTCTATCTGTCCGTCATCGGGTCCTACAGCACGAACCGTAATAGCTAGAGAGTTGAAATGTTTTATAGAATGTGTATTTCTATTTCTGCAACAATAAAAAATACTGAAATTCACCAAGAAAGGGTGTTTAGAATTAAATAGTAGGTATTAAGTCAATTTCAATACAATAGCGCCTGACATTTTTTAATAGCAAGAGACGACTGACGGCGAGATTAAAAGTAATGTCGTTTTAGGCACAGACGACGCGATGGTGCGCAAGCCTTCGTGTGCGAGTCCGACCCGCACTTGGCCATTTTTTCTTTTTAAATCTGTGTGAGATGAGGCTGGCACGATTTCCAGTGAGCATGAAGGATAACATTCTATTGAATAAAACGAATCATAGACTGGCGTGAACAATATTCATAATCTGTGTGTAGTATTGTAAATTATTTTAGGAAGACGGTCAAAAATTACATTAAATGACTCATAATACTGAAATAACAGATAATAATATGACATAGTATCCCGCCTTTTCCCATACAGAGCAGGTGGCAGATACCAGTGATTCAAGACCCTATTTTCCTAACTTATTTATCAGTCAAGTTTTATTATCTCCTTATTTTCAGTCAACGTACTTAATAATACATACATGAAAATTAACTGAAAAGTTATACGTATACCCTCATCAATATTATATCAACGGATGGAACTAACTTGAGTACGGAAGGAAGGTAAGCCCTTTTTAGGGTTCTGTACCCGAAGGGTGCCAAACGGGACCCTATTACCTATTACTGAGACTTCGCTGTCCGTCTGTCTGTCTGTCACCAGGCTGTATCTCATGAACCGTGGTAGCTAGACAGTTGAAATTTTCACAGATGATGTATTTCTGTTGCCGCTATAACAAAAAATACTAAAAAACAATAGAAATTTAATATTAAGGAGGGCTCCCATACAACTAACGTGTTTTTTTGCGGTTTTTTATAGATAATAGTACGGAACCCTTCGTGTGCGAGTCCGACTCGCACTTGGCCGGTTATTGGCAAGTTGGTAAGAAGTCTAAATTAAGATACTTTAGTCGAAAAAAGCGACATAAAGATATCCTTTGTAACTGTAGCACCAATCAACTTGTCTAAAGATTACGCAGGAAACAAACTTTGGAGTACTTTGGACACAATATCCAATAGAGATCTTGCCTCGAAAGTCTCTGTTGGTCTCAGTTGGTCTCTGATTCGAAACTCCGAAGTATTTTGTCAACAAACTGACAACAAAACACCCAAGTAATTTGTTTTCGTATCAGAACTGTCACTGACTGCGATATTTCTATACCCTATCCAACATAGGATGAACTCTGACAGCTGTCAGTGTCAAAACACGCCTCAGAAGTATCGTATTTTTCGACGGTAAAATGTATAGAGACAATTAACATACTTTATTGGCAAATAGTGACGTGCTACACTTATCGTAAGACAAGTTATCGATCTTGACTCGAAACATATAATAGAATACCTATTGAAAGACATCGACAGAACAAGAAAAATTATGGATGAAGATTGGGAGCGTGACGTACGATTCGACCAATCTACCCAGGAACTGATTATAAATCTACAAGACTGCTCCAGCGAGTCCGAATCAGACTTTGATCATGGTGATTTGGGCTGTGAATCGATTTAACAAGAATAAAAACATATTACAACATGTCCTTTTGTTTGATTTGCTAGATACATTCAAAAACTTTAGTTAGAATATCGATAATTTGTATCGACATTATCCCCATGACTAGTAGTCACAGTGACAAGCTGTCAGAGGACTACGTTTAACGCTGATCATCCTATGTTGGATCGGATATAGTAATTTATTATCATCTTTTTTTAAAACGTGTTCCGCATGCGACTATAACTATATTAGGCAAAGAACACCGACAATTCTCCATACTAACGAATATCTCGAACAACGTCTATTCACAAGAAAAGTCATATACCTACCTACTATAACAGATTTTTTATTCATGAGGTCGATACTGTAAGATTTTTGTTCTTTTATAAACATTTTATAATGATATCGGGAAATATTTCCGAAGAAAAAACGTACCGGCAAAAAATAATTCTTCTTGTCTTATGTTTTACCTACATTTCTTTATCAAATTGAAAAAAAATATGACATCTGCCAAAAATTAAACTATCAAACAAACAAACAAACTATCACGACGGAAGCAGATGTTAAACCACTATCTCTATGCAATAAACTGAAACTGTGGCGCAGAAAATATGTAACTAAAGCCAACGAAATAGCTAGGTACGTCCGGCTTCTGAAAGCTCATCTACAGCATAAATAGAGTCGGTTGGAAAATACATTGTTCTGACTAGTTCCCAGCTCCTGACTATGAAAAACTCTGATGAAAACAGTGAAACAATACTGCGAATGGCATAATTGTAAGGTTTCAGCATCGGGTTTTAGTGCTCCGACCAAACTCGCTACGGTGAATAAACTATGACTGTGAGTGGAAATGATTTCCACTCTTTGCCTGAACCCAGCAGTGAGACACAGTAATTACACGAAAATAAATACAGTCTCTCTTTTCTATTACTGTGTCCATCCATGTAATAAATGCATGGCTATTTCTAAAAAACAATTTCCGCAACTAGGGACAACTTATAAAAAGTTATCCATAGTTGCCTTTAAAATACAATTTATTTATACTTTATTGCACAAAATAACACATTTTACAATTGAAAGTGGACAACACATGACAAAGGCGAGCTTATCTCTATTAAGAGATTTCTTCCAGCAAACCTAGGATGGACAGGAAATAATTTAACAACAGGTAGATAGACCCAAGTGCACAACATTAAATAAGTTAAAACAATAAACTACTTAACAATACGTACATAAATACCAGACTTATAGATATAAATATGTTAAACAATATACCTAAATAAAAGTACTTAAATTTAATACGGTAGAGAAAGATAGTGTTCTTTCAACCGACTTTTAAATATGTGGAGTGACGGACTGTCTCTAATAGCGTTGGGGAGTTTGTTCCAGTTCCAATTTATGGCATAATTCCCAGGCGTAAAATGTCCAAGCATACTTTGATCACAGACAAAAAACTACAAGATTTATATTTACTATTCTATGTACTCTTACATGTATCCAATAACATTACCCGCTATCACCTCGCCAACTTTGTTGTTGAAACTTCAAATTAATCTTGCGATAGTTCTAGTGATATCAAGACTTGCATGAAAGTTTATTTAATTAAAACTTTGCTACAGTCTGTTGTGTGCCAAGTGCTGCCCACAATAGAAACAAACTTTTCAGAGAGCAAACTTTATACTAATTAATAGGTTATTAGAGCGTCTAAGGGTAAAGCCAGACGAGCGTAATTTCGTGAGTCGTGAGTCGCAGAATTTCGGTCGCGTTATTTCTGCTGCATTCGGTTTCATACAAAACTCCTGTTTCGTTCACACGGGCGTCGAAAATGTTGTCTTTTAGTATGAAACCGATTTACGCGACCGAAATTCTGCGACTCACAAAATTACCACTGGCTTCACCCTTAGTGGCATTATCGCATACACGGTGTAACAAAAAGGTTTATTATTATTAGACTACCTGTGTGGCGCAGCGGTTGCACATCTGCCTACCATGCGAGAGGTCCCGGGTTCAAATCCCGGCTGGGGACAAAAAAACTCCAGGTCTTGGATGTTTACATGTTTGTGATGTCGCTGTTTCTGGTTCCCACGACACAGGGTATCCCAGTGTGGAGCCAGAAGCAATGTATGTGCCTGTATGTAAATGTTTGTTTTTGTTTGTTTGTATACTTTTACTTAGGTTTAATATAGACTTTTCACAGGGTCACTTGACGCCAGATACCCGGTTATATTTCATGTATGTAGCACATCGTTTGATAGGGTTCCGTACTTGAAGTTCCGTTCCGTACGTGGCAGTGGCACTTAGCATAGGTGTGTGGCTGTTTACCTGACAACCTTTGTCAAAGTCTGAGATTTAGACGAAGATTTTACTTTATGGACGAGTGCATAAAATCTGACTTTATGCAGCCTATACCCAACATAAAGACGAACTTTACGAGCATGAGAAGTATCGCAGAATGAGAAGTAAAAAATACATATATATCATGTATCCAAAGTGTTAAAATTATAATGCACATGGGGTGAGTGAAGATCCGTGGGGTGAATATGGACCTCAAATGTAACTGAAAATGTAGGGTAAGGAGTGGGGTGAATAAGGAGCTTGGAAGATAATCCATCCCCATCTTTTTTATATCGGTTAAAAACATTGTCTTTGCAAACCCCTGGATGTCATCAAATTTACCGGTACAAAGGCGAACTTATCTTCAAAAATATTTACCTACCTCAAATTGGCTGGTCTTGGGGTTCATATCCAGTAAAGAGTATGACGCGATGCGGTCTCCATTCGAATCGATGATGACTTCGCCAGTTATTCCTGAGGACAATAATACTTTCAATAAATAATAAGTATGACGTATGTACCTATTTATAAATAGTAGATTGTACAACAAGTGCATAAAACGCATCATTATACCCGAGACATATATTATCCACCCGAGCCACAGGCGAGTTATTACACTCTGCTTTTCACTTCGTTTGTGGGGAAATTAAACAGCAATATTGCAAAAAAAACAATTGCAAATTTCAACACAAAGAAAAAATAAGGACTTCCCGCCAATACTCTTTTTTTTTGTTTTTAATAAGTGGAACTTGCATAGGTGTGTGTGGCTGACGACCTTTGTCTTAGAGTCTGAAACTTAGACGACGATTTTACTTTACGCACCTAGTGTATAAAAAGCGATTTTATGCAGCCTATACTATGCCCAACACAAAGAGGAACTTTACGAGCATGAGAAAAACTTATTTTCACTTCTCTTCTCATGCTCGTAAAGTTCGTTTTTATGTTGGGTATAGGCTGCATAAAGTCACATTTTATGCACTCGTGCATAAAGTAAAATCTTCGTCTAAATCTCAGACTCTGACAAAGGTTGTCAGGTAAACAGCCACACACAGTAAGCGCCAATGCCACGTATAAAAAAGTATATTGGCGGGAATTCCTTATTTTTTCATTGCTGCGTTGCATTTTGCAATTGTTTTTGCAATATTGCTGTTAAATTTCCTCCCAATCGCAGTGAAAAGCAGAGTGTATAACTCGTACGTAAAACCCATTTTACCCTCGATTTGACTATCAACCCTCGCCTGTGGCTTGGGTGGATATACACGTCTCGGGTGAAATGGCGCGTTTTATGCACTTGTTGTACAATCTACTATTTTAGTAGTTACTGGTAAAAGTAACTCGTAAGTAACTATTTCACTTCAAGGTAAGGACCTATACTCTCTTTGATGGGTTATCTACGTCGGCGTCGTCACATTGAAAGTCGCTAAGCTGCGAATGTCAAGACATCGAACACGCCACCTCGATGGTAAAGCTTGTTCATCATTCAAGCATCATTTGCGATATGCATGTGTGAGTAAATGCTGTAGTGACAGTTTTGTGTGTATGGATGTCAACATATTGTTCTATAATTATATTAGATTTAACTTTAAATTATATTATATTTAACTTTAAATTATATTATATCTAACGTTTTTGTTTATATACTTTAATTTATATTATATTTAACTTTACCCTTCCATATACATTTATATTTGAAGCCTTGGTTTTGCTCATATATTATTGAACTCGACTGTACGTCACATCGAAGGTGTTTATGACATGATCTTCTCAGAAAAAATACAAAAATTTCCTTGGTTTAGCATTCGTGAGACACGTGCAAAACTTGCCTACAGAGTGAAGTTTTAATCACTTTAAAAGCAATCTCTCATAAACTGCTCGTGCATACATCATTGATTTTGTTATGGTAATCTATCAAAGTATATTTAGAACGCAAACGTTGTAAATTCCAACACAATATGCGATAACTTAGTGAACGGGATGCCCAGTAAGAAATATATAATACTAAACTATGCATACATGGATAAATTACATAATATGAAAAACTTACCCTGAGTTGCACGGAACGATTTTAAAATTTAAGATTGTCACCTTACTGATTCAAGGCCGAGAATATCGTAGGGCAGTCATTTGTTTCTAATGCTAAAATTACAAATTTGTTTCGTGCAACCACTTAAGGTGGAAAGTTTTAAATCGGATGGAAATAACAACATGTTTCTCATACATAGCATGTGTGGATGTTTTTCTGCCTCTCCGGCTGGAATTTGAACCCAGAGAGGTCGTCAATCAAACTTTAAAAAACACCTTTAGCAATGATGGAAAACATCGGGAGAAAATAACCATCTATACCCCTAACCATCTATGAGTTGACCGTGTCACGCAATTTGAAGCCTGTGCCTGCACAAGGTCCATGATGTTGTAACTTTATATTATAACAGCTATGGAATGCAATTAATAAACTTGAACTTGAACTTGAAGTGTTGCATAAATGGCTAAATGTATAAAAGGCGTGATGTTTCAGTTTGCTAAAAACACTCAAGGAAATCATTTCTTTAGAGTTTCTTGTGTGTACTACGTACAAACTTACTTGACTCCCTGTATAGGTAAGCGAGTTGGGAGGTCCTGAGTTGTTTATTGCTAAGATAAAATTGTATTATGCACTTTAGAAATTCCGGAACATTCTACGAAGTTACGGTTGAAGTGTTTTCATGAATAAAGGTATTTCAAAAGAAGCTCTTTGAAAATATACACCACCAAAGAACAAATATTATTGAAGAAAATTCTGCTTACGGATGGGGTTTCTAAGCTCGGGTTTATTAATCTGTGGCTCGGGTGCAAAATATAATGTTATGAGTAGGTAGTAGAGAAAAGAGCTGTATTTAATAATATCTTCTAATTACATTATTTTAGCACTTGTCTAGATAAAACTCAGTGTATTTTTAAACCACTAAAAATGTTTACTATACTATAAGTGGGTATGTGCCTCCATTCGAACAAGATGGATGATGGCTCTTTGCTTTTCAAGTATTTCGGTTCGCCGTGTCAAATAGATCTTTATGGTGAATGAGTGATGAACTAATGCAGGACTTTCAGGAAGTAATTTCTCACATCAAGTAGGAAGCCGAACCAAGCCTTTGCAAAACTAGGCGCAGCAAATACAAATTGGTTTGAAATTCGATCAACAAAGCAGGAAATGCCACGAATGCAATTGGACCAACCTCTCACTGCGCTGAAGACTCAAGACTGATCTGATGACATTGCCACTGAAAGGTTAGACTAACAATTTTTTTAAATTGTGACACCTATTCCTTTATCCTATTGAGATTATACCAATTGACGCATTTTCTTCTACCGACACACAGAATCGATCAAAAAACTGTAAACCAGAATTTGCTTTTAGCTGGATGACATTATAAAACCAGGTAAAAGTTTTTAACTTGGTGAATTTATTTACTACTCTGTATAACTGTCTAATTTACTACAAGAATGTGTCCTGCTAGTCAAAATAGAGACATTTTTTAGGACTGTCAAAACAAAACTGTCTTTCATGAGTTGTAATAGCATAAGTGACGTCCTACTCAAAGGACAATGCTACGAATGTATAAAAAACATTTTCAGGTTGTATTTTGTAAAAAAATAGTTTACAAAATACAACCTGCTAGAAATACAAAATTCTGAGATTGTCAAACCATTTTGTACATAACTTCAGACATGTTCCTAGATTTATTTGATTACCTTGGACAATATACAATTGTGCAGTTAAAAGTTAGTGGTTATGGGAGAGAAAAGTCGCGCTGACACTTAGGAGGAATTAGCTTCGCAAAATCAGGGTATGGACGGGAGTGGCGTGGAGTGGAGCGTAGAAGATCTAATTGAACACGAAGGAAATTTGTAGAGCTGACGCCAACCTCCAGAAGTGGAGGCACTATAAGAAGATTAAGATTAACTCAAACTCAAACGAGTGGAGTGGCCAAGAGGGGGCCAAGCTCAGTCGCTAGAACACCTGCACCACGGCAAGGATTGCAGGAAAACAATGGACGCGGGTTGCACGAGACCGGGGCCCGAATTCTACTGTACACAAGCATACCACAAGCCTGGCACAAGCTTCAATACGACGCGTTTGGTATTCTACTAAAACTGGAATCGCAATTCACAAGCGCCAGCCTGACGTCAGCCTACTGTCCGACAGTAGAATACGAAGTAGGCTGTACTTTATTGTCTGTAAGTTATTTTAATGTTGATAATCAAATGCTCAATTATTTTATTATTGTATATACATATGATAAGAATCCTTATGTACCAATTTATACTATACACAACATTATAATATTATTATGATCCATGACGTGTAATGAATATTATCAATAAATGATGTCTATGTCTATGGTTCGCTGACAGACTGATGACGATGATAGTTAAACTCACCCGGAAAAGTCCTGTTCCACATATTTCGCATAACAGCCGCACCATCCAAAGGCCCCCTCGGGTCGGCGGTCTGGCTCAGCGTATCGTTCAATGCCAACGCGTATAGCAAAACTGCGTCGTAGAACGCTGCGACGAATGTTGACACCATCTCGCCTTTGCCGAACGTGTAGTTGTATTTGCGTGCGGCTAGCTCTTTGACCTGGGGTACAGGTAAATATGTATTATTTAGGGTCACGCTTTTTGCCAAGCGGGGTGGCAAATGCTTTGCGCACTACGCCTTTTTAACCGACTTCAAAAAAGTGGGGGTTTGTCAATTAGGTTGTTTTTTTTATGTTTGTTACATCGAAAGTGGTAGTATTGATGACCCGATTTCAATAGTTTAGTCGCATTTTTTGAAAATCAGGAATCGGTCCAGTATTTAGGTTCCTACATGAAAAAACTGTGAAGTTTAATTTGTTTTTACCTGGAAGACATTATACATCCAGTCTTTTTAGTGTTTATAGTCATTGTCGGGAGATAAATTCTGGCTGCTAGTATCGTATATTCGTTTATGTTATGTATGTAATACACGTATGGACTTCATTGTCAGGAGACACATTTCGTAGGCTCGTTTTCGGGTATAAGACGACATTTGTGTACCGAGCGGGGAGGACTAAGTGATAGGTCATGATGAAGTCGGTTTTTTAAGTTTTTAACTTGGTGAATTATTGTCTAAACTTCGGTCCAGATTCACAGTTTTGTACATGGTTTTCTTTTGGGGTCAACGGAGCTGCTACGGCTCGAGATAAATAAATATCCCTAGGACTTGGACGTTTGAGTGTTGTCATTGTTTCCGGTCCCCACGATACGGTGAATTTTACCGATAAAAAGTTACGCGAGAATAACTATGCCGCGGTTAATAATATGACAATGATAGCTCAAAATTAGGTTATTCTTAGAAAAAGTGGAAGATGCTCTCGAGTAAAAAGTTACTCTTCGTCCGTCAAACTCGCCCGGAATCCTATCCTAGTGTGGGTCCAAAATCAATGCAAATTTTCTTGTGATCCTACAAGTAATAACTGCTTTTGGCATGGTTGGTACTAATTTCACTAGTACAAATATTATTATTTTTATCATGTTTGTTAGGTTCTTAGGGATGACTCTTATGGTGGACATGACTACGGGTAGGTACAATTTAAGTTGTTTTAATCTTCTATTGGCCTTTGGGATGCGAGTAGAGTGCTTTGGGAGAGGCCTATGCCCAACAGTGGGATGATACGGTCTGATATGATGATGATGATGGCCTTTAAGTTCGATTGACTGATAACTCTGGGTTATAACAAAGTTCCTTATAGTTACCTTATCAGAGAACTCCATGTACTCTTCCTTCTCCGGTGCCGGGCTAGTGACAGTGAGAACAGCGCTGTACGCTCGTCTCGCTCGCTCGTTTCGCTCGTCCGTGTCAGTTTCCACCTTCCACGGCTCTTTGGATGATGCTGAGGCCAAACTGTGGAGAAAGGTGCGGTGATAGGCAAGGAAGAAAATACATCAAAAGTGGAATCAAATGTGAATAGATATATCCCGCGCGAGTTATCTCGAGTGACTTCTTGACTATACCGGGTGTAACAGAAAGGTGTAGTCATAATTTAGGGGTTGTTAAGGAGACCATTCTGAGCAACTATTAGTATGATACCGATTTGATTAGAGCAACTTATTTTTTTGTTACTTACTCTACGCTTTGGTCCGTTTGGTCAGCTGATTTGTATGGAGTAGTGAAAAATAAAGTTTCTCTGATCAAATCGGTTTCATATTCATATTTGTTTATTGCACTCATTGGTTTCATAGTGAAAGTTGCTCAGAATGATGTCCCTAGGAACCCCCTAAAATATGACTTCACCTTTCTGTTACACCCTGTAGAACAGACTTTTTAGAAAGAAATAAATAAATATCTCAGCAACTGCCGTTTATTTAAATGAAAGGAATATAATAATTTGACGGCAAAACTCTCCATCCGGTTCTCTTCATAATATAACGAATAACAGTTGAAAAATATAACGTTAAGTTTGAGTCTTTTGTTCGAATAGTTTTTTTTCTATATGTCTGTGCTATGAAGTACAATAAATAAATTACGAACCGAATCGCTTAAAAAAATTATTAAGTCTTCATAAGGTTAAGGCTTCTCATATTTGGTATATTACAACTATGCCAACATGAGCGAGCTATCCAATTTCAAACGTTAAATCGCAATAGAGATATGATAGGCTGAGATAGGTTCCCTTCATGAGGCATAGTCATAGGATAAATAACTAAAAACTAATTTTTATACCATTACGTAGTTTGAAAAAATCCAATATTAAGTTATACTAACTTGGAAAACAGTTCGATGTTGAAGAACACATATTCTCCCGAACCCACCATGTTGAGATCGTCGGCCGCCAGCATGATGTCTCGTACCGTCGACGGGTTAGCGCACAACACCACGACTGTAACAAGGAAAATAATGGTAATCATCATCATCATCATCATCATCTGTTGGGCATAGGCCCTCCCAAAGCATGCTACTCGCATCTGTCCCCCATGCTGGTCCACTGTCTACCAGGCACCTTGACAATGTAAGAATAGAATAAGAATATATTTATTTAGAAGGCAAGACTTAAAGCTAGGTTTATTATAAGTTATCGTTTGTGCAAATACAATTTATACAGGAGTTAGACTGCGGCCCCACACTAGGCTGAGCCTGTATCGTGGGTGCCATAGTATGCTTAGCAGAGTGGGAAATGTTGTGCGTAATTTACAACCAAAAAATAAAAGTTAAGTTAGGTACTTAGAAACATTTAAAAAATTCAAAATATACACATTTAAAATATTATACACTTTTAAAATATACACAGCGCAATATTAGTTAGTCATGTCATCTGACCATCGGGCAGGTGGTCTGCCCGCTGCTCTTTTCCCTGTTCGCGCTAATGGTAATAATAATGATAATAAAGATATATCAGAGCGGGTCGTCGAAGCGTCAGGGCGTGGCAAGGGACCAGAGAGCTGGCACCTACCTCGGCGCTCAACGCATCAGCATTGCGATACAGCCAGGTAACGGTGCCAGCGTTTTGGGCACCCTCCCGCCCGGCAGCGATCTGGGCGAAATTTTTGATCTAGTTTAGTTGTAGTTTAGTTTTTTTAACTATAGTTTAGTTAAGTTATAATTATCAATTTGTTATGTACCTATATAAACAGTTCAATAAATATTATGTAGCTCAATAATGTCCCCACCGAGGGGCACGAGCCTTTACTCGGACACGGGAAAGATTGGGCCAACTCCACCACGCTGGTTTAGTGAGGGTTGGTGGAAGAGTGTGGGCAACCCGAATGTCAGAAGTTATCAAGCTGCTCTAAATTAAGGGCTCTGACCACTGATTTACGACTTCAACCACAGATACTATAATATTATAGTAATACCACACCTCGGACACTACATAGAACGCTCGTAAAATAATCACCTATTACTACTACATAACCAAATGATGTTTGTATACGTGCAAATGTGTGCGTAAACTTTGCTAGGGCTGGTAGCGCGGCAAATGCAGCGATATTAAGTATACGCGTCGTCACTCATCAGGCGTTCAGCCCTGTCTATTGATCCTTTAACCAATATTTTGACGCCAGGGGTGGGGTGCGGTATCTGAATCAGCGCGGGGAAGGGAGTCGCCGTTCTGTACGGAGTACTAATCTCTTCTGTGGTAATACTATAATATTATACCAATAAGATAGACCACCTAGAACAAAATATTACACCGGCGTAAACTGAGATGCTACGAAAATTTCTTTAGTTCGAGGCCATTATCGCTTGGTGCAGCACCATCGAAAAATTGCAAATACCACAAGATGGCGCTAAGACATATAGGATTTATTCTAAGATTAGCGCCATCTAAAAGTATGTTAACCCTATTGCTCACAAAAGCGCTAAAAAGTGCTTGACAGTGACTACCAAGACGTCAAATAATCTCTATTGCAAGGGGATGAGAAGTTAATTTCCCCTAATTTTGATGTCATTTTTTTTTCTTTTCGGCCAGGAGAATGACAATCTCTCGACTGAAAGGGTTAACTGAAACGATGAGTACAAATCTTACTCCTCACGCCATCTCTTTATTACGAAGGTTTACTAATTCAAAATTGTACGGGATGAGCACCCTGTGCTACGACCCAGTACTGAGTAGTGATAGTAGCCGGGACCTACAGCTTATTGTGTCATCCGAAACACGGAAGCGCCCGAACTAATTCTAATTCTAACTACTAATTCTAATTTGTACGGGATGAGCACCCTGTGCTACGACCCAGTACCGAGTAGTGATAGTAGCCGGGACCTACAGCTTATTGTGTCATCCGAAACACGGGAAGCGCCCGAAACAAATGCAACAGAGAAACGGGTCACCCATCCAATACCGTCTCAGCCAGATGTTGCTTAATCCGCACGATCTTTTCCAACCAATATGCGGAAACCGCTCGGCCACGGATGCTTCTCCTAAAATAATGGTAATTACTTAAATTTCCATTTCGGTCACATAGCTCGAGGCTAATTTGGCACTATTCGAAGACATTTTGAAGTTTAAGAGGCCTTCGGAAACACGGCAGAAAAATTAGAGTCAGTATATAACTTTGTAACTAATGAATGAATGAACTAAAATAAGCAAGCTAGTTAGCACTTATTGACCGAGCGAGCGAAGCGTCTCCGTTTCAGGATTGGCCAAAAATGCTTTCGTATGTTTTTGTTTGTTTGTTTGTTTTCCTGTTCTCCTCTACAGGGCGCATTTCTCAACCGATTCGCGTGAAATTTTGTGAGTAGCTTGAATTTTTTTTTTGTCGAGCCAGTTTTTGGTTTTTTTTTTAAATGGCGGAGATATGGGGTTTTAAAATGTAAAAAATCGCTACAACCCAAACGGCTCGATGGTTATTAACAAATGAGGTGTCGTTGGATTCGTAAAGACCATGAGAGTGAAACAGACTATATATAATAATAGTAAAAAGTCAATAGGTTGTATTTTAGATCGCAAAATGTAGTTTACAAAGTTATTAGTGCTGCTACTTTCATACTGCATGTACGTAACCAGGCACATTTATAAGTTCGTATATGTTATTGAAAGAAAATTATTGTGTGTTAGCAGTTCAGCTTTCCCACCGACATACTCGCGAGGTCTACAGCTCACGGAGCCACTAGTAATAATATTGTACGAGTTTAATAATAGGTAATAATAATAAATCTTTATTCCGGAAATAATTCCATTTAACTTATAAACTAACACAAAACACATCTTGGAATTTTAAGATATTCGAAACAAAACATACAAATTAACCTGAGATTTTTCGTAAAAAATAACGAAGTTGGCCCGAGCTAAGGCTTCTGATACTCCGGTCAAATTGAAAAATCGTCCAATCCAGACACGATTAATTTAAAGGAGCCGTCTTTTTTAGCGATGTGATTCTAGAGGTCAATTTATCCATCTGAATGGTATCGCGATTGATATCAGAAATACGGAATAAAGATTGGCTTCGCTGGCCTTTTGTTTTTCGGCCCTTGCAAACTTGCTCACTTTAATCTCGCAAAGGACAGTTTATTCAATATAATTTAATTAAACTTATTTGAAATTTGATTTATTTTGTTATTAAAACATTGAAAGTCAATAGTGTAGAATTTCATAAAAAGCATTTAAAGGGAAAGCCAGAATGCTACTGTATTACATCTACTTACAGCTATAAAAGGATTTTGCGATTGTGGACGCAGTGTCCTAAAAGTACAGTTGATTGTTGCATCACATAACTGTATCTGTGTAATATTCCATCTGTGCATACCAATCGATTACACTTCCTTTGTTAGTATGATGCAGGACATGCAAAAATGCATACTATGCTAAGTATCGATTGCTAATAATATGTTATGAACCCACAGACTGCAATTTGTTTGAATTATTCATAGTACGTGCGTAGTGAATATCTATTGATATGAAGTTCAATTCAATAAAAGCAAGTACAAAAATTCTTCCTTGCTAGGATTGTTTTTTGTATTATTAAAAATATATTTAATAGACGCGTTAACTGAACATTAACGCGATGCAAATTGCTTTATAATTATGTTTGTAGGTATGTAGATACTGAATAATGTATCCTACCTACTTTGATTGATAACAACTTGTTGTAATTAGATCAATGTGATTTATAGTATAAGTACTATCATTGAGAAATATGTATAAACATAACCATTAGACGTAATTAGATGACGTAACCAATTAATTAGAACAATCATTTCATTTTTAAGATATTTACGGTGCCAGTTAGAAAGCATGAGACTTTAATTACCTGTTTCATAATATCCTGATAAAACCCATATGATCAGGCCCAAATAAATAAATGAATGATATGACAGATAAATCGTGATTTTACATACAAAGTGATTTATCTCTCCGTTATACCCTAAATCTATCCGACAATTTTGAGACTGACGATTGTGTTACGTTTATGTATTAAAAACTTACCTATTGTATTGAATCACTTATTTTTAATTAATAAATAAAACATTCGAATTTCCTGGGAAACAAGAAAACAAATAATAATCATTGACAAAATATTATGTATAGCGTATAGTACGTTATACGGACGCTCTAAAAATAATTTCGGGGCTGAGATCTTCGGACTTTAAAGTTTTTTCAGTACAAAAAGTGTTACATTAGAGCTCCATTACCTCAGCTTCGAAATGGTTTACAGCAATGCTTCCTCTTTAAATACATTGTATTATTTATGATACTGCTACCAAATAATGATAAAGATATCAATGGCCGCGAATTAAAAAAAATACGCTAATTACCATTATGGCTCTTATTAAGTTACCCAAACCCCTTTATGCCAAATTCAATGAACTCATAGTAACGACGTATACGTCTAATATGAAACAAGAGCAATATGAGCAATGTCACTTGGTCGAGTTATTTATATTTTTACTGTGGCGTTTGTTGACAATATTATACGGTCTCCCGACGTAGCCTTCAGGTATCTACCTATCTGTAATTGATCTACAATTACTCGTACCAACCGTGGGTGGGATTTGAAACAAAAAGTAGTACCAAGAATATGAGTCTACTCAACACTAGTCATACATAAATCATTTTAACACCATCTACTCTACGTATGCACGAGTATATGTACACAAAGGAATTCCAGTACTGCTATTTATATCGCAAAGCAGAACCGTAAAACATAATAAAACAGCAAAGAGTTTTATAGAACTTTAGCGAAAATATCTAGGAGAAAGAAACAATTGAAGTTTTTAACTGTTTTTAAATACAAAGTCGTCTAAGTTTATAATATATGTTTTATTGGAAAAAAAACTTAGGACGATGGATAGTTATCGTCAAATGGCCATCTCTGTGTCATTAGCTAGAACGTGAGTTTTAACACTAAATTGGAAAAAGCTTTGACACCCTATAAAAAAATATGGATACGCCTTAGTACACCTTTACTACATTGTATTTTTGTCCTGTGTCATTTTTCTGTGTGCAATAAAGCAATTATGAATTTATGGATATATTTTTATTATTGTTTAGTAAATAATAATAATTTTGTAGGTATTAACAGATTTAACAATTAAAATTGATATGCTCGTAACCAAACTAGGCACAACGTAAATAAAATAGTTAAAAAAATCGCCCAGATAATATATGGATATGGAGATACGTTCTAATGTACAAACTTTGCATAAGTCGAGTAAAATAGCTCTCGTATTTATTCTTAAATCTCGCTGATATTATTACCACTCTGTATTAATTATAAGATTATGCGTTAATCAAATAACAGTTTTATAAACGTTTTTGTGAGAGAATCATCCGCTTGGTCGAGAGGAATAATACTGTTGTTCACCAAAACTTGTTACTTTGGCTTGTAGTCAGTCGTGATAAAGTTAAGTTTTGTTGAAACATTGCTTGTTCGAGTAATTAAACATTTTAATTATTGCGGCTTAATTTACTAAGCTGCGGCTTCTTTTGAACTTTTTTTACGGTTTTGCACATTGGGTTAATAAAGGACCGTGAGGAGAATAGAAAATGTTAATTGTTTCTAATTTGCAAGGCAATGGAAAGGATAAGTCGCCAAGATTTTTTAAAGAAGGTGTAAATGAATTAACGCAAAATGAGAAACTACTTTGTTAAGGATATCATTCTGAGCAACTTTCATTATGAAACCGATTTGATCAGAGCAAATTTATTTTTCACTTCTCAGTACATTTTGGCCTGAGTGGATCAGCTGATTTGTATGGAGAAGTGAAAAAAAGTTTTCTGATCAAATCGGTTTCAAAATGAAAGTGGCTCAGATTGATGTCCCTAAAAAAGTAGTTTCTCGTTTTGCGTTAATTCATTTAGAACTTGTATAGGGTATGGGTGTACCGAAACTTTTTTCAGTTTCGACCATTGATTTTAGGGCAAAGTTAATTATAATAATGAGAACCTACCTACTATCATTTTCGAGTTGGTCAGCTATTATAAGGCATCTTGTAACCACATAAAAATATAAATACATAATATTGATTTATTAAGTACCTATTACGGTTGTTAGCATCTTGATTATTGAGACTTGAACGTGATTAGATTTATTATTCAAGCTGAGTCTGTTCTATTGTATTCCGTTATTACGATATAAGGAATATGACAACATGCAAATGTAATGATTGTATTACAGATTGTGTCAATGTTAAAATAATATTATTATATGAGAACTTAATGGTCCTTATTTATAAACCGAATGGCCTATATTTTTTGATTTATTTAATAATAATTAAATATAGCATTATATTGGCACAATATTTTTTATTTACCCGTGCATGTGTACATTGAATATTCATTATTGCACACAATAAATCAAAGCAAAATAAAATAATACAATACCTGGAGAATTTACTGTCTTTGATCATCTAAGTCGCTATTATTCTAATATGTAGTGTTTATATTTATCTATATATGGTGTCTAATTTCACACTGTATATTATAATATAGTAATACAAATAAAAAATAATCAAAATGTTATTATTAATAAGTGTTTTATTAAATGTTACACGAAACCGAGACCATTAAATAAATGAGTATAAAATGACCAAAATGACTCAATTCAAGTCAAGCAAGATGCATTAGTTGGTTGGGGCCCAATATTCCGGCAGATTATTATCTGACTTTTTTTTATATTCTATCAGTAACTTTTCATAAAATGGAAAGTAATGTATTGACCGTCGTCAACACTTCATTGTAAACAACATCCAACATCATCTACCGGAAAAGGGCCCCAGAAACAGCATGTTCCAATCAACAACCAGTAAATTACCCAAATAATTATTTACCACCGTTATTAGAGCATTATCTTGTTTCAACGTTGTTCAACTTACTGCGACTATGCAAAGACAACTGGTTCAACATCTCCTTCAACTTCGCGTCGGTGATGTTCGTCTCGTCAAAGGGCATCTGGACTTGCTGGTTTGATCTTTCAGCTATATCCTTCTTCTGCATCACGCTGAAGATAGCACTTAGAGTCATGAAACAAGCGCTGTTCCCTGTCCCTTTTGAACGGGCGTTGTTGTGGTAGAGCATTCCGTATTTGTGCCAGCTAAACTCCTGTGAACAAAATTACGATTTAAAATCGGTTACGCTCATAACATGGTGCATAAAACGGACTGACTTTTAGCGACGTTGGTTGAAATGGCAAGATTTAATTGTGATAAAGAATGCTAGGAGTAAATGCCAGATCTACTATCTCTAGGATGTTTACATGTTTGTGAAGACATTTTTTTCTGGATCATAATGTTATATTAGTCATTAATATAGCCCACTGTTAAAATCATCTGTACCGAAAAAACTTGATACAAACAGGTCACTGAGCAAATGCTAGATGGCAGAAAAAGTGACGGTCTCTGCACTATGCTTAAAAATCATAAAAAAAACGTCCAAAGATTATGCCAGAATTTTCTCCAGAGCGGACAGAACAACGTTGTGAAGAAAGTGCAAAAGGTAAAAACTGTCTTGTTAGCTTATTAATTTAAAGTGGGTATATAAAATATTTTCAGGTCTGAAAGGTCTGACAGACGGCAAGGGCTGGGAAGGGAAGATAAGATCCACCTCACATGTTTTTTGCATGGGCAACCATTTTTTAGCTATCATTTAGACATTTGGATATTAAAGTACGGTGTGCCCTTTTTTGGGTTCCGTACCCGAAGGGTGCCAAACGGAACCCTATTACTGAGACTTCGCTGTCTGTCTGTCTGTCACCAGCTGTATCTCATGAACCGTGGTAGCTAGACAGTTGAAATTTTCACAGATGATGTATTTCTGTTGCCGCTATAACAACAAATACTAAAATACAAAAGAAAGGCCAATGCCCACGGGACTATGGACGTCAGTATCGCCACAAATGATTTTGTGTCAGCATAATATTTAGTCTACTGGTTACTGGAGATGTGTAGTCATCATTGATAAATATAACTTTAATGTAATTGTCGGGATATAGTAAAAAAACAAAAAAAAACCAATAGCAATATTTTATACATTTTCATACACAAATTCATCGAAAATATCATCGAGAAACTGTGCTGGGGCGGAGACATCGTTATACCGTGCCCAACTTAAGTACCATGTCACTGTCATTACGTGGGCACAGCAGCCGACTGTTCGGTTTCCCACCAGGCAGCTGCAATAGTAGCCTACTATGGCATTTAAGCTGTTTTCGCATTGTTCATCGAAGCTTATAAGCAAGTAAGTGTAGTATGTTCTACTGCCGATGTGCCTGGACTTAACTCTGCCCCGAATCAAAAATGAATTATTTTGCCTCATGGCAAGGGGAAGATCATCTTCGATTTGGTCATTTATTTCAATTAAATATGTTCCATTTTGTCTAACATGGCGACTTCGTACAACGTAATACTATGATTATCAATCAATCAATTTATTTTTCAATGTTATTATTTCTGAGATTATAATCTTCTGAAACCAGTGACAGTGACAGTCACGTAGTGATTACTTTCTCTATGGTGACAGTGATGTATGTGACCGAAAATATTTTTTTTTGTGTATTTATACCAAAGAAATAGTAAGCAAAGGGCTGAGTTCAGAAACATCGCACCGAGCGATAGTCGGGCGAAAGTCGCCTGATGACAGTTCCACATACAAATCTATGATCGCACTGACTTTCTGAACGGGCTTGTGCGTCGGCAGGCGTGAGCGGGCGATGTTCCTGAACGCACCCCGAGTTCCACGTTCCTGATTTTCTTTGATCCTAGATTCATACAACGGAATTCGATATCAAGAAAACTTCTACTTATTTTTTCATTTCTTATCCGGAGAAGTGTATTTCTTATCAATACATAAAATTATCTTAGAAAAAAAAATAAGTATAATTGATTTCATGAACTTGTGACACAACTTAGATTGTTCGCGATACCATGAATGGGCATTGTCCTTTAATATTAAGGGGGGCTCCCATACAACAAACGTGATTTTTTTGCTCATTTTTGCTCGATATTGATAATGGTAGCAGGTAGACGCTTAAAATGTTCACAATATATTGAGTATTAATAAATAATTAAATTAAAATTAAATTAATATTTAGGGGTGGCTCCCATACAACACGTTTTTTTTGCGGTTTTTTTTTTATAGATAATGGTACGGAACCCTTCGTGCGCGAGTCCGACTCGCACTTGGCCGGTTATTAACTCTTTCAGGCTTTAGACAATATTTTTAAGGAGTGGAATCCTGTTTTTTAAATATATTTCAGTCAGTGTAAAGTTGTGACGTCGCAGTGTGATCTACTGTCTCTGTGAATTAGGTAAAAAAAAAATTTTTTAGGTAAAATAATGCTTTTATTGCTTTTAAATCCCATTCAAAATTTCTAATGGATATGTTTCGTAACTGGCATTATTATTATTAATCGTTTATTGCAGGCATAAAAGCCCATAGAATAAATTTACCTATTGATATTTATTGTTGAAATTACCTGTTGATATTTATTGTTGTTTTTATTGTTGAAATCCTGAGACAATGACGACGTCGACAACTTTGTGCTCCTCTAGCTCAGTCCGGACTGAGTGTAGAGGTAGGTATGAAATTATATATTTCATACTAAATTTTGTTCGTTACACTATTCTGCAATAGAAAAACAAGGTTGGTTAATGGTTGCGCGAAAAAAAAGTCAATTTTCCCCATACAAAATTATGCATTATCATTTGAAATTAAAGTTGTCATTTAACTAATTTTAGCACCAGAATCTCATACGATTGTCATTTGTTTTAAACGCAAAAAAACTTAAAGCAATTAACTTAGAAAGTATAATATTATATCTCGAAACATCTAGAAAACCTATAAGTAAGCACTGTAGTTAAACTTAGCATTTATTTTAACCTTACTAAAAGCAAGACAGCCTCTTGATCTAACAATAAGTAAAGTAATAATAAGATGACGCCTCTCAAGTTAGAAGTATTGTTGAGAGACGTGGCGTCATAATTATGTACGCCTCGTCATAATCGTTTGAATTGTGTTCTATTTTTGAAAACTCGTATTAAGCCCCTTTTACACGATGCCATTTTTAACCGACTTTCCAAAGGAGGAGGTTTACAATTCGTCCGGATATTTGTTTTTTTTTATGTCTAGTTTATGATAGCGCCTAAACGGATGGACCGATTTAGAAAATTATTTTTTTGTTTGAAAGGGTTTACCTTCCCATTGGTCCCATTGACACCAGGTTAGGATCTGATGATGGGATCCTGGAGAAATCGAGGGAAGTCTTCAAATATTATAGGCAGACCTATAGTGATTTTTGTGTTTTTCATAATAACTCGTGCAAATGCACATGGTAAGCATAATATTGTGATGCGGAACTGCTGATGAAGACCACATATGGCCACCAGATCTGCTCAATACTAGGTACAAATACAATGCGTGGCTGACGGGCAGGCAACGCATAGCCTAAGCCGGTGGACCTAGAGCCATGAAACTTTTTACAGGGGTTCCTTAGTAGCGTGGGGTAGCACTGAGATAGGATTTGACAAAATTAAGTCCCCAAGGGGGGGGGGGGGATAAGGGGTACAGTTTGTATTAAACTCAATCTAATCAAATAGGGTTTGTGGAAGTCGGTTTCTTATAAAGTTCACTTTTTGTTTCAATTATCTTGTCCAGACACGGATTATCCATCCACCAAGGTGACCTGGTTGTAAACCTAGCCACCACTATCTGAAAGGTTCAATTCTTCTTAGATCCCAGAAATACCAGAAATTCCGATAAGCTTGTTTTAAAACACTGTCTCAGAAGAACACTGTACCAAAATAATGGTGACGAAATGTGTTTAGCGGTATACAATAAGATACCCCAAAGACATTAAAAACCTTCTTGTTAATCTCTTCACATCGAAGCTACGAAAATGGTTATTGGAGAATTGTTTTCATATTCACTTCAGGATTTTTTTACATTTAAAACTGGATAATACAAATAAATGTGTACATGCAACTAAATATTTGCATGCTATCGACTAGCTTTCAGGAGCTCAATTAATATACCAAAATAATAAATGTACAATATACCCTTAACATATCAAAATGGCACCTTGTAAATAAGCCTTTAACGTTTTACTTGTTCTGATATATTTTCAGTGCTCCGAATAGGTATTAACTGATTTGTTATAGCCCGTTTCTAATGCCATTAATGCAGCATAAATTTCATATCCATTATTTTCAGATCCAGGTACGAATCAAAAAATCAAAATCAAAACAAAATAGTTTATTTATTCATACATAAACATGAGACACAAGTTCCATATTTTGTTGGGTAGTATTGTCCCTAACATAGTAAACAAAATGACTAAATAATCATGGAATGGGTTGGTTGTTTAGGTACTTGTCCATATTGACAGTTTAATTTGGTTCGGTCTTTAGAGCAGGTTTCGATTATTGTCGGAAGTATACAAGTAAGTACACTCTGCAAAAATAAGATATGTAAATTTTAGTTTGATCTTTTAGCGCGCTAAGGCCGTAAGAACTAAAAAATAACATCAAGGTCTCAATCTCTCAATCTAATCACTGACCTATACCTCCAATGGATACTGGATCTACATTGCACAAGTTTGATAAAGTTGGATTAAGTTAAGGCGACGCATTAGGATTGAACAGTATTATGTGAATCTCAGGTTCGCTACGCAAAATAATTATTACCTGTGCAATACCCGAAAAGGGTTCTAAGTCATAAGTTCCTACATATAATGTAACATCTGTACAACACTTAGAACGCAATAAACATTTGAGTTTGAGTTTGGAGCTTTTTGATCATGCGTAATAATAGCCTGCAGTCATATACGTGCCTTATATCAGGATAGAAGTGAATCATTTACAGTCTGCCACATTATTTGAATTATCTGAGCCTCGATCACGAACTTTTTCGAGGTCGTAAAACAAAACGAGAACGCAGGAAATTATACATATTTTATGTCATAAAGAATAAGAATCACTGTCATTTGGCTTTTCGATAGTTTTCTATCGAATCTTTGTTCGTGATTACAGAACCCAATCCTCAGCCATACGAATTGAAAGCGTTGACGCAATTTGTCTGGACATGTCACACGAAAACGACAATATTTAACGTCTACGCAAAAATTGGGCCCCTATTCCTCCAAAAGTGAGTTGAAGGTGACATTGTAAGTTCCGTTGTTGGGGTACTCAGCCTTAACTGCACTGCGGTCGTGTGCTTTCAGTTTCAAACTGAACATAATTATAGTTCTCTCTTGGGTTTCAACTTTGTAGTTGCAGGTTTGTGCAATAATCAGTGGGACCACTTCCCACTGAGTGGAAAAGGGGAAGTACATTTCTACCAAATTGATGCTCAACCGTTATTAAATACGAATTCCAATGAAAAAAATTGCATGCTTATGCAAGGGTTAAAGCGATTTTTAGACGAAGTGGCAGTTTACGCATTACCCATAAGCGTTGGCAGAGAGCTCATTTGTGACCATGTTTAGCCAGTAATATATCACACAATTTTGCATGATATCAGGCTAGTTCATACCCGCAGTGAGGATAAGTATGTAATGGTTTCCTGAGTTGATGTTGTTCATAATCCTGAGGTAATTCCATCAATTCACGGTGCGGTTGGATTAAGCCGTTGGCATGCATGTCCGCGTTTGAATCTAGGAATTAATCTCCTACCGAATGATGATCCTTAAACGATATTACGAGATCCGAATTCGTAATGACCGCCGAGGGAATGCGCCGATTGAAATTAATATAAATTCCACGGACGTCTAAAGGCGAGTTAAATTTGATTGAAAACGACACCCCGTTTCCGAAAGATTGCTCTGGCGAATACAGACGATTAACTAGAGTAATAAGTAAAGAAGAAGAAGGAATACCTGGATTATATTGGCACAGAATTGGATAAGGTGGCGCAAAGGAGGAGGCTTATACCAAGCAGCAGCATGGTCTACCCTGGGATTCGAACCTGAATCGCCATAAAAAGAAGAAAGCGTGAAACCCACTAGACCATGGAGCTCTAAGAGACTAATCCTGAGTTGCACAAAACGATTTGGAAATTTAAGGTTGTCACCTAACTGATTTAACGGCGAATATCTCATAGGATTGTCATTTTTTTCTGATGCTATAATTTAAAATTTACTCAGCGTAATAAGTTCCAATATTTTGTATTTTGTTCAAATGCTCTTTGTTTCACACTGTAGTCTTTGTAAGATTCCTGCAGCGTACCGTTTCCGATGATGGCACATGTTCTAACATCTCGCATTACCCGGGTATTCTTGAGCTTGACCGAAAAACGTGACAGCTTACTGGCATTACTTTACGAGCGACAACGGAACTGTCTGACTACGACTTTCTTCGCCTCTAAGCAGTATAATTACAATAATGTAGTTCATTGTAACACTACAAATGATGATTTCAAAAGCTCCCATGGTCTTGTGGTGTCACCCTTTATTCCCGCGCAGGAGATGCAGGTTCGAAGCCAATGCATACGGAAGTTACGAACAATATCGGAAGTTGTAACTATGACAAAGAATCTTAAAAATGGCTTCGGAATGCTAGTTTATCCTAGACCAATCAGGAAAGTGTTACATCTAAGGCTGAGTAGAGGATTGAATAACTGGCTAAAATTGGCCAATCGGACCTCTGCCAACCCGTATGGAAAAATTCGTGAAACTAAGTTATGTCAAAGCTCATCAACTGAACGGAATCTGGAAGGACGTACCGGAAAATAGTGTCGATAAGGTAAATAAACAGTGTTCGAATATTATAAGGTTTCTAAAGGTATTTGCTAAGAGACAGAGGTGCCCTTAATCTCAGTTCTGTATAAGCTATCCTTAGTTACTATTAGACCTCTAATAACTTATTTTGTGGTAGCGACCTGACCGTAGAAACACCATAAAGAATTTTCGTGCTAGGAAACTGGTAGGGAGAAAATAATCGTAGCCAGGGTGTAAGGAAACATATTGGGCGGGTCAACACAAGTTGCGGGGTCAAATAGCGGGAATTATGTTTTGTTTGCGGGGAATATAGTCACGTCGCGTACCAGTTCCGGGCAGCCGTTCTGCGCGAGAATTTGATAAACCTTCCGGCTTCATTTGGCTCTGTTCCAAGACGTGTTGTGATAAACCGGTATCTGTTCTGACTCAGAGGAGAGCCTCTGAGAGTCATCTCAAGCGTGTGAAAATGGGAGATTTTGTGCAACGAAACCGCCTTTGTGACGTAGCTGAGCATAGAATAGAATATAATTGTTTATTTCATGAACATAGGTTACATTTATTACAGGTCTTAAATACATTTTATTACCGTTATGTCCTACCAGTAAAATGGTGTATAGACAACTCAGACCTGAGAGCTTTTATTATCACGGGCTGGGTTTAACAAAGCAAATTTTAAAAAGCATATCCTTAGCATTAGAAACATGGCAATCCTATGAGACTCTCGCCAATAAATTAGTTACGTGACAACTTCACAAAATGTTTTGTGCAACTCAGAGTGTTAATCATCATGAACCACAACGAGAGTGACAAAACGAAGTCAACATCATATCACAGAAGATGTTGAAATAATATTAACACTTTAGCTCCGTTCATAAGTATTTCGGGTGGTTTAGTGTCTGAGTAAGTTTATTTGAGTATCTTATGTGTTCACATATAGGGTAAAGGGTACTAATTCCAGCACCCCCCCATTGATTGGCACTCTGGACTTTGAACACAATTATTAAGAATTACCAGATAAGAAAAGTAAAACAAAAATTTCTATTAAATCCACCATTTCGTAAGTGACAACACCAAATTGGTAGTTTTTAGATGAAACTACTGGCAACTCTGTGAAAAAATGTTCTTTCCCAACATGTCTCTGTGTGGTGCGGATTGTTGAAATCGTTACGATTTTTGTTAAGAAACAGGTGACTGTTGAAGCCTTTTTACTTGTTATTTTGGAAGTCTAGATGCGAGTTAATGGTTTTGTTGTTATTATATGAGTCAAGTTATGATATTAAGCAGTTTGTTATTGTATTTCAACGCCTAAAATCAGTTTTAATTGGGGCCAATCATTGTAACCTTAAGTTTCTATGAAGGTGCAGTTCATTGGCACCGGGGCTAATGATTGTTAAAACAATTTCAGAATTTTTAATTGCAATTAGTACGTAAATTAATTGCGACGAATGAGTTGTTTAAAAGTATGCACTCAAAACTGTCATCAGCCCTCTTTAAACAAATGATGGCACTGCTAATCATTGTACTTTTTGACCATTGGCACTGCTGATGATTGTATTCTAAGTGGGGCCAATCAATGTACTGAGTTTTTACGATTATGCTTTTATCTAGTAGTGATGTGCACATTTTATATTTTATTTTATTAAAAGTTTGGAAAGGTTAGAGGTGGGTATTTTCACCAAAAATATTTTGTATATAGGGTATTATAGGTATAGATAGATAAGGTACCCACATTCGAATGAGTCAAAATCTGAGGTAGGTAGCAGGTTCTACGGAATCTACGGATAGATAGGTAGATTTTCTAGTCTGATAGGTTCTGAAAGTTCTAGGTATTTTATTTTATTTCCCATCACTATTACTCAATGGAGTACATTCATTGGCACCTCACGTGTATAGTGATTGGCATGCCAATCTTTATACTTATTATAGGGCTAATCATTGTGCTGAAGGGGCCAATGAATGTACTTTTGGGTAATTTTTCACTATTTTGTGAATTGATGAATTAAAATTAGATTTTAGAAAGATAAATCAGGTTTTATTAGGTTCTTAGATCCCTATAGTAGTAGAAAACACAACATCATGATAGTTTCAATAGCTAACTACATAGATATTGAACCTCAAACATGAGATTTTCCTTAAGGTGCCAATCATTGTACTGCTTACCCTACCTGGTGCTGACTGTACATACTAGTGATAAACGCACTAGGCAGGCCAGGTTAACTCAACGCTTGTATTCACATAGTGGGCAGATATCAGGGATGCTGTTTCATAAATGGTAGACTATAGTAGAAATGGTAAACTATCCTCATTGAACAATTTATGATTCAAAATCACAAAATAAATTTGAATTATTTACATTATACTTTTAGAATGCAATGAATATTTTGACATGATAATGCATACCTATTACATTTCAGGTAGGGTAGATAGAGACACCTAATATCAGTTATAGTAGGAGCAGGTTCAAACGTATGCAACACGACACGAACGAACCGAAAACAAAAACAAAGCCTCGAGTAAATAATACAAGTCCTTCCTTTTCCGAAAGCAACATGCAGGAGGCGGTGCAGCAGCATGCGGCGCAAATCCGCGCAAACAAAACAACGAGAAGATTTATCCTGTCCATCCTGGGTTTGCTGGAAGAAATCTCTTTTTAGAGATAAGCTTGCCTTTGTTCATGCCTTTTCTGTATTGTTTGTGTTTTTTCTGATATGTGCAATAAATATATACGAAATATACGAGAAGAAGCCTACCCTTCGAATTTCAAATGTGAAAAACAAAAAAGCCACTTGTTCTATTTTTTTTAACCGACTTCCCAAAGGAGGAGGTTTACAATTCGTCCGGATGTTTGTTTTTTTTTTATATTTTTTTTTTTATGTATGTGCCTCGATAGCGCCTAAACGGATTGACCGATTTGGAAAAATATTTTTTTGTTTGAAAGGGTTTACCTTCTCATTGGTCCCATTGACACCAGGTCAGGATCTGATGATGGGATCCTGGAGAAATCGAGGGAACTCTTCAAATATTATAGGCAGACCTATAGTGATTTTTGTGTTTTTCATAATAACTCGTGCAAATGCACATGGTAAGCATAATATTGTGATGCGGAACTGCTGATGAAGACCACATATGGCCACCAGATCTGCTCAATACTAGGTACAAATACAATGCGTGGCTGACGGGCAGGCAACGCATAGCCTAAACCGGTGGACCATGAGCCATGAAACTTTGTACAGGGGTTCCTTAGTAGAGTGGGGTAGCACTGATATGAGATTTGACAAAATTAATTCCCCAAGGGGGGGGGGGGATAAGGGGTTACAGTTTGTATTAAACTCAATCTAATCAAAAAGGGTTTGTGGAAGTCGGTTTTTTCTAAAGTTTACTTTTTGTTTCAATTATTTCTTTTCACTTTGTTCGCAAAGAGCAGCAAAACAGATTTTGGAGGGTAAGTGTATTCTATATTTTTTCACTACCTAAATCAATACTTACAGTGGGTGCTTCGATAAAATTTATGTATTCTATATTTTTTCACTGCCTAAATCAGTACTTACAGTAGGTGCTTCGATTAAATTTATTTTGACCCACATTCATGCACCTAGTTTAACATGTAATTTTTAAGTTATCTAATACTGATTCCTCAAACATTTATATATTTCTAGTTTTCAGGTTCAATGAGTCCGGTTGCTGCTGTAAGAGCAAATGTGGTGACCAACATGGACAAACTGTTCGACTATTGTTATAGCAGGAGCAGGTTCAAACGTATGCAACACGACACGAACGAACCGAAAACAAAAACAAAGCCTCGAATAAATAATACAAGTCCTTCCTTTTCCGAAAGCAACATGCAGGAGGCGGTGCAGTAGCATGCGGCGCAAATCCGCGCAAACAAAACAACGAGAAGAAGCCTACCCTTCGAATTTCAAATGTGAAATACAATAAAACCACTTGTTCTGTTTCTTTTCTTTTCACTTTGTTCGCAAAGAACAGCAAAACAGATTTTGGAGGGTAAGTGTATTCTATATTTTTTCACTACCTAAATCAATACTTGCAGTAGGTGCTTCGATAAAGGAGATTCCGTTCCTATGCTTGCACTCGTGTCCACCTGCCGCACATTCGGTAAACAGAATTTGATACATTTTGTCTTCTTCGAGTTTAATAAAAGGTTGTTTACATTAAACCTAACACATGAGAGAGCGTACTATTTGCATCGTCTAGAATTTCTTCTTGCAAGTTTCTTCGTACAAGTTTACCTGACATACCTTTTGAGTGACATACCTTATTACAGTGTAAAATAATATTTAGATGACAAAACTGCATGGTCTTTACCATCTCAGCGCACAGAAATCCAAAGAGGGGCGATGGACTGAGTCAGTACGTCTCTCCTCGGTGTATTTCCTTAGACTTAAGTAGAAATACATAACATTGTATTTTTAAGGCTCTGATATTTTAAAAGAGGTACGGAGGAGGTTTCTTGCCCTTCTTTGCTCCATCCCTAAGCCCACAACTTCCGAACGGGCGGTATTATACAAAAATATTAATATTATACATATTGACGTTGACTAAGTAATATGTATGGTTTTATGGTCAATAAAAGTTTTGAACTTGAACTTGAGTGTTAGCTCTCCACAACTAAGAGGGATGATTGTAAAATTGATTAAGAATCTTCGGGTCTATAAAAGAATCATTTACAAGGACAAGTTCTCCTCCAAAAAAGAATCATTTACAAGGACAAGTTCTCCTCCAAAAAAAATATTTTTGTGAAGGACGTACCTATTTTTTTGCGGCCCTGAGAATCTTCGTTCTCTGTGACCTACACCCACAGTTCAAGGTTTGTACATCAGGGGGGCTACCACAACCTTTTCGCCGATCCAGCCTAATTACTTGTATGAACAGGCGATCAAACAACAATACTAGGAAATTATAAGTTTACAAAGCGTCATGCCTTTTCTTATACGGAGTGGCAGAGGCACAATTATACCGAACGACGCTCCTCACATCAACCAGGGATCTCATAAAGCAGTCGCCGTGACCGGATACGGCTTAGAAGATATCATCATCACTACATTTTGTGTGCGAGAGGGCTGCAATATCGCCGCACACCTGTGAGATTGAAGGTTTCCTCACGATATGTGGAAAATAGGTATATTTTTTGGAAATTTCATTTATACAATCATAATTATACATTGCGTCATTTCACATGCGGAATTGCAGCGCTACAGTCGCTCTTAAAGCCGCGGTTTGTAAACTTTTATTATGTTCACATTTAGTGTGATAAAGGTTATCTCTTGATAGAGATAAGCTCGCCTTTGTACATGTTATTTCCGATTTTAACTGTCATAATGTATTGATTTGTGTGCAATAAAGTATATTGATATTGACAACGATAAAAAAGTGGCCAAGTGCGAGTCGGACTCGCCCATGAAGGGTTCCGTAGTAGCAAGTAATTATAAGACTGGATGTTTGTGTTTTAACTTTGTTTTTCATAGTGTTTGTATGAATGACTGAATCTTTGCGGTTTTTAAGAAATGTTTTATATCTTAAAAAAAACTGCTTATTATATTTTGTTCAAACTAATTTTCGTTGAAAGTTTCTATTGACTTACATTAGCATTTTTTTTTTGATTTTTCACACTCTTACTTTATAAGTTAGAGGGGGGGATACAATTTTTTCCACTTTGGAAGGGTCTGTCTCGAATGGTTTTACAAACCTCAATGTCATTTTTAAAGATCTATATGCACCCCACACATATAGGTTTGATGAAATATTTTTTTTGGTGTCAGTTCCATGTATGGGAAGCCCCCCCTAAATATTTTATTTTTTCAATTTTTGTATAAAAATCATAAAGCGGTTACAGAATAAATACCAAGTTTCAACTGGGTAGTCTTAACAGGTTTTGAATAAAGTTTCTGTGACGTACGGACGAACAGACAGACAGGCAGACAGACTTGACGAAACTATCTGGGTTCCTTGATTCTCTAACGGAACCCTAAAAACAAAGGCACGGCTTTAGCCGGAGACAAATGGCTCAATCTTACTTGCTGCCCCCTATTGGGGCCTCTAACACAGTTTTACGACTACTAGCACCGAGTTGCGATAGTAGACGTAATGCGGGACCCAAAACAAATGCCACATAAAACAGACCACACATTCAGTAACCGCCTTGGCCAGATGTAGATTTTTCCGATGCGCGGATACTGCTCGGCCATGGACGCTTCTAAAGATAAATTACAGTAAATTGTAATGACACTGTTTACAATTATCATTTTAAGTTATGGCATTTATTATATCTATAAACCGTTTAATGGGATTTGTATTCTACATCATGTATTCAAATAGTTTAATTAAAATATCTTGTAAGGAACTAAGTACTGTATTTATTAGCTTTTCAAAACAGTGACAATTGTTAGTTAAAACACGTAGCAGATTAATTATTCCGGGGCTCGGTCCGCCACTATCCGATGGCCACAATGATTTCATTGTTCCTTAGTTAGTCTATTAGAATATAATTTATGTTGTACTGAGCAGTCTTGATTTATTTTTATCCTTAGTTAATGCATGTGTACTTTAAGTATCAGTTTTGCAAGAACTATAAACACAGGCGGCTAGATTGTTTTTTTAAATCAAAAATCAAATACAGGGGTACGATTCTCACGCATTTGATATAGGGATATCGATACGCATTCCCATACAGAATCACTCGATATAGGTGCCGATATCCGTTTAACGAATGCGCGAGAATCATGCCCCAGACCTACCAACTAATCTGTGAAAGGTCAGGACAGGATACAGAGATCTACGACCGCCCGCCATCTTTAAAACGCACGGTGAAATTCCCAAATATGCCAATACTAGACAGCCACTGCGACACCAGTTAGTTCACAGCTAGGTTGGCAGATCTGTACGTTTATTTCCGAATTCAAGGTTTTAAAATTCTGATATTGTCACTTTGCACAAGGATCCTCCTAGATGATTTGACCCACGATAGAGCCACAACACAAAAACTTAACTTTTGGTGAATAAACACATAAAAAAGATAAAGGCGGTCGATCGTCAGTATCGTGGGGACCAGAAATATTTCACAAACATGTAAAAATCCAACAAATAAAGTTTAATTCCCCTCGGCTAGGATTCGACTTTGAGCTTCTGGCTTCTCTGAGACAGAACCTAGACTACAGATATGAACCCATTACCGTTCTTAGGAAGAACCTACTTTTTATTCCTTAATGCTTGCCAAGTCTGCAATAAAAGATGAAGAGACTTACCTCAAAAACTTTTTTAATAGCAACCCCAGCCTGCGTATAGCTTCCCATCATTCTGGTTAAGGTCATGTAGTTTGGAAACTTGAAGGCGAAAGCTTCCGCCTGGGCCCCAGCTGTCAGAAGCGGTATGCTCCAGGGCACAGCGAATCTGGCAACGGGGGCTATAACGTACTCGCATCCAGGTCCAATGAAGGCATCTGAAAAATATAATGTTGGCTTATAACGTTTTCTTTGGAAGTTATTAATTACATAGTGAGCATTGAACTACACAATGATTTAGGATTGGTCGTTAACCATATTGATTGAATCATTTAATAAGGCTAAATGTGATTCATTGCTCATTCTAGATGAATAAAGTTCGTTACTCTTAATTTATCGAGCAAAAACCGCTCAAACAAACCAATTACATTTCTCATGCAAAAATATTATATTCTGTTCATAGATATTCACACGACGTTTTTAAAAATAACACTTTAAGATGGCTTTTACTTTCATTGCATGAGTTTCCTACGCATCGCGAGTACGATATATTATTATAAATACATATATATGTCATTTCCGTAGGCTCTATTTTGAAAAGCAATACTTACCCACGGAACTGTTGACGTAAAACTCGAAAGCAGCCAAAGGTCCTTCTACCGATGAACACCTGCTGTCTCTGTAGTCGACTAGAATCTGCCACCCCGGCAAAGGGCCGTCTTCTCTTGTGACAGCTGGTATTGCCATCTCCAGTATCGGCAAAACCTTTACTAGGGAAAACACCTGGTCCGGATCAGCTGGGAGTAGAACTGCGAAGTTGACGGTCTTCTCGTCGTATGACCGCGCTCTATTCGGTCTTCGATTGAAATTAATCGATTTGACATAGTATGGATTTGTAGCGAGATCATGTGGATGGCCTACGGCGTGTTCATCGTCGTAGATAATACTCTCCATGTGGATTCTATTACTCGTATAATTGAGTAATTCACCTGATCTGGTAATCAGTGTGTCGTTTTTGGCTTTGTTGTATGGAATTTTTATGACTTCTTCTTCGTCATCGTCAAGGACTCGTATTGAGGCGCGACCTCTACGGTTGTTTTTTCTATTCAATTTGTGGTCTTTGTTTTCATACTTCTCAGTATGTATATGCCTCGCTTGACGTGTGAAGTCGTAGCTACGCTCATGCTTATATCTCTTTATATTTACATCATTAAAACTAACATCACACTTGATTATCACATTTATAATACAGACGTAGAAAATAAGGAATGAAATTAGTTTGGGTAATTTAGTTTTTATGGATTTTTCTTTTTGTATTTTAACCTCGTATGCTTGTACTTTGTCCCGTGGAAGATTGATTTGATTTTTATCATTTTTGTGGTCGGTGGTGTCTTCATCGGTAAATGTTCTTCTCACTGTCGGTCTTTTTGTTATATTTTCATGATTTTCGAGAATCGCATTCACGATCCCCTTTTTTATCATTTTATGTTTTGTTTTATTTCATTTTATCAGTTCATTGTTGGCACATTATCACGAACTCACTTTTTCTCTACAAAACAATGAACACAATAAATTTTATGCAATTTCAAGTTCTGATATGAATAGAATGATCGCCACAAATATTTCTAAGTGTTAATTAATAACCGTTCTTGTGATTGTGATCGCACTCTTTTTTCTACTAATGAGATACAAATTATGTGTGTGTGTGTGTTACTACGCGGTTCCGCCTCGTCAATGTTTTTAGCAGGTCTCTGAACTCATGCCCATATTCAGTTGCCATAAAGTATAAAAAACCGTTGCCGATGATCCGAGAATAGTTTTATGTCATCATGCTAATCTTTATTACTTATTCGATTTGCGAGAAAGATTTGGCATTGTAAGTTAATATTTGCTGCACATCGGAACCACTTTTATTGTTATTTTCGCTTTTACATAATAACTTGCCCCTTGAGATTATTCTATTCGTGTGGAAAACAAAGTACAGTCGTTTACTGATAGGAAATTTACTCTGCAACCTACATGTAGTGTCAATATATATTTTTCACAATATGTGGCAATGATTCTGTGGAAGAAAGGTCGTAAACATAGTTTTGGGGCATTGATTGGAAAGATAAAACTTGTAACAAGTATTTGTCATACTGTGTGTAAACTTATTAAACTACCTGCCTGTTAATGTAAAGATATTTATGAAACACTCAATTGCAAAGATATCTTTGACGTCGACTGTACAATGTTAAACTACCTACCTGTTAATGTAAAGATATTTATGGAACACTCAATTGTAAATATATCTTTGACGTCGACTGTACAATTACTTATAAATTATTTTATAACTTAATCATAATGTGCTCATTTGACGATGTTCACAGCAAAAATTCCGTGTCGTTTGGCACAATTATTATAAAACGGATGTGCCCTATTAAAACTAACTCTAGAAATGTCAATCATTAGTAGTGTGTAGCGTAATATTGTATATGACCCAAATGCTTATTTAACATTAAAACGAATTGTTTACATCAGTGCAAGAATACACCGGCACAAAAACAACCGTATCATTATTAAAAAAATTAGAAGATTAAATAACAAATATTTCGGAACCATGAGCTTAGTGCAAAAAATGGATTCATTCGGTTCTGGCTAGTGGCATAAATATACTTTTTAAATGCATACATTTGTTATAAAACTGGTTAATGTTTCACATAGGTACCTACTCTGATTCATATATTCGCAATCACGTAGGCCAAAGTATCACAGGTCGCAAACTATTCTTCATTTAGTACATAATTATCATCAACTACAGGATTACTGTACCTGCATATCTATACCTATATCGCACAAATACCACTTTATTCTAAATGTGAAATTTGTGTTTGTGTGTGTTTATTTTGTTTGTTACTCTTTGATTTGGATGAAATTTCGAACGACTAGAGTTCATGAGCTAAATGAACATAAGTACATGATACGGTTTATCCGACACCAAAGGAGGGTAATGTTCGGTAATTTATGAATCCTAGTTACGGACGAAGTTGCGGGCACCCAGGTAAAGAGTTCGGGGATGGTGCGCTATCCCAAGAGCACTCAAGCGGATAACTAGTAATTATGTTTTTTACCAATCCCTCAAGGTGAAATGACACCAGGAACAGTGACAAGACACCTTAAGGATCGAGTCGTTCACCGTCTAATTGCAAAAGGTGATGCTTAGTGGCCATGCCACGGCTGGCATGACCGACCGACCCGACGTGGCCGCGGCTAAAAATAGCGCGGCAAGTTTCAAATGAATATTTTTGTAACTTTTCGACCTCAACTTATGTATGCGTCTTCGTTTTTTTATCGCTGTCTTTTATTCCGCGTTGTGATTTTTGCTGAGAACGCTATCATTCCAACGTTTGTAATTTTCCGTCAGTAGCAACAACTGGTATTGGATAAATCCTTATAGGTACCTACTTTTGATAACGGAATAGGTATTCATAATTCATAACATAGCAATTAATTATTGGCTTTTTATTAAATGGGCACAACTGTAATGTGTTCACTGTCCTTGTAATAAATGTTTCTTTCTTTCTTCTTTCAATTGTACCATTGTCTGCCACCCAGAATGGGAAAAGGCGTGACGCTATGTTGGTCTTCTATTTCTATGTAACATTTGTTTTATTTCAAGTTCTAGTTAAGGTTCAAAAATATTTATTGACCATAAAATCATACAGATTACTTAGTCAACTTCAATATAATATTAATATTTTATGTATACTACCGCCCGTCCGGAAGTTGTGGGCTTAGGGATGGAGCAAAGAAGGGCAAGCAACACCCCCGTACCTCTTTTAAAATACAATGTTATGTATTTCTACTTGTGTAAGGAAATGCACCGAAGAGAGACGTACTGACTCAGTCCATCGCCCCTCTTTGGATTTCTGATCGGATTTCTTTCCCCCCTATTTTCATACGTTATGTACGTTTTATATGTACGTTGTACGTTATGTAAGTATAGGTACGCATTCTACCTACTACATGTTGCGGTAAAAACCGTAATAAAAATTGGCCATCATCAAACACAGATAAAATTCTCGGAATCAAACACGTACATAAGTTAAAATGACGGATGTAGTTTAAAAATAGCAACAATTTACTATACTATGCTATGCGCGCTATAAAAATTGCAATCGATCTAACATTTACTGCGCTCCTAGCACGATACTATACGATTGTGCGGAATGGAGAATTAATCTACATCCCTGACCTTAACAAGCTTGCATTGATAAATAATTTAATGATAAGGTTATGCGGTAAAAGGCGAGCGCAAACGCAATCACAATATTAGTATTAAACTTGAAGTTCTGATCCGAAAAGTTAAATAAATAAATGTATCCCACTGAGACCTTATACTCGGATAAGTAAGTATAGCCATTCTCCACCAGGCTGGCTCAATGCGGGTCGAATCGAAAATCGGTGAGAAGCACGCGAGTAAGCCACTAAGCCACGGATCCCTTCTGAAGATATACCAACTGATATTTTAAATTGCAAATATAATTACACTTCTGGTTCATCGATACGTATAATAAACATTTCAAATCAAAAATATCATATCAAGTCTATATTTTTTTTAAGTTTCATTTTATCCACGTTTATGGCGGTTCTGTCCTGTCGTAACCTCTAAACTAAACCTGTCTTTTAACCCACAAATGTAGAAAATCTCAATTACGATGCTAAACAATATAGGTAACCCACCTTTAAGCGCTTATTACATTACGCTGTCGGCAGGGCACGATTTGTAGAGACGTCTCACTCTGATGGAACGTCTAGAAAGAGACAGTGAGTCAGACAGGGCCCTGCCGACAGCGTAGTCTAATAGGCCCATTACTCAATTCAAACACCGCAACATGATGCATCTAACATTAAAAAAACTTTGTGTTAATATCAAAACATTTTTTTGCGGTATATATCGTACTCAAATAAATGCATACTCATTTAGTTTTTGCCGCGTTTTTTTTGATGCATTACCTTAGGGGGTCCTAATTATATTTTTGGATATAATAATAATAATAAAGTGGCGAGCGACCTTGAAAATATGTTATTCGTATTGTAATATGAATACCATTTTTTGTCACATTGCTAATTTATTGCACTATAACAATTTAGGTATTTTTAGGGTTCCGATCCTTAAAAGGAAAAAAGGAACCCTTATAGGATCACTTTGTTGTCCGTCTGTCTGTCTGTCTGTCTGTCTGTCTGTCTGTCTGTCTGTCTGTCTGTCCGTCCGTCTGTCACGACCCCTTTTCTCAGGAACGCGTGGAGGTATAATGTTGAAATTAATATCGATTACTCAGGTCTATGGTCCCTTGGAGCTGTGAAAAAATTAAACTTCTAGGTCCACGCAATCAAAACATACCGCGATATTATGTCATAATTTTGCTGGATTTGTATGAACTCGCGTGGAACTCGCAAGGGAATCAAAACCTATAGGGTACTTCCGGTTGGCCTAGGGTCATGAAATTTGGAATGTAGGAAGGTCTTATAGCACAAGTTAAGGAAGAAATCCGAAAACTGTAAATTTCTGTTTGTCTGTCTGTCTGTCTGTCTCACCGTCTGTTAAGACTTTTTCTCAGAAACGCATGGAGGTATTAAGTTGAAATTAATATCGATTACTTAAGTCTGTGAACTCTTAAAGTTGTGAAAAAATCAAACTTAAAGGTCAACGCAATCAAAAGATACCGCATATGTCTCAATTTTGCTGAAATTGCTGATATTCGCAAGGGAATCAAAACCTAGAGGGTACTTTACGTTGACCTAGAATCATGAAATTTGGCACGAAGCAAGGTCTTATAGCACGAATAAAGGGAAAAATCTGAAAACTGCAAATTTCTGTCTTTCTAAAAAATATTCAATTTCGTTTACATGGATGACATCACACTTTAGTTTTTTATGTGGAAACCTAATTACACGTGTTACGCTCTTCAAGTGTGATCGGAACCCTTGGTGCGCGAGTCCTACTCGCACTTGGCCGGTTATTTCACATAATCAAGGACAGTAAACCTATGTTTATAAATAAGCTAACACAACAATAAGTATAATACAACAAAATCCTTTTGCCGCTATGAAGTATGACTGATCAACCACATTGTTATCTTCATACCACTGACAATACCCTTTATCTATCTAGCTCGTGGGTTACCAGCCATAGCTCTAGATAATTTAATTATGGACAGAGTGAAGATCTGTAGTAAATCAGCTGGAGACCGTCTCAGGAATGGAGTCGGTCCTGGCCTCCGATTCTGTTATTAGTAACCTGACTCACTAGTTTATCGGTAGACTGACAGTGAGGGCTATTTGGGAGGTGTCAAAACCACAACTAAAGGAACTAAAGGCACTAAACTGACAACCTCAAATCCGACAGCTCTTGCCCATTTTTAAACTCACAATTTTGATTAGTATACTTTTAGTTCGGATCGCTTTCCGTATCGCAGGGAGTGTACTGTCGTAGTACTCGTAGGTAAATACAATTTGAATATCTATACTTAAGTTAGATTCAGTGTAACATAAGACACATTGGAATCATTTGAAATGCTAATTTAAAAACAAACATTGATAAATAGGCAAACGCTGCTTCCGGTCCGGACCCACGAATGGAATCTTTGTCTTGCATGATTGTTTTTTTTTTTGTGATAAACAGATTTTGCGAAACTTTTCTACGGAACACAAACTTATCAAATTACGTTAGTGATTCAATACCCACAATCATGCTAAACAAGCTAGTACATCAAGAAAACAACCGCAAATATACTCATTACTTTGCGAAACTTCAGATTTGCAAAAGGCTTTATGAGCTGCCTTTAATCACAGAGCAGCGTGTAAGTAACAAACAGTAGAATCAGGGGCCCAGAGTAATCAGGCTTAAAGTTCTTATGTCCGATTACGTCCAACTAGATGTGTTCCTGGAGGAACAGACGTGCATAACTGGTGAGTCTCATTCAGTCCGAAGAAGGGAAAACTCTGCACATTCAAATGGAGATCAGTCTTTGATGTGAGTGAAAAGGCAACTAAGATTACTTCGTTAGGTTGAAGAATATCAAAATATAATTATTGAATGGTAATAAATATACAAATCACAATCTAATAAACGACATGTAGAAAATTGGTGGTGATGAATTACCTCTTTAGGGTACCGTACCCGAAGGGTGCCAAACGGTACCCTATTACTAAGCCCACGCTGTCCGTCTGTCCGTCCGTCTGTCCGTCCGTCTGTCCGCCATCGGGTCCTACAGCACGAAACGTAATAGCTAAAAAGTCGAAGTAAGTCACAGAATATCTGTTGCCGCAACAACAACAAAATACACGAGATATTACAAATTAAAGGGGGTCCCCATGTAAGAGACTTGTTTTGATATACCCACGCATTTCAATAATTATGATGGTATATTTCGCGTCAATCTACATCGTTGATGATCAGCGGGTATGATGTAGACTCTCAATCCGTAGGTCCGTCCGTCCGTATGTCACAAGCAATTTACTCAGAACATATTAGACCGATGAAGTTGAAAATTGGTACACATATCAATATCTGTAACCCAAAGACAAAGGTGAAATGTAAGTATATAAATATAGAATATGCGGGCCACTTTTGGGGGGTTAAATGAAAAAATAACCTGCCAAGTGCGAGTCAGACTCGCGCACGAAGGGTTCCGTACCATTATCTATTAAAAAACCGCAAAAAAATCACGTTAGTTGTATGGGAGCCCCCCTTAATATTAAATTTATTTTGTTTTTTAGTATTTGTTGTTATAGCGGCAATAGAAATACATCATCTGTGAAAATTTCAACTGTCTAGCTACCACGGTTCATGAGATACAGCCTGGTGACAGACATACGGACGGACAGCGAAGTCTCAGTAATAGGGTCCCGTTTGGCACCCTTCGGGTACGGAACCCTAAAAATGCCGTGTGACATATCAAATAAAAGCGCATGATAAGAGCATCTTAAATGTATTTTTATCATATTTTAAAGACTAATTTTGAAAAAGTTATACTCAATAATATGACCGATTCGGATCATCAAAACCTCTAGGGTTAAAGGAGTTAATACCAGTGGCAGATTTGCAGTTGTAGAGACCATGCTTTAATATAAGTGCAGTTGGAATAAGTTAATCTAATATGGGCTTGGAATCTGTTACTGCAAGGATTTTGTAGGTAATTCCTTTTATGCGCTTCGCAACTAAGTAGAGGCACGTAGAGGCCAAAGGTTGACGATTTCCGACTTAACATAGTTATCACTTATAATACAATTGTCTTTATTGCTCGGTGACACTAACTTAACTCAGCTTGACACTTGAATATAGTAAATAACGAGTGTTATTAGCTAGGAGTATTCATACAACGATCACATAAAGCAAATCATAACAAAACATTTATATGTAGGTGGACATAGGTACCTTGCTTCTGGAACCAAACCTTGTGTCGTGGGAACCGGATACTATATCCAGACTATCCAGGTTTAGCTAAAATAGCGGTATTTTTATATCGTTGATAAGTTATGAAGAGAAAGATCTTTTAATAATCTGGATGCCATTCTTAATATTCTTGGTATTTTCACACAAAGATACGAAAGAAGATATTGCACAAGGAACGTTTTCAGCGTCTTCGACAAATCCCCCAAATCCCAGTCTCAAAACGCTGGCAATAGATCCTTTTCTTCCTATAATTTTTGTTTTGTGCTAGAAGTTCAACATAAAAATCAACACACACATAACCAAATAAGACAAATTACTGATGAATGAAGAATTTATCTCATGCATTTGTTTAAAAAGACTTATGAATGGTGTGGACAATCATAGTAATGATGCTAAAGACATTGAGGTTTGACCTGCAGATTAACGTGTGTGGTCATACAAATCACAAGAAGACATGACTCAGGTCATGCAAGTAATAAATTACGTGTCATTATAAGTAATGCCGCTGTGAATAAATAACAATTTTGTCATAAAGACGTTGTAAGTATACCTGATGGATATTTGAGTTGGCTGGTTGACGGTACTGCAGGTTCAATAGAGAAAATGTATTTATTTAATGCAAATTGCAACTTCAGATTTTTATGTTCTGGGTTATAAGAGGTACAATTTGCAAAATGCACAGAATAAGCAATCAACATATGAAAAGGAGGAAGGAGGAACTGGTCCACTTATGTGATTGCATTTTTTTAAATTTGTGAAATGTGTGAGCAAAGCTTGGGTATTTAATAATTTAAAAAAGACTTAAATACATTGGAGAATGATAACGGAGAACAGATAAGAAACGACATTTCAACATGTCGTTCCGATCATTATGAATATGTAGTAATTAGGCAATTGTGTTGTATCGTCCGTCCGGCGAGAACCACTGAGTTGGACGAAACTATTTTGAAATTTAACGTTGTCACCTTAGTGATTTAAGGACTACAATCTCATAGGATTTTTATTTGTTTCAAATGCTAAGGATATGCTTTAATTTCGTGCAACTCCCTGAGTTGTCTTGGGGATTAAAAATGTATGTCTGAAAATTGTCTAATACAGTCTTCATCTGGTCATGGCCAAAACCCGTCATGTCATGTTCAAAGTGGAGCTTCATTGTCAAAGACAGATTTCAGTTGTTGAAGTCAGATTGTACAGCAGCCGAATATGTACGAGGAAAAATAAAACTCCTCTGGTCGAATCAGTGAAATAGCGAACATAGTTCAGTGATATGGTCTCTATTATCCTCCTATACTTTTTACCGCTGCATATATTGCTGTAAAAATTGATAATAAAAAGAAGGTTAATACTAATACTAAAGGATATCAGGGTTGGGCGAAATTTTTATGAAGCAGTTAAGCCTAACGTGGGTACACAAACGTAATCCCACGTACATTCCAAATATAAAAAGCTTACTGATGATATCATGGAAAAGTTAAGATCTAATGGAAATATTTTGCTCGTTTTAATAATACGCCGTTATATGCAGTATATTTTTATTCCTAAATGCTTAGGGTACATAGATTAGATGGCATACCAGAAACACATGTGGTTTGGCTCTGAAAATAAATACATTCAAATGTTTGAAGTGTTTATTTGTTAAATGAATTAATTCAGGGGAAACCGGGGTTAACTGTTAACTGGTTCGCCGAGACATCTTATATAACAATAGTTCGCCATTGCTCGGTCGTTCGAGCGGTGTGCTTCTACGAGTGAAGGGCTTAATAATATTTGGAGGTACATGAAATGGGCGCCAAATTGAGCCTTCGCCGGAGATCTAAGAGGTCTCGTTTGGCACATTCGTGTACAGTGCAAGAAGAACCATCAGAAGAACCAAGAACCTCTCATTAGGGTATTCTGGAAGAAATCTCTTGTTAGAGATAAGCTCGCCTTTATACATTGTTATTCTTTTATGTATTTTCTGTATATCTGTTTTGTGGAGTACAATAAAGAAATTACGAATTACGAACCATAAAAGTGTACCACCTAACCCGTCAAAGTATCTACCTATATGAATATGTAAGAATGACGAATGTAGCTTCTTTTAACGTCAGTTTTAGTTAGTAGAGCGCATTACTAGGTCACGCAACAATGTTGTTTTGCATACGTTCCCGAAATACACGCCAGTCCTCCCCAGTAAATACAGTTCTAATTAGCAGAGTACATTCCCCTTGTCAGTCAACGAAAATGTTGCAGAGAATGTTCTAAAGTATAATTTATGCCGGTTCCTTAGTACATCAAAGTAACTGAAAATATTGTTATTAAAAAGTTAAGATAATGTTCATTTTATGTCTTTTGCATTGCACATGTATGTATATGTCGAACTAACACAAGGATAGAAGATCAAATGTTTTGTCCTGAAATACTGTGTTAGCCGACAAAACGGCAGTCTACATCTACATTTACAAATGGAAGAATAATTCGATTTTCTGGCCTGATACACGTTTTGTGAATATTCATGAAAAAGCCAACTGAAATCAGATGTAAGATAGCACGCTTCTAGTTGTAGTTTCAACAGATGTTGCCAAATCTTCTTGTTGGTGTAACAGTAACTACTATACACTTAGTGCTTTCAGTAACATCACAGCTGGTACAAACTTGCGAATTGTCCCTGTCGGAAAACTTCTTGCATTTGCTATATGTTTGAGATTTCTTTCTCTACTCAGTTTACTACTCTACTAGTTTATGATGAGTCTCACATACTTCTCATCTTCATTGCGATTATTATTTATCTGGCAGAAGATTTATACGACATACTTACTATGTTAAAGACGAGTTTTTTACTTATTGATACATTTTACATTTATCTGTTTTACTGTTTTACATCGTTTCAATCATTTATCAGCATGTTCTATACAAATGCGGATTGTCAAAGTGCCGAATTGCCTATTGCGAAAATAACTCAGACGCTTTGAAATCGAATGAAAAAGATCTAATTATAATGTAACTCAGAGTTCCTTTGACAGATTTCTTTGTGTGAGAATCCGTCCATATAATTCTGATTATAGTGAAAAATGCGACGCTGAAATTACAGTCAGCCAGTAAAGTCAGCAGCAAATTATGCTTTACCCGTCGTTATTTTTTATATTGTATTGTTTACTTGAGTTGAAAAGAGTGGATGTTCGTTTCTGCAAGGGATATCAAAACGATCGAAGGATCTATTTGTCTTCATGGCTGTATTTAAATTTCAAACACCACCAATCGAGTCACTAAGAGGTTTGAACATTTTTGTTTGGTGCCTGGGATACTGAGATACTTGCATAGGAACCCTAAAAACATTGACACTGTACATCAGTACGCCTTGGGTATTTTTTCCATAGCAATGTTCCCAATGTTCTTTCGCTTTTTTGTTTACACTTGTAAAACATATGTCCATCGATAGGGAAATTAATAACAAACAACAAATGTTCTTTGAAGTTAGTCACGGCCTGCTCAGGTTTTGGTCGGTTTTACTTCGACCACAACTTTCTAAATAATTGTTAATGTTCTTGTATATTTATTTGTTTTTGTGTATTATTTTGTGATTTTTGTAATTTTTATGGACTTGTGTCTGAAATAAAAAAATATTATTATTATTATTTGACCTAAATGTTAACATCTTATTTAATCCACGCTACCCTTGCTTCTTACGAGATCGGTTTGAATTTCTGTCTTCAGATAGGCCCAGGAGATCTCACACTCGGCCAATGCTTATAACTCCGCATCACAACACAGCCACTTATGAACATGGGTTCCGACTTCGTGCTATCAGTCTCTGGAACAATCTTCCCAGTGCTATCAGGGACAGTCCTTCACTCAACATTTTTAAAAATCGCCTAAAAGAACACTATCTTTCTCTACCTTAATATATTTAAGTTTACATTATTTATGTATTTTATACATATTTCATTTTTTTTAAATATTATGTATGGTATGTATGGTTTTTATGTATGTATGTACTTATTAGTAAGTAGTCTATTAATTTAATATTTATCGTTGTGCACATATGTAGGTCTATCTTTTGTTAATTAATCCTGTCCATCCTAGGTTTGCTGGAAGAGATCTCTTATTAGAGATAAGCTCGCCTTTGTACATGTTTTTTTCATTATTAAGTGTCTGTATTCTGTTTTTGTGCAATAAAGTATAAAGTAAGTAAGTAAGTAAATGTCGTAAATAGTAGGGTTTTTTAAATAATTCAGTTTGAAAATGTAAGAAAGTAATTTGTGGACATATTCAGTCAGACTAAATTATCTCAGAAACGTTAATACTAACGTGTCAAATAACATTTGTTGTTTGTAATGAAATTCTCTATCGATGGACGGACATATTATGTTTTAGTGGTGTTCACGGAAAAAGCGTAATTTTAGGGAATTTCAACTGTAGGTATCCCAGAAAGATTTGATGTTCATTACGGATAAACGAGCCTTAAGACAGACACTGATTGTCAATGTGTGCTATGCTGTATCTTTGCCTAACTCGGAGTCGAGTAAGTTGGTAACAGTAATTGTTTAATAAATCTGTGGTAAGAGTTTCAAAACTGGCCCTACAAGACTATAAGTGCCATCATCCTGTCGACGGAACAGTGCCACAAAGAAAACAATAAAGCCAAACTTTCGGGTCTTTATCGCCTGAACACAGATTAAGCACCAAAATGTCTCAGTGTTCAGCAATAAAACGTGTCCCTTCTCCATATCGTATCTCTTTAGCAGCCCATCCACGCAATACGAGCAAGACAGTCATTTGTTTTAATTTCGCTTCGAATAGCTGCCCCGCCCAGCGAATCTATCCTACTCGATAGACAAGCCTAATAGGTGGTAAGGGCAACTAATCAGTACAGAACTATGGCTACTGAGATCGTCCCAAGGAAATGTAGCAAGTACCTAATCAAATACTATGGCTTCTTAGCAGCAAGATCAGCCAGATGGGCGGTAGACATCATCATAGACGATAGGCAGTGGATGGCGGGCGTAGCAAATCTAGGGCTATAAAAGTAGGTAAACATGAGCACAGCCCTCTATCTAAAGGAACACTGATGATATTTATAATAAGGCTCGAGCCACAGCATCGACATAATATAGACATGTGCTCTCATGAAGTTCTGGAGCGGCAAGCACGGGCGCTTTCGTATGTATGAAGAGAGATCAGAGGTTATGAAGAAGAAATACATCATTTGCAATTCCTCAGCTGGATCTCGAGCTAGACTAGAGCGAGAATTGGCCTAGGTATAAGTTATTTATTGTGCTGTACATTTTTACACAAATGTCAGATGCGTCAGATGCGTGTTTCGTATAAATAGGTACTTTACTTTATATAGGTACTTTATTGATTTTTAGAATTCTTCATTAAATAAGTAATTTAAAGTAACATTGTATTGCTGATTGCAATCTAGCATACAATTAACAGGTTATTACAATGTTTAGCAGGCTGTCTAACGCCTTTTTTAGCTTAAATATTTCATGCTATTCTAAACTTATAAGTATTGTAAGATTAAGATAATTAGGATTAGTAATCTAAATAGGTACTTTACTTTATATAAATAAGTACTTTATTGCACAGAAACAAAATACAGACACATATTAATAGAAATAAACGGTCAAGTGCGAGTCGGATTTGCGCACGAAGGGTTTCGGACCATTATCTATAAAAACGGCAAAAAAATAATGTCTGTTGTATGGGAGCCCCCATATTATTTTATTATGTTTTTTAGTATTTTGTGATAGCGTCAGCAGAAATACATCATCTGTGAAAATGTCAACTGTCTAACTATTACAGTTCATGAGACAGACGGACAGACAGACAGACGGACGGACAGCGGAGTCTTAGTAATAGGGTCCCGTTTTTTACCCTTTGGGTACGGAACCCTAAAAACTTAAATAGGCGAGCTTAGCTTCCTTTGGTTGCTCGTTGGAATTCTTGCGCTCGTGGTGAGAGTGGAATAATTTCCCATTTGTATTACTAATTTCATGGCTGTTAGAAGTTCTATCAACCAAACATGTCCCCCATATCTCCTTAGCTGCGGCGACGGACTAGCCACGAACGAATGGAGTACCTACAAAAACTGCCTTAAAATTACTGCTATGCCAGATCCACCTCGTATGGCAGGCATGCGACTTCGTTAGACGCTTCCATATAAAATCCTCAACTACAAGAAAAACTTATACTATAGAAGAAAATATTGTCCGTAAATATGAAGGGACGCACACAATATTGGCTGATGGTTGGGCGTGGTGCCACCTATTTAGGGACCTCCTTTTTTGTGTCCCAAATCCGCCTAGAAAAAATCCGACCGTCATTTTACCCAACGCAATTCATCGTCTACAGGGTGTTACAGAAATGAACAACGGCTTTTCATTTACGGTAAGGCAGATGTATGACTGTGCCCACATTAGGCCATTTCACGTGACAGGGACGCGCAGCTATAGAGATAATTCATGTCAATAAATTATTATTTATCAGAATAAATAAAAAAACTTTTACTTCTAATATTTATTAATTAAATGTCAATTATTAACTACTACTAGTGAAACTTTTTATATTCATTCGGCCCATTGAAGGTTTCTGAGTTATTCATCGCATATTAAATCACAGGTATTCCTTAAGCTTATTCCAAGTCTATTTATCTCCTTGCTAAAAACATCAGGGCAAAAGCAGCTGATTTATTAGCCGTAAGGTAAAGTCAAACTACTTACATGTATATTTATAAGTTTCACGTGTCGCTGCCGTCATCGGTTTGAAGAAAGAAAAAATACGCTTACACGCTCTGCGTCCTATTTATAATGCCTTACTTACCTATACTAAAATTGTTCGGACTTTGATATTCCGAAAGTTTTAAAATAATAAAAAAAACATAAAAATAAATATCGCTTCTATTTTCAATGAATTTAATTGATTTTGAACTAATTTGATAGGAAATATATTCAAAAAATTACCAAATGAGAAAACAACTTGAATAAAATAAATAATCTTATCGATCTCACTGTGAGGAGTTTTAAAAAATATCTTTGTTAGTAAGTTTCTTCTAAGTTGAGTTTATTCTTTCTTACTAACTTTAGTTTTCAACTTGATTCATTGGATAGCGGAGGAGTGAAAAATAAGGTTCGCTGATCAAATTTATTTCATTGTGAAATATCACATTGATGACTAAAATCCCTTTTAAGGCTGGTGTAGTCACATTGATGACTAAAACCCCTTTTAAGGCTGGTGTAGTCACATTGATGACTAAAACCCCTTTTAAGGCTGGTGTAGTGGTATACATAATTCATAGATCACATTGATGTCTCAAAACCCATAAAGCTCGTGAATCGGAAAAATTCATGGCAATTCAGTGCGTGGTGGTTGACTTTTTGGAGACACGACTGAATCTTCTTCTAATTGTCAAAGAATAGTTACATATTTTTTGACTCACCATGTCAATATTATATTTAGATCCAAAGAAATAGCCTTCGCCTTCGCCTTTGTACATGTATTACTGCATATTTTATATAAGTATTACTTGTATGCAAAAAATAATTATTAATAATATGAAACAGTAAGTTTTAGAAGATAAACATCTATGGAGTTTATTTCTTGTATGGTACTCATTGTAATTTTTTTATAAAACAATTTTTTTCGGGATTGTGAAAGCGTCTTCTTTAGAAGTTGTAGTTGTATTACGTATGATCACAGATCAAATAATAATGTATGGTAGTCTTTCCGTGTCGTATGGAAGCGCAGAAAATAAAGCTATAAGTTTTCAAACATTGGACATCGTTATGTTATGACGTACCTACGTACATATTTTTCCCAATATGTCTCCGCCGAGCCTGGAGTTCCTAAACCGTGACGCATTTTAGTCATGCAAGTAAATTTTAATGCTGCCATACATTATATGAAAAGTGATGCTAAAAATATTCCTTTATGGAGATCACTGTTTGTCACTCTACTGAGCTGAAAGGCTGTCTTGAGAGTGATAGACGATACATTGAAGCATAGTCACATAATAGCTCATGTATTTTTCAGTGATGTCAGCCTAGTTTAACCTTCTTCTATGTTGTACCCGAACACAAGTACATGAAATATGGCGCTTTATGTAAAGAGAAATTGTGTATTAAATTTTATTAATTTGTACGCTCCGGTAAGGGCTACTAGTCCTTTTTTTGGCAGATATCATCTTGAGTACTGAAAATTCTGTTATGGATGAAAAGTATAGACTATTCGCCGTCCCTCTCGCTCATACCAATTATGTCCAAAATTCTACCATGGTTCGCCGTGCCTCTGAATACAATAAACAATTTAGTGATTTAGATCCATTCTTATCCTCCAAAGCCAAATCTCGTCATAAAATTATAAGTCTTGATAGACGATGAGGGAAAGAAGTGAACTAACACAGAAATACACACCCTCACATACACCCTCACACACACACACACACCCTCACACACACACACACACCCTCACACCCTAACCCTTACACACACACACACACCCTCACACACACACACAGTTACCCTTACACAAACAATACAAATATACTCCTTACATTCTCGTTACTATAATTTTAATTTTAATCACTTACCCTCCACTAAAATTGTTATTTCCTAATAAAACTCTACAACGTGCATAATCATAAGATAACTGCTATTTTTTTTTCTCTTTTACTTGCTTAATGTATCTTCTGTGGATATCTGTTACCGGCTTAATTTTTGTATTTACTATACCATTGTAACTCATTTATTTTATATGCTGTTGATGTCCCAAATAAAATAAACTAATTAAATAAATAAATAATAGGCCTGTATTTTTTTCATTTTTTTTCATTTCTTTCCAGCTAAGTTACTAATCTACTATCTACTTCTAGATTTATTTTATAGTATTATTAACTATTAATAGTATTATTTACAGTACCAGTCGAATTGTTCTGTCGGTCTGTCCATTTTAAGTAGAGAAATAAAAGGAACCTGTTCTTTATTTCTTTTTACATGTTTGTGAGTGCTGTAATTATGTACTTATCGTTTCCATCTCGCAAGACTTTTTGATGGATCCTCGGACCTGTTAATTACGACAAGATTCATATTCAAGATTCATATTCAAGATTCATATTCAAGATTCATATGCCGTTAAAACGGTAAAGGATGCCGATTTTTTTAATTCTCTACCACTTTATATGAAGGTGGTTTTCAGTTGTATTCTCATTGAAACAACATTCGTCTCTCAACTAATTATTAAAGTTTTGTATGAGTTTTTTTTCTACCATAAGCTATCTAGGTATATACTATTCCAATTGAGTACAATAAAGAAATTACGAATTACGAGCGCCTGCGAAATTTCGATAGGCAAAAACACAACCTTAGCCATCGAAATTCATACTAATTATTTTTGATAAACTAATGATACACTAAAATTTGAGATATCCAACACACATGTTGTGGGTGGGCTTAGGTTTTTTCCATACACTGTGAGCATTCTCCTATGAAACATGTTTTTTTTTGCGCGCCCTTACAAAGCTCCTGTTTCTGATAGTATTGAATAAATTGTATACGTTTGGTTATAAACTCAAGGTGGCTTATTGCAAGTGAGCCTTCTAATAGTTTATATGCCTGCCTACGTCACAACAACGACCTTCTAGCTCGTTGGTCTTCGCCTACGAGACAACTTGTAGATTGGACCGCGAACCTACTTATCAATCAAAGTTAAAAATAAACGAATTGAGTCAACTATTTCTAAAAATAGTTTATATTGTTGTATTCATACCAAAATAGATAGAATTTGCATGCTATGGAAACTTTCAGAGGGCATTCGCAAGGTTGCAGTTTTTTTATTCACAAAGATGGATGGTACATTAGATGCGCACATCATATACGTTAAATAAAGACTGACAGATTAGACTAGTGTTTTTATAAGGAAGAGGTTCACCATGAAACTACCATGAGTATAACTTTTTTACAACCTAATTTAAATTCTGATATCAGGCAGGCACGAATATGTTAAATTCGTAAAATAAAATTCATTTTATTTGTTTCACAACCATTTTTGTTTAACGAAGAGTCATTTATTATATCAGCTCCTTATTTAACCAAGATCTTCGGCTTTTCGTCAACAGGAAGTAAGATATCGAAGTATAAGTACTATTTGGCAACCATACTTACTTATACTAGACCTAAAAAGGGATACATGACTTCATGATTTATTTATGTATGGTATATAATTATGTACCTACGACTATATTCTTTGGTTCCTAGACCGAATAATGATTTTGCATACTAATGTGTTTCAAATGGCCACAGAATCATTTCAAGGCCGAAATGAATAACTTCAATTTTTTTTTATTCTATATTAATAAACCTCGTTTATTTACTCTGTATTCACATCACTCACTCACATCAGTCACTTTCTATCTGCATGACAATGTTTTTAATATTTACAATAACCTCATAAGTCTTGGTGGAAGAAGAACTGCGTTGCGAGACTTGCATTTTCAACCCCCGCCCGACGAAGAAAAAGGGATGTTATAAGTTTAAGAGTCACTCTTAGTCTGTCTCTCAGCATGCGGAGCGTAAACGGGTGACTGCCCAATGTACCAGCATTTGGTGGTCTGGTCAAGCTTATCTCGAGCAACAAATAGTTTTATGTTATTGTTTTTACTTTACCCTGTTTACTAACCATATGTTTGTGTTACTAACAAATAATTGGATCATTGTTATCTACAAATTAATAAATGAATTGAATTGAAACGATTAGAATGTTGTTTTTATTCGAAAGTAGATATTTTTGGAGCCGGTTATTTTGGTAACATAGAGCTGGTCTGATGATGGAGTTTTATGGTGGGAGCGGGAACCCTATGATGCTTAGAATATAATAGAATATCCCTTTATTGCTTTAGTAAACCCATCGAATTTGGACTCATTATAGGTTGGTTGTAAAGAGCCCTTTGGGGATATTGTACCATCGAGCTGATTTGATGATGGAGTGCGAAGACCGAAGGTGGGAGCTGGCGCCCTGGGATGCTTACTAGTGAACCCATCGAGTTTAGGCTCATTAGACTCGTAGGTAGTGATGAGAACTTTTAATTTCACCTGATGATGAGACAATGATGATCGGGGCAATGTACTGGGGGACGAAATTTTTTTTTCATTTGCGACTATATGTTTCTTGGGGAAAGTTTTTCATAATGATGGGTACTATCATTCCCCAAAATATGGTCAGCTAATTAAATGTCACCCCGTAGAGTAATGAAGGGTTAACTTTTGTTATAATTTTCTTATAAATAAAAATAATACATGTTGTGTTAATGATATTAGGCGACGTATTTGCGGAATTTGCATATTTCTACTTGATAGGTGATAAAGTACATTAGACATTATTATACGACGTCAAAACCAAAAAAAAAAAAAAAACAACTTTGCTTCTTTATTCAAGGCTAGTTGTAATAAATACACTAGGTACCGACACGGGATAGGTATATTAAAGTATGTTAAGAGTGAGCGATTAGTTATCTAGAAATGCGAATTTAAGATAAGTGATACCAGCAACAGTTCAAGGCTTCAATGATACATTTATGCAAACAGTATGATTGCAAGTAAGTATGCCAACCAATGCCAACGGTCTAGTAAAAAAATCGGTCAAGTGCGGGTCGGAATCGCACACGAAGGGTACCGTACTATCGTACAACAAAACTTAAGCACTCAAAACAAAAAAAAAAAACAAAAAGAAAATTAAAAAAGATTATGCCCTCACGGTGATTTGATTGAACTCACGACCTACGGATTGAGGGCCTACAACATACCGGCTGAGCTACCACAACGACGTGGATTGACGCGAAATATACCATCATATTGAAATGTGTGGGTGTATCAAAACAAGTCTCTTGACGGACAGACGGAGCCTTAGTAACAGGGTCCCTTTTGGAACCCTTCGGGTACTTACCCTAAAAACATAAACCCAAATAAACTTACTACTAAAAAACAATTAAATTAAATAAAAAATATCCTTAAGGTCACCGCCGCCGTCGAGTGGCAGGGTGCCCAACATGCTGGCACCATTACCTCGCTGTATCGCTATGCTAATTCGCTGAGCGAGGTAGGTGCCAGCTCTAGAATCCCCTGACGCTTCGACGAGTCTCTTTGCAACCTCCTTAAAGACTCGCCGAGCGTCGGTCCCCCACGGCCCGAGGGTCTCTACGCCAAACGGCACAAATATGTAGCCCTCCCCAAGTAAGTTAATTGTATGTACATATCAATAATTTATTTTTCACGTTTATTATATTTTACCCAAATATTATTATCTAATCTGTCCAGGTGGCCATTTCACAAATAAATAATTTTGACCAAACTTGCCTGAATTAAGACCTTTGATCGAATCGATGTATTGATGCATAAATCGATAATGCACTTTAAACTAACATAATACCTTTAGTACCGTGAAAATTGCTTGATGCTCGTCTCGGGCACAAATCATGAATAGCGAGCATAATTGGCTGCACTCCTGTATTTGTAACCGCAATTAACATCTGCATCTAACTTCGCAGACCAGAGTTTCAGCACGTTGGAGTTAGTTTCTGGTTCGCTAGACACTAATTAATGTAATTCATATCCGAAGGTATGCAAATGTAAATGAGATTGTCAAGTTTGACAACCAAGCCTGAGAGTCCCCGGGTTCGAATTCCCGCTGGACAGGCAGGTAAAATAAATCCCCAGGTCTTGGACGTCTGTGACGAAGCTGTTTCTGGTTTCCACGATGTGTCGTGGGTATCCTAGTGAAGGGCCAGAAGCTTATGGCCGTCATACACCATCAAGCCTATCGTCAAATCGGCATGACGCTGCAGGCTTGATCAAATCTGCAGTTCGTCCATATACACCACAAACGATCAGTTTGATTGTCAAATCCGCATGACGGCGTTCAGTTGAAGCCATGGCGTCAGACGTCAAATCGGCATGATCCACCAATACACGGTCAAATCGGCTTGATCAAATCGGCATGATCAAGCCTAATGGCCGGCATATACCATCAAGCCTATCGTCAAATCGGCATGACGATTGATTTGACGAACGATTTGATCAGTTAGATTTGACCGTGTGTATGAGTGGATTTGGCTTGACAGTTAGATTTGACGGCATAATCGAATTTCGATTAGGCTTGATCATGCCGATTTGATCAAGCCGATTTGACCGTGTATTGGTGGATCATGCCGATTTGACGTCTGACGCCATGGCTTCAACTGAACGCCGTCATGCCGATTTGACAATCAAACTGATCGTTTGTGGTGTATATGGACAAACTGCAGATTTGATCAAGCCTGCAGAGTCATGCCGATTTGACGATAGGCTTGATGGTGTATGCCGGTCTAATAGTGCTAGTGCCTAGCCTAGCCTAGTGTAGGTGCATATACACATTATGAATATAAAAATATATAAGTACATGAATACTTTTTCGAATGTTTAGTGCATTGGTTTCCTAGTGATTTCAGTGTTATCATAATTCTATTCACATTTCCCTTATCAAACTCTACTATAATTCCTATAGATTTATCGTACATGACGATACGAAACAGTATTGCAGATTTTCGAATATTCCCTCAGATTTAGCGGACTATAGAAAGCCAAATGTGTCCGGCAAATCGCATCGATCGCACTGCACCGTGATATACTCAGCACTTACACTCCTATATTTATGGTAATGCTGATAAGCGATAGCAACGGTATAGGATTGTCAGTGTAAACATAACTACATAAAAACCTACTTTATGTCTATAAATAAAATACAATCAGTAATGTTACTAATAACTGTTAAAGTTTTTGTTTATTTTGACCATGTTTTATTGAAGCTTGTGCTAAAACTGACTGTGTCAAATGTTTTGTTTACTTTTATTAAAATTATATTTTGAAGTGTGCGTTATAGGTATTTCCTTGCTTTTTAATTCATACACGAAGAATACTTATTAAATAGATTGATAATTTGCCAGAAGATTGCACTATCACATACACGTAGGAGTATAGTAGTATATATGACTTCATAGTCCAACGCATTTAAAACATACAGACATGATTCATTCATTTCATTTCGACGGGCGTATTTTAGGTGTACCCTAATTTAAAATACGCTGAAAAAAAATGTAAAACAAAATATGTTGAAAAAAAATGTAGTTCGTTGGGGTATTGAATTAACGACAGATTTTTTTTTTCTTGTAATGCTAAAAAGCTTGCTCAGCTGGCTTGATTTTGTTGGCAGTGGATAAACAAATCTAGTCATAAAATAACAATTTTTAATTGTAGTGGTATTGTGGCCATGTGGATTTGTATATTTATAGTTTGACTAAATATATGTTATCGTCTTACGGATGTACGACTGTAGTCTGTATCCCTTTAAAAAATGATAACAGAAATAAGTACTCACAGTTCCAGTAACAAAATAAAATGCAGTACTACTCAGAAAATAATTCTGATCACCTTGGACAATATTGCATGATTTTGCTACCTGCTTTGATTTTACCATTTTTACCATTTTTTGTTTCATGTTCTTAACTGATAAGATGTAATATAAAAAGTGCGTAGACAGGGATTCTAAGGCATTATGGGACGTAAAAATATTTTAATACACATTTTTATTTTATTTTTCTTTTAAGGGCCCCACTTTTTTCAGCCCCCCTTTTCAGATTAATAGCAATAACTTTGCAACGACAAAGTCTAGTCCTAAGTTTTATACAAATTTACAAAGCTGGTTTACAAGTTTTTAAAAGTATGGTTCAGTTCAATGCCATACATTTTTTTTTGCAGGAGATTTTTTTGTTTCCGTCCTCTGAAGGAAGAAAAAATAATATTTCTACTAGGGATTTTTTTCAAAGTACTTTACTTTACTTTTATACTTTATTGCACAAAAACAGAATACAGACACTTAACAATGAAAAAAAAAACACGTACAAAGGCGAGCTTATCTCTAATAAGAGATCTCTTCCAGCAAACCTAGGATGGACAGGATTAATTAACAAAAGATAGACCTACATATGTGTACAACGATAAATATTATAAAGTAATTAATTAAGTTAATATCAAAACTGTTATCTGGTTACATTATTGGTAAACGATTTAGCTTTATTTAAAAAAAACAAGATCTTGGATATGTTATCGTTAGCAGCGACAGCATTAAAAAACGGGAGACGGAAATTAAAATTCCGGGAAAAAATTCCTTGGTAACCCTAGGTTTTTTTATTTTAATATTTAAATTAGTTTTAAAAAATAGGGTGAGCTGCCTTCCCTTTAACGTTGGATCAATATTTACGGGACACTCTGTATAGGTATTTTGACTAGCAATAAAATAGCGTAGGTAGGTAGGTATGTATGACAGATAAATATGTCAGATACATCTAATCCTGTGCCTATGCCACTATGGATGGGATACTGATGCCTGATAGTATCGTTTGGTTTCCGAAAGGAATATTGTAACTGTTTAAATTATAATGTGCAATAAAGAATATTGTGAATTGTGAATTGTAAATTGAATATTAGCTGAGACATTTTGTTAAACTCATTTCAGCCAATCATGTACCGCTATATTGAATTAATCGTTGATTAATTGCCCGTTACATATGACCGCTCTTTCAGAAATTGGTTTCGTGTATAAAATACTGGATTATAAAATAAATACTGGAGCGATTGTTTTAATCATTTTGACACAGTAATGTGAAAAAATAAGTAATAATCTAATTTAATGTATGTGCCTATTAATATTTGTCCAGGGGACATCCTGTATTCAGTCCAAATATAGCAGATGTAATTATTTAATTAAGCAATACTCCCATAGTAATAAAACTAGGCATTAATTGGATAAGTTGTTTTGATACCGCTTTTTTCACATCTAGTCGACCAACTCATTACAGGCCTTCGATTTTATTTCTGGAATCATTTTGCAAGAAGCTTCTTGACATTTAAATTATGAAAAGATATTTTGATTGAGGTGTGACAGATTATAAATTTATTACCTAAAATTAAATTAATTAAATTAATTGGAATCATCTCGTTCTGCGGATTATGCAAGCCGTAACTAGTTTTCTACATAGTTTATTATTTAAGTCTGTAGCCATATTCCAACTTAGGCAATTATTTATTAATTAAAGTAGGCTACTCTATTGCTGGCTATGGCTTCTCTCTTGGTTTGGTTGCTTTTCTTACATTTAGTTGAATAGGTATTTAGAAGTGGATATTAGGTTTTATAACTAGATACCTACCTACTCTAGAGCCCGATGTTTTAAGTCGGGTTTAAGTTTTGAACCTAATTTCTTGTTAGAAAAGCCTTCTTTTGTATTATTTTATTTAGCATGTCTAGTAGATAAATAAAACACACATACATGCCATATTAATAATAGTAGTACCTACCTACATAAATGCTCTAGGGTCGGTATAAACTCGGTAAAACTTCGTTCACTGAACCTACATAGACAAGATGAGCTAATCGATTTATAGTGCAACGTGATATCAGTCAAAATTATTATGATCGTATGTCTATCAAAAAGTAACGGTAACGTAATATTGCTGCATTGCATTTGCAATGTGCAAAATGTGGTGTAATGTAAGCCTTTTAAATAAACAACATACTTGCAGTGGGAACTACCTACTGAGACGGGTCTATTTTCGCTGTCACCGTCACCATCGCCACCTATTTCCATCGATAGGTGCAAATGAGAATTAAAATTCTTTTGTGGTCGGCTCGCATGTTGCTCTACCTATCGTAATTTGCATCACGCTCCCCACACAACGTTACATTATTCAGGCGGTTTACACAGCTGAATACATCTCGTAACATTTCGAACAACCACGATTGTAGACGATCATTCCATTCGGCCTCAAAACTTTTAAGTAACAACCGTTTTTTAAGCAAAACAGGAACACACTTGGCAAAAAACACAAAACGTACGATTTAATCACATACAATGACGCAAATCGGAGTTTGAGGTTTAGTTTTGGAAACTTTGGTCTTGGCACTTTATTTTCGGACACTAAGGGCCACCATTGGTTGTATTGCTGTCGGAAAATTATGACACTGGTATGGTAATCACTGAATTGGTAGCTCGTTGGGGTCGCGAGAATTTTCGTAGGTTTCCCGCGCAAACGGTCGGAGGAACGTACGGTCCCGGCGCGCACAACGATACAACTGGCGGAGCGAGACGTCAGAAAAGAAACTCAGAAATTCTGTGGCACCGAGCGGGCAATCTTTCAATCTCGAGTCGACACTTGAGCGCGACTGGTTTTTTGGGGTAATAAAAAAGCCTTAAATATATTTCCATAATCTTAAAAATTTTGGATGATAATTTCGTTGATTTACAGTTTATTTTTCTACATTTATGTAACAAGAATGACAAGAATGGCGTCTTTGGATTCGGTGTCATCTGTACGAGGAGTTAACCGCATGGTTTCGCAAAAACCAGATCAGTACGTAACACATGATTGGGCGAAAGGTACTTTCTCCAATTAGGTACTCTGAGGGTGGGACCTTTCTTTCCTCAGTTGAGTTCCGTTCAGGTTTGCAGACATTATTTTGTAGGGTTCAGTACTAGCTGGCATCTATTCAAAGGTTTCAAGACTTCCAGGCTAGTCCTTTTCAGAAGTTGTCGTCTCAGATTTTCTTTATCTAAAATATAGTCTGCTAGAAATCCAGTCTATCCCCAATATCCCCATTCGCGTGTTCCGGAGGCAGAATCTCTGTTCGGCAGAAACTGGTTTAGACAGAAGCTGGATTAGGCTGAATCGTATTTGAGCGGAATACAGTCGGCACCAAAACATACAATATGTTTAGTTTAAACTATGTACAGACAGCTATATTCAACAAGTGGGCGCAATTGTTCTGCCATCACTTTTGGAAAAAGGAGTGACGCTTCATTTATGTAGAACTAAGAAGTTCTAGCATCTTCAGTTTTTAATCTGATTGTACCTCTTAACCCAAGAAAATAGTCAGTTTAGGACAAAGTAGTGCACAGGTCAGTAGCGGGGCGCTGACATTGACTTCGACTGTTTTATTAGGTCTCAGTAATCTAGAATATGTAAGTAATCGCTGAACTTATATACTACCGCTCGCTGTACTGACTTCAAATCAATTTACATTGGGTTTTTTTTTCGGGTCAGCGGTGACTTTTTGCGAATGTAGAGCCAGTCACTGTGGGCTATTCTTGAGGTGTCAAAACCACTAAACTAGAGGAACTAAAGGCACTAAACTGACAACCTTCAAATCCGACAGCTCTTGCGCGGTGGCCACAGATTCCATTTTCAAACACACGATTTTAATTAGTTTAGTTAGTATAGTTCGTGTCGGAATTGCAGTCACTGTCATGTGTAGATCAGCCTTTACTCTATCAAATATTGAAAAGGGCGACCAACTTATCAAAAGTTATTGTGGAGCCTAATTCGCCGTGTCAGAGATAATTTTCCCTTGTCAGATAGGGTCACATTCGCAATAAGAAGTCAGAAGGCTTGGTTGAACCCAATTACTGTCACAGTGATCTGCGGGCTATTCCGGAAAATGAGATCCTAAAGCCCTCGAATAGCACTTAACTTTCTATTCTGTTAGAAGGACGGATTAATTTTCTACTCAGCTCAGAAATACTCTTCCGAATCATTCTAGGCGCCTGCCTTTTCGCAACTTGGTTTATTTTCTTTTTATGAGTACTTTTCTATAATCAGTTTAAAAGCATTCATATTATATTTCAATCACTAATAGTAACCTGACTTGATTGCATAAAAATAAAATACAGACAAAATAATGACTTCTCAGTCTTTCGCTATGTCGCCAATTATATTTGTCTCACTCATTCTCGTTCAACCAAAACTATGTAAATGTTAGATACAATACCAAAACTTTAGAAATTATGGCACAACTAAATTTCAAATTCCAACTTTTACTGTCTTAATTTACGGGGTTCTCCCATAAACCGGAACCGGCATACATCCCCTATAATTACTTGCCGGTAGTTAACTAACAAAATGGCCCTCCAAGGGTGAGTTAGCCTGGGCCTTGTCGCATCAGCAGCGCATGTTTCTGAAACTATATTTATTATACGGTACTTTACTAGGTAGTCAAATAAATCTAAAAACATGTTTGAAGTTGAAGCATTCTGTTCAAAATGGCTTGACGATATCAGAATTGCATATTTCTAGCCGTTGTATTTTAAAATGCCCTGTGTAAAAGCATCGTATAATGATGACGTCTCACGTGAAATCACGAGCTTTGTCGTTTTGACAATTCCTTCTTCTCCTTCATCGTGTGGAAACTTGTAGGAAGAATCAAAGTAGATCCTTCCAGTAGTCAGCCACCGCGATGGCTTTGTCGTAGTTCCATAAAAGTATCAAATTAACGCGATCACAGATCACGGTCTGCGATCATTAGCTGTGCTGGTCACCCTTTCAACAATTACAGATTATTTGTCTTGTGTCAGATATTGTACTGTAATCAAGTATTTGTTGAAAAAACTATTTTTAAATTTCAATTTAATTTGACTAGCAGTAAAATAGCGTATTTCTTGCCGACAGTTAACTTATAGAATGGCCCTCCAAGGGTAGTTTAATACGCGTGGCCCTTGTCGCATCAGCCGGAGCGTGTTTCTAAAACTATAATTACAAACTTTGCCAAACTGAAGTTGAAATTGTGACGTCACGTGAAGTTTAGTGCAATGTCGATGGGTTTGGGAAACAGCTCACGTTGAGTACCTACCTAACCTAACCGACCCCGAAACTGGTGACAATAACAATTATTTTAATTTTGGAATTTGAATCTATACAGGGTGATATTTAATTAACTGACCATATTTTGGGGAATGATAGTACCCATCATTATGAAGAACTTTACCCAAGGAACATATGGTCGCAAAGGAAAAAAAAATTGGGTCTCCCATAGTAACTTGAAATCAGCTGATCGGGGCAATGTACTGGGGGACGAAAAATTTTTTTCATTTGTGACTATATGTTTCTTCCGGAAAGTTGTTCATAATGATGGGTACTATCATTCCCCAAAATATGGTCAGCTAATTAAATTTTGAATCTAGACATGAGTGTGAATTTTCAATTTGGTATTTATTCTGTATCTATCTGGTATGGTATATGTAAGTTAATGGCAAAATAAATACTTTTTCTTTCTTTCTTTCAACTTTTCTCGGTCTAGTCGGATTCGGTTTACAACTTGATGTAGAAGTAGGTACTTTTATTTTGCTGTAATGTTATCAAGCGTCTGAAAATTACTGTTAATTTTGGACTTAGAATAATAGCCATAAAGCGGACAGAGGTCGCAATTAATGTAAATTTTATTCCAGTCTTGTTTTAATAAGATTAGATGTTAATCTTAGTTAAGAAGAGCAAAAGTAGCTTAAGTCTTTCCTCGTAAATTATTTGGCCATACTTAAAACATCTACTGTTATTGGTATTGGAGATAAAGTATATAGGAAAAAATCTTTTGTATGCTTTTTCCTAATTTAGACCAATCTAAAGAAAATTACATAGTCTGGTCATAAGTTTTGTCACATATGGAAAGTTAAATAAATGACACAATGAGTTACGCACTACAACCATTTATATATCAAATGAAAGGGTACAAAATACAGATTTAAACCACACTAAAATTATTCAAAATGTCCTCCTCTGGCTTCGATACAAGCCTTCAATCTGCTAGGCCAGTCATCAATCCAAGTACGCACGACATTCATGTCAATATCGGCGACTGCTTTAATCAGAGATGCTTTAAGTGACTCCAAATTGCGATGGGGTTTAGCGCAGACCTTCTTCTCTAAGTGCTGCCATATTTTATAATCCAAAGGATTCAAGTCTGGACTGGAGGAGGGCCAATCCTCGTGCCTGATAAAGACGATTCCATGGGTCTTGAGCCAGTTTTGGGTACTTTTCGCCTTATGGGCCGGTGCAGAATCCTGCTGGAAAACCCAGTGCCTATTTTTGAACATTGTTTGTGAAAGAGGTTCCACAATGTTTGTTAGGACTGTGTTTTGATATACGAGGGCACTGGTTTTCACTCCTTTTTCACAAAAAAACACCTCTGTTGGACCAAAATAGGAGACCCCAAGCCAAACCATGAATGCCGAAGGGTGATGGCCACGCTGAACACGTGGCACACGTTTGCTCGCTTCTTCACTAGACTGTGCATACACTTTATCATTTTGTTTGTTGTAACTCTCCTCAACATTAAAAAATTTTTCGTCTGAAAAAAGTATTTCGCGGTATTTTTTACCTGCGTACCGTCTTAACAAACCCCGGCATCTTTCGAGTCTGATTTTCGTCAGCCGTGCGTTAAGAAGATGTGCTGTTCTTTTTCTGTAAGCACGCAGTCCTTGGTCTTCATTCAATACTCTTTTAACAGTGGTTCTGCTTAGTCCCATCTGCAGAGCCAACATTTTTTGCTTGCGGACAGGATTTCGTTGGATTCGCGCCTTCACTGCTTTGATGACCGCTGGAGTCCGAACAGTACGAGGTCGACCGCTTCTTTGTTTATCATTTAAACTTGAATCTTCCCTGAATCGTTTGATAGTACGATAAATGAATCTCAGTGGAATTTTCAAATTTTTCAGCAGTTTAAAAATCACTGTTGGTGCGTGGCCGCAACGATGCAATGCAATTATTGCGACTCTGTCTTCTTTGCGCGTCCACTCCATATTGGAAAATGAAGAATATTCCAGAAAACCTATATTTTTATTTTCTTGAAATGTTCAAATTTCGAATTCCCATAACTTTTTTTGTGGCCTCTATTCTAAATTCGAAATTTTACCCATGTGACAGAACTTATGGCCCGACTATGTATTATTATTCGCTATACATTTGGAGAATTTTGTAAACAACAATTATACGATTCTTCTACTGTTTTTATAAGGAATTCCATTTTGCATCGAGACGAGTATTCAATGTCGTTGTGTCAATAAAACCAACTCAAACAATTAGATGTTTTGTAAACAAATACCGTCATTATTTTTACGAGGTTATAGGCGAGAGCCATCCAGCCAGGTTCATAACTTGTAGCTTCTTATTTATTTATTTATATAACATTCAAAATTACATTATTGAAACATGCACAAAATATGGTTCTCGACTGCTCTCCAGAGTATGTGAACACAGCTCGTACGAGAGGCGGAACACAATAACAACATTAAAATATTAATACAATTAAAATTTTGCTTCTTTTTCTGTATGTTTTAGAAATTGCTTGATGATTGTAAAAAAAATCTAATAAGTTCTTTTATTAGTTTAAATTATAGATGTGCCGAGCCGAGCCGGCAACATTGCGGCAATATTGCCATTTTTGTATGGGGGCAATATTGCCCCATACAACAAAATAGCAATATTGCCGGCTCGGCACATCTATAGTTTAAATAGATCGTTCCTGGAATGGGTCTTATCTTACCATGGTCTAACCGACCACTTGTCTTAAAAAATACAAAGACATTTCTTATTTGACATCCCAATACATATTTCACGCAAGTAAAAAGTCCAATATTCATGGAGCCTGTTTGAAAAATTCAAGACCCTTTGGTTGACTCGAAGCCCTCTAATAAATCTCTGTAAATACCCTCGATATATCGTGTGAAATCAAACGCAAAATCAATAGGCATTTGTCAACACCCGCAGATTTGGGTTTAGGACAAGCAATAATAAGGTCACACTGAAGATTGTGTATGATCTCTTGTAAATGAGTTGACCCTTGTGATCCGTTTGATAAAGAAAATAAGTTACAATTTTATATTTAAAACAAAACTTGGAGGAAAGTCGTATTTTTTAACATAGTTGTAAAATTGTATCTTGTTGCATTATGGACTCAGCCTCAAAACTCCTTTGGCAGTGCAAAAGTTATCTTTTATTCCTGGAAATCAGAGTATACCAGAGTCACACTTTTTTGCATAAGGAATGACAGAGTCACGACAGTAATGGCAGGCCCAGTTATTTAAGAAACAGGACCCATTTTGCATGACAGGGCCAGCCCCACAAGGGCCAGCCCCACAAGCGCCAGCCTGACGCCAGCCTACTTCGTATTCTACTGTCGGACAGTAGGCTGGCGTCAGGCTGGCGATGGCGCTTGTGAATTGCGATTCCGGTTTTAGTAGAATACCAAATGCGTCGTATTGAAGCTTGTGCCAGGCTTGTGGTATGCTTGTGTACAGTAGAATTCGGGCCCCGGTCAGCTCCGGATCAGCCTCTTCTGTTAATGTGTTTCAATTCATATTACAACTAGCAACTACCTACTTACTTATTCAACAACTAATTTTCAATTTCGAAGTTGAAACTGAAACCAGTTTGCGCATATCTGACCTCAATTTTGCATTTATGTACAGTACACTCCAATTTCTCTGTAAGTGGTTTTGGCCAACTTCCATCACATTTAGTGATTCCACTCGTAAACAATCATTTGGCAAAAAAATAACTATGGAATATTACCATCACAAATCCATTAACTCTTACCAACTTCGATGTGTTATGAAAATACTTGGCATACACCCAAAGTGACTAGGTTAATTTTTCTTTACTCTTTTCTTTGAGGTTTGTTGATCAAGAGAGGCTTCTTCTAAAACATTATGGTGTACATAAGATTTTGGGTATTTATTGCGGGTTAATAACCTCAATAGTTTTTTGGAAATCCGTATCTCCCCAATAATCATTGCAGCTAACAATGTTCATTAAAAAAACAGATAAAATATTTTTGAAATTATTTAATTCATATAGTTTTGTTGATAGTTCGCGGGTAGAACCAAACAGCTTATTTTATGAATTTCAGCTATAAAATAATTATATAATAGTAATAAGCGGGACTATCGTGTTCCACTCCATAATACCTAATATTATAATACAAAAAAACCGGTAAAATTGCTCTGTACCTCTGTAATTCTTACGTTTTATCTGGCTCCCGTCATCTGTTACTCCCAGCATTATCCCGCGTTGTTGTTCAACTTTATATGCTACGTGCCGTTGTGATCACTCCTTTGAAGATTATCGATAACAAAGCACTTTTGATGGATACAGAAAAAATACTCTTTCACAGATGACAAAGGCACTTTTATTACGAAAATAGCTAAGAATAAGTTCCCAGCTTAATGTCAGAACATATTGCCTACCTCTACTCGTATATCTTCTAAGTTGTGAACAAGTTGTACCTACAAATGCTGTAAGATTATGCGAAAAGTTGTACTAGGAGCAAAGAGGTCTCAGGACGGAGATGCCAAAATAGCCCTTTTTAGGGTTCCGTTATATGTATGTGCGTCTGTCTGTCTGTCTGTCTGTCTATCTGTCTGTCTGTCAGTATGTGTCACAGCAACTTTATTCCAAAACTATTTGGACTACACAATTGAAACTTGGTATGTAGATATACATAACGAAAATGTATTCTGTAAACTGCTTTACGATTTTAATACAAGAATTTAAAATATTAAGGGGGGGTCCCCATACATGGAACTGACACCAACAATTATGTAATTTCTTCATCAAACAAAAGTGGGGTGTTTATAGATAGGTCTTTAAAAATGGCATTGAGGTTTCTAGAAACATTTTTCCTCAAAGTCAATCGTTAAAGAGACAGTCTAACTTTTAAAGTAAGAGAGTGAAAAATAAAAAAATAAAACAAATATTTCAACGAAAATTGGTTTGAACAAAAATTATAATAAGTAGATAGTTTTTAAGCTATAAAACATTTATTGAAAACCGCAAAGATTATTTTGTCATTCAAAACAAAGTTACAACACAAACATCCAGTCTTATAATTACTTGCTACTATGGAACCCTTCATGGGCGAGTCCGACTCGCACTTGGCCACTTTTATACCCCTCGGCCGAAGTAAAAGTTTTTTATCATAATGTTGCGAATGTGTTTGTGTACGTTTGGTGTACAAATAATTATTTTTGCATCTGTAGTTGTGTCTTCATAGATACATAAGCTCACCTCTGCTACAAATGACAGACTTAGATACGTAATTCACAGAATTACCTTTACGGAAGTTGCCTCCATTCTTAATTAATTGTGGCCAGGAGTGTCTCCGTGTCTCGTCTAACACAAGTACGTGCAAAACTTTGAATGAAAGCGTTAAATTAAGAAGTTTTCAAAATAATTTGCATTCTCTTCCATACTTACTTCAGCAAACATCGAGTTTCTGAATAAATATGTCAAACTTATTTGTGATAACGCGCTAATCACAATGTTTTAGGTGCAAGTGGGGCTAAAAGGACTAAATTCATTCCCTCATTAAGATTGCCAAGTGAAATTCGATTATAGTTGTAATCGATAGCTAATTCGCATGTAATTGGCCAAGCTTTTTTTAGAGTTTACAAAAAAAGATTGAACGGATCTGCCGATGATGAAAAGTATGGGATTTTGTTAAAATCCTACACCCAACCCTATTCATCCCTGGATCTGTACTCGACCCATTTTACGGCACGTAAATTAACGCATACAATAAGACGAGTTTTCCCGCGAGCTTTTATAAAAACCGTTACAGACGCACTTTCATGCCAAATCACGTCGTTTGGGATAATAAAACGCTTTGCCAAGTGTTCTTGACACCTAGATCTTGGCTCTAAGTCTCAATTAATTGTAATGTCTATATTTAGCAGTATTTAAACCTAATTTGTTGTTGCTAATTGGATGTCTACAACTGAATAATAAAATTGGAGACTAAAAGCCAAATGCACAGAGTACTGTTCAAAGAACGTGCCACATAAATCTCATGGGTACTGGCGTAATAATTTGCCGAATCAAAGAGGGTGATAAGATAACATGACTTTGAGAGATATAAACCTATATTTTGGCAGGAAATGAGACATTAAATGATGGCAACATGTGAAGACTACTGTGTTTTTTCTTTAATGACATATTTGGTTTGTCAATCAAAACACGCAGTGGTGCCCTAATATGTCACATATGTTGCTATTATTTTTAGTCTATCATTTCTTGCCAAAGTAGGTATTATGTTACGCAAGTGCCGTCAAGTATTGGCTACTTGACAAAGCTATTCAACATAATATACACATACATTTAAATAGCTAAACATATTTTGGGGAATGATTGTACCCATCATTATGAAGAATTTTCCCCAAGGAACATATGAGAGATCTCTTTTTAGAGATAAGCTCGCCTGTAACATATAAACTTAACTACGTTCCACAATAAAGAATCTGAAATATGAATATGAAATCTGTACTCTGATTTTATGTACTTTTTGTCTTTGCAATTAATTGTGTGGAATAAAGAAATTATGAATTATTATGGCAACCTCAACAAAACCTTGAACAAAATATAATAAGCAGTTTTTAAGATATAAAACATTTATTAAAAACTGCAAAGATAACTTTGTCATACAAAGACTATGAAAAACAAAGTTACAACACAAAAATCCAGTCTAATAATTACATGATACTACGGAACCCTTCATGGGCGAGTCCGACTCGCACTTGGCCACTTTTTAAGTTTTTAGCTTGGTGAATTATTATATCTGTCTACCCAATCTAGCAGCCAATTATGTAAAACAATCTAGGTAACGTTTTCATCCCAACTCATTTTCCATGTTATGTTCACACTATGTAACAGCGTAAATCGCTTAAGGGGCACTAATTACATCTTAAATCATTGTAACAGAGTGCAAAGTGCCTCTTAATTTAAATGCTAAAATTAGGTTTGTTTTAGTAAAGAGCTGTATTTTACCGATTTTGTTCGAAATGCGACTGAAATCACTTAGTGAGACTAATGAAGGACTAATGTAGTTGTGGAAGCGCCAGTTGGGGGTGCCCATTGCTGATCTACAGATAATTGACTTACAATACCAAATAGAGCACTTCCCAATCGTTTTGTCATGTTTAGTTTAGGGGCTACTTTGGGACATAATTCTAATCAAATGTTACAATTGGTTTGATCAGAACAACTTTTTTTCACTTCTCTATAAGAATCAGCTGACCGCTAGGCCCAAAATGCGTACGCCCAGTAAAGTGACAAAAAAAGTTGCAGTTCAGTTCAAAGTTCAAAATTTTTATTGACCATAAAATCATACATATTACTTAGTCAACGTCAATATAATATTAATATTTTTGTATACTACCGCCCGGATTTTTACCGGATTTTTGCTCTGAACAAATCGATTTTATAATGAAACTTATCAGATTTATATCCCTATCAACCCTTTTTAACCCTTTCTATTAATAAGTACACAACTTTTTAATAATAAGTACACCTCTCATGGTATATAACACCTTTACACAATTTAAACTTCCGATCAAAACTCAAGGATTCGTTCAAAGGCTCAAAGTATCTATAGCGTTAGAAATAGCCAACTTTCGCTCCACAACTTCGGAATTCCCGATCAATTTGCTACAAGATGAATACTGTTCGCGAATTTTCCCCGACCCGCGAGAAAAGTTATGAGCCGCCCTACTCTTGTTTATATGCTTATTGTTTCGAGTTATCGTATGGTATATATCGTATCGATATCTTTTATTCACAATACATAATGAATAGGTAGTCGGTTAGTCACATAATAATAATATGTTGTGCACCCAGAGACTATATAGGTATCCAATTGACTGCGCCTGGGGGGATTGCGGCTCGCCAAACGTTTGTTGTATTCAACAAACGTTCGCATACGCAACCTATGTACGATGACGGGCCGCCAGACAGTTTCGCAGCGGCTGACCAATAACAGCACTCTTACCTCGTCCCCCGCCGCCCGTAAATTGGTGAGTTGTGTTTCAAAGGAAAATGTATCTATGCGCTCTCCACTATAGATAAGTGCTCCCTGTGTGCACCGCACTGGAATGAAAGCTTAGACCAGCGTAATTTTCTTATTGTGTTGTACTTGTACTAAAGACAGCTATCTTTATTTTATATGATTTCGACTGTGAAGTGGACGAGGCAAAAGACTCAATCTCGGACGAGGGGATTATTAGATTTAACTTATTTAGGATAACTTTATAAATAACTACTTATCTCTATAATTATCTGTATATTATAAACAAAATACCAATAACACCACGTGTACCACCTTATATCAGATGAAGCAAGATTTTAAGGTATTATCATAGGAATAGTAATAATTAGTTTATGGTTATGTAAACTATTCAATAAACCGTAAGAATTTACTTTTCCATTGTTCAATTGCTCTTCCTCTTCACTTTTGTACCAAAGAAACCTCATAACGTATCGAAAAACAGAGAGATAAAGTGAATAGTCCCCTCGGAACATCGCGGTACATGCAGGTAGAAAAGTGGGGTACGGGGCAACAAAGACAAATTACCGCTACACGGCATGGTAAATAGATATTGAAGAGGAGAACTGAATCCATCAATGTGCGAAAATCGGCCATGTTTATTTCCTTGGAAAAGGAGAATGCGCAGCTCCCATACAAATTTACCCCAGCTCCGGCGCAAAAGTTACCTATCTCAGATTATTGTACATTTTATGTGTATCAAGTATCAATATGTGTGATGTCTGCAGTGGCAGTCAAACATAGGGAAAAAATGCTTTGAATATCCTTCCAGGCGCTTATTTTTCATTCGACCATTTTAACAAATATCGAGTAAAATATGTAATAGTGGCTATTGATTCACGAATATGTTAGGCATATTGCCTTCATTTTACTTTCAGGGGCATCATATCGTATCATAAAGGGTATCCAATAATAATAAAATAAAATCTAAAATCAATCTTGTTATTATTATTTTACTACGTTATAAGATACGATATGATGCCCCTGAAAGTAAAATCAAATCAATCTTGTTATTATTATTTTACTACCTTATAAGATACGATATGATGCCCCTGAAAGTAATATCAAATCAATCTTGTTATTATTATTTTACTACCTTATAAGATACGATATGATGCCCCTGAAAGTAAAATCAAATCAATCTTGTTATTATTATTTTACTACCTTATAAGATACGATATGATGCCCCTGAAAGTAAAATCAAATCAATCTTGTTATTATTATTTTACTACCTTATAAGATACGATATGATGCCCCTGAAAGTAAAATCAAGGTATTCGTGAATCAATAGCCACTATTACATATTTTACTCGATATTTGTTAAAATGGTCGAATGAAAAATAAGCGCCTAGAAGGATATTCAAAGCATTTTTTCCCTATGTTTGACTGCCACTGCAGACATCACACATATTGATACTTGATACACATAAAATGTACAATAACTGGAGATAGGTAACTTTTCCGCCGGAGCTGGGGCTTTTTTGCGCATTCTCCTTTGCCTGTTTTTTTTACTAAATAAAAATTTCCTTGTACATATTACAGATACACTGCTTTTCATATCAAAATATAGCGTCACGCCTTTTCCTATACACGGGGCGGCAGTGGTTGTGCCCATTTATATCCAGTTGAATAACTAAATAATACTTCATTTTAGGCGACAGGGAGGTAACCCATTGTCGCAGCTATATAGTCTATTCATGATAAGAATGCAGTGAAATTTAAATTTAAATCTGTTAACACACACTCACAGGACAGGACACAACCTTCGCGTTCGAAAGTTTGCCTTCAACTGGTCACTGTGAACTTGGCTTGATAATTGGAAACGATTTGATTGGTTACGGGGAGTGGCTAAGCCGCCGGACAGTGATGACTTTACTGCATTCTTATCACGAATACACTATAGAGTACCACTGAAAAACTGAATAAGCTCGTTATTTTAAACAGATAACTATTTTACAATCAGCTTTTATTTACTCGAATGGTTTGGCAGACTTTTTAATCAGACCTTTCACAGTCGTTCAATACAGTTTAAGCACAGTTTAAATACCCATACAACACATCTCCTTAAAGTTGTAAAATGGGAATCTTACTAACAGACAATTTTGCCTAGCTTACTTACTACAGTCTTCACAAAATAAAAGGCCCGTTTTGACAGTTCACGCCCATGAAGTTTTAACCCTTAACGCGCGTAGGTAATAGAAGCGGTTTTTAGGTGCAACTTGTACGATTTGCTTTTACGCAACAGTTAGCTTTTATTACCTACGCATTAGGGGTTAAAACTTCATGGGCGTGAACTGTCAAAACGGACCTTTTATTTTGTGAAGACTTTACGTAACTTTATATTAAATTGTGTTAAAACTGTAATAAGCGACTGTCAAAAGTCTGGTGCAAGTCGCTCCTAAAGTTCTATCATAACCATTTTTAGAATACCTAGACTAACAGTTTTAGAATACCTAGACTAATTTTAGAATACCTAGACTAACAGTTATTTCTTTAGACCAATATGAAAAGATAATTATTCTTGACATGTTTCTCACGTGTTTTATGTTTATATTAGCAATGAAAGCTTCCAACGAGCAAACAAAAAGCTCACTAAAAATGCAAATAAGCTCTTGAAAGCTCAACTAACTAAAATTAAGTGCGATAAGCATAAGAAAGGCTTAAACAAAATGGATACAAACAGTAGTTAAGACACCTAACATTGAATTAATAAAATGTTTACTCTATCAGAATCAAAAACAAACCCAACCAAGCGTTTTCAACGAATTAAGGATGAGGTTTTCAACTAATAATAATAACAGCTTTATGCACTTGGACATTAATCAATTTTAGACTAAAAGGCACCATACAAGAGAAGTAATAACAAATTGAATAAGTCATACACAACGCGTTCTACTTGGCCCAGCGGCGGCGGCGGCGGCAACGTTCCATTTGGCTAAAATGCAAATCGTCAGTGGGTTTTCTAGAAGAATGGGTCGATTTAATGGTCACTAGTATATTTTCTGTAGTGCGTTTCACGGAACAGGAGGCTAGTCCATCGCCTCAAATATGAAGAAATTGAGGTTTTTTTACAATGTTTCCCATCCATCCTCCACCGCTACGAGCTTAGAGGCACAGAAGAATAACGTTTTCATAAAACCGTTCTGTATAAAACTATCGTTTACTCTTCTCAATATTAAACATAGTGGGTGTAATCACACCTCGGACACTCCATAGAACGCTCGTAAAATAATCACCTATTACTACTACATAACCAAATGATGTTTGTATACGCGCAAATGTGTGCGTAAACTTTGCTGGGGGCTGGTGGCGCGGCAAATGTAGCGATATTAAGTATACGCGTCGTCACTCATCCGGCGTTCAGCCCTGTCTATTGATCCTTTAACCAATACTTTGACGCCAGGGGTGGGGTGCGGTATCTGAATCAGCGCGGGGAAGGGAGTGGCCGTACGGAGTACTATTATCTCTTCTGTGGTATAATGATAAAAGGCAGGGGGCAATTCTCGCGCTAGCGAGATCAAGTCCATGGTCGAAATATCGATTTTGAAATACCTAAATCTCCATAAAAACAAGAAAAAGCTATTCTCACGACCAGCCTTACGACCAACCGAGATGTCTCGACCCGTTTTCGATTGAAATAAATGTGAATCGAGATCGTTTTTCACGGATTTACGCGGTATCAAAACCGATATCTCGACTAGGGAGATGATCTCGATAGCGCGAGAATCGGGGGCCAGGTGCGACATATCCCAGGTCGTATCTTTTATTATGACGTAGCAAATGTTCGAGCAATAAAAGGGTTTAGTACTCTGCTTGGGGAGGGGGGGGGGGGGGGGGAGGTCCTCGGAGGAATCAACTGGTCTGAGGGGAGGTCATAAAAATCGTATTATAGAATCGGTGAGTGATTCAAAACTGTGCAACAAAAATCAAAGTGCATCAAACAATGTGGAATCAAACCGTGAAAAAAGTGTAGTTGTTTTAAAACTAAATTCTTATTTATTTTTGCTTCCATAGGTAATTTAAACAATAAACAATAATAATAAGTAGGTAGCCCGTTATTTATGTTCAGACTGACGGGCACGGCCTTTACCCAGATATGAATAAGATTGAGCCATTCTCCATCATGCTGGCTCAGTGCGATTTGACGGGATTTAAAATAAATAAACAATAGTGAGTGAAAACGTTAGATGAACATCACCATCGAGAGCGGGGGCGGGGCGGTGGGGCGGGGCAGTTGTCAAATGTACGGTCAATCAAATGTATGGTCAAATGTATGGTCAAATGTATGTATGGTTTAATGTATGGTCAAATGTATGGTCAAATGTATGGTCAAATGTTTGGTCAAATGTATGGTCAAATGTATGGTCAAATGTATGTATGGTCAAATGTATGGTCAAATGTATGTATGGTCAAATGTATGGTCAAATGGCCCGCACACTGACACAACAGCGCGGGGCCCGCTTAGTGTGACATGCTACAAAAAGTTTATTGTAATTGCCACCCGCCCCGCTAGCGGTACCGACCCGCTAGCGGTACCGACCCGCTAGTGGTGTGCCAACACCTTTAGACGGACCTAATAAAACCGTTTTAAAAACTTAACCCCACAACCGTCCACACGGACTTACTAGCGTAATCATTGCCGACTGTCTGCAACAACACTTCCTCAGCCGTCATGGCCGGAAAGAACTCGCGTCCTAGCACGCTCACACCCTCGAAGATGAAGTGGTCGTGTACAGTACTGGCCAGCAGGAACCCGCCGCTGCCGCCGACGTATGAGTTGTAGGCTTGCGACTCGTAGATTAGTGCGGCTCGGCTCCAGCCGAATCTGTGGACAAGGCGATGAGCTAGCAACTGCATTGTCTGCCAAGGCGTAGCTTAGTATAGCAATCAGCAACCTTCTATTTGTATGGAACATTGAAAATATTATTCAAAGAAGTTTAGCGTGCCTGTTCCAGAGATAACCAGCATTGTTGGGTATTTTACTAGTGCTGCCATCTGTTATCGAGTAGCCGTACTAAAATACCGCGTAAGCGTGGAGTAATTTGCAGAAGTAGGGACACCTAGTGCCGAGTAGATGGACTAAACAAGTAGCGCCACCTGTTGGGTGGCGAGTACAACTCAAATTGAGACAAAAATTATGTACATGGAAGTTATCACTTACCTCGATAGATGTCGTCGTTTGGTCTTCCTGAAACTTCAAACGGTGCACTTTTCAAACATCGTGTATCAAAATCACAGCACTTTGAGGAAGCTTTAGCACGAACTCAAGCAAGCCACACACGGTATAAAAATTCACACGAAAGGGTACATTGTAGCCCGAATAACGGCACATTTAGGTGGATCAAAAGTGCAAAATTAAGGGTAAGTAGGTACCTAGAATGTTACAAAATTAAGACAAGATTAACTAAGTTTGATCTTATTGATGATTAGACTTTTCGTAACACTAATTAACATCAAAGGAAGCGAAACGCCGCCGCCCCGCTCAAATGATAGTCGCTCAGTGAGCGTTTTGGTAAATAGTGCCTGCGATTTGGGAGGCGACACAAACTATACTAACTAAACTAATTAAAATGGTGTGTTTGAAATCAGTTTAGTGCCTTTAGTTCCTCTAGTTTAGTGGTTTTGACACCTCCTAAATAGCCACCATTATTTCAGTAAAATTAAGTTCGCTTTTTCAAATACTATATCTCTGTAGTTTGATTCTTTATCTCTTAGCTGTAGAGACAGAATTAACTAAATCGCAAGTTTGACAGCTGTGGCATGATTCTCGCGCCTTCGATATACGGATATCGAGACCTTTATTGACAGATTCCCATACGAAATCACTCGATATAGGTGTAGATATCGTATATCGAATGCGCAAGAATCGACCCGCGGATTCCAACTCGCAATACAATTTATGGCCGTTGAAAACGGGCGTTAGTAACAGCGATTTCCTATTGTGACATTAGCTAAATTATTAACTAATCTTAGTTGTTAGAACGAATTGAATTGCATTCAAATCAGAGATAGAGAATCGAGCTGAAGAACCAAAAAAAAATTGTATTAAAATAAACTCACTTACTTGTATACTTATTCCCGACGTAGAACTTCAAATTTTCCGTGAAATTCTGCCCCCCGTCCGAAGTGGTGTCCCAGGGTGTGTACTTCAGATTCTCCTCCTTCAGGAAGTTAGCGAAGGTCTTCATCATGAGGTGGCAGGTCGACTTGCCGGCCACCTCCAGCTGGGCTTCCGACTCCGTGATGATCTGCAGCTGGTGCCAGTCGAAGCTGGTGCGAGATTGCAGGTGTTAGGAAGCCACGCGGTGCAAACAATCAGTGCTTTGGAACCATTACTCCCGGTTTCCGAGACGCCGGTCAAAGGTATCGTAACGCGTCTTTTCCCATACGGGTTGGCAGAGACACAACTGTCCACTTTTAGAACGATGAACTACTAGATGATTAATCCGAAATAGCGGCAAGTGATTGGCAGAATTAGTTGATTGCTCTGTTAGCTAATCGTAACCTTTGATCAGCGTCTCAGAAACTGGGGGTTAACCCATTATCCTCCTACCTACTTATCACAATTTTATTCTAATCACAATTTACAGAATGGCAACTGCGAAATATTGCGAGAATTGCGAAACATATGCATAAAAGAATAAATAGGAATGAATATGAATTTAGGCTCCCGAAAAGGGGTTTCCGGTAGGTAGGAGGACATAAAAAGAACAAAAATCCATGGACATGGAATAAAATAAACTATATAGATTTTTGTTGCTTAGTTTATACATAGTCTTGGCTTCGGCTGTAAAGGCACAAACAATTTATGTTAATAAATAAATAAATGTAGAGTGGAAAATAGCCCTCCTCAATTTACTTTATGCCAAAGTTGGAATTCATGCCCGGTGACATGAGGTCGTTTGCATTTATTGGGTCAGTGGTCTAAGTTTGCGGTCGGCTTCGAAGTAGTAGGTAACTTTCTCCAACTTTAGACTAATTAAAATCTCCTTTATGCCGGGAACTGTTCTTATCTCGGGTTACAGTTGGAATTCAGTGCGGTTTTTGTTTCACAAAAGGGATTGTCGTAACTGAACACCTCATTTCGAGCGATTGTCACTTTGCAGTGAATTGAAGTGGGTAATAGCGACTTTACAGCTCGGGTCAGTCCTTTGAACAATATTGAAATTGAAATTATTTAAAAAAATGACATTAAAATTTGTTTGACAGTGGGTACCAAGACGTCAATGAATGTCTAATTTTTGACGTTGGTACCCACTGTCAAACTAATTTTAATGTCAAAATTTTTCCCTTTTCGGCCAGGAGAATGACAATGGCTTGACTTAGTGGTTATGGTCTTGATTAAAACACTTGATTGTTTGACTAGGGCTCGGTATTTCAAGAGATGTAAGTACATACATTACCGATAGACAGTTTAATTAGTACTTCAGGTACGTATGAAATGTCAATTGCCTCAAATCTATACCGACATACCTGAGGAGTGAAAGATCGGCACTAAAGCCCACGCGAAATTTTACAGATAAATAAGCACAACAAGATGTTAGTGTGTAAGTAAACATAACCATACTTCACAAAGCGTCACGGATCCAAACGGGGCGGGTGAGACGCACGCGCAGTGGCGTGCCCAATATTAAACAGAACAAAGTAAAATTCAACACAAATTAATATAAAATTTTCAATTAATTGGAAACATTACCAATGAAGTAATAAAGAATTATACATTATTTATGTTTGACAGGTGGGACCTGCCAGCCAGAATACATAATGATAAATGTATAAATAATAATTGATTATTTCATAAAGCTAATAATTGTGATTTATTAAATTCAAGGTCTCTGAATCTCATCTACGAGTAGGAAGGGAAGACAATACATGGATTCCGTTTAGTAGATTTGTGACAATGTTCGTATCTCAAAAAAACGAATCGCGCAATGATGGCGCACGGCAATCGCTTTATTCTCCAGAAGATCTCGGGATAAAGAAAAAAAATCATAACATTACTGGATCCCCCACTGTAAGAGTAATTTAGCTTCAGTAAAACCGCTCTGGATTATGAGTACAATCCTTGAACTACTTAGGCTGGATTTTACCAACAAAAAGTTATACGGAGAATAACTATCCCGGGGATAACTTGTATGACAAATGACAGTTCCAAATGAGGTGATCTGATCTAGGTGTCACTGGTGTCTATGAAAAAGTTACAGCGGGCTCCCGTTTGGCACCCTTCGGGTACGGAACCCTAAGAACCGTCATTCATGATAATGGCCAGGGCATATCGGCGATTTCATGATATGGCTAATTCTACGATATGGTGCCGACATAGGTACCTACGTAAATAAATGTCTAACATTCATATAAACAACATTCCCCCGAGTATTTGAACATCTTGTTCTGTTCCCGTTTCCTGTTATTTCCCCCCATCACAAACGCTTCAGTGAGCAAATGTTAAAGTACATACACGTACCTACCATTCTTCCAAAGACCTTTTGACGCGTGAATGACATAGGGAGGCGCTACTTCTACGCAACATAACACACACAACGAACCTGTCATCACATCAACACAGACCCAGACCTTTCATTTCTTAAACGTTAGTTCAACTTGCCACCGCGCGCCAGCAGATCGTTGGGAAGATGTACATGTCGTAGCCATATCGTCAAATTTGGCCATGTCATGATATGGCCGGTTTGAATTAAAACATGTATTTTTAAAAGCATTGCAAGTAAAGCAAATCAGCACTGCGTGATGTTTTTTGTGCTGTACATGCCAAACTAACACGAAGACTATTCGGGGGCTTCGCTGCACTCAGCCTTCCCTGCGAGCGGAACGGACACCGTACGGAGTCCGCTTAGCTCGCGATGGCGAACTGCATATAAGTGCTTCCACTGAGAAAGTTATTTTTTTGCAGCCCGGTCCGCTTAGCTCGCTGGCTCCGCTTCCGCTTATTTCTCTTTTTTAGTGGAAGGCCGGCATTAGTCTTCACCTAATCTACCGCAATGTTTGCCCTAAAAAATTCATTGTTTTATGATATTTCACGTTTGGCCATAATCATGATATGGCCGATTCGACGATATAGCTACGACATAAACACGTCGTCGACAAAACAGCGCGTCGCTATTGTGTTCCAATCATAAAACATTCGGGAAATCGTATTATGTACGTTTGGTTTCACCGAAGACGTTTAAACAAGGGATCCAGAACGCGGGTAACTTGAAAGGCATGAAGAAATAAATATTTTGATAGGATTCGGAGGTGTCATTCAACAAACAAAGGATTTAGTTGAAACAGAACGTGTATTGATTGATACGTAAAGTCTTCACAAAATAAAAGGCCTGTTTTGACAGTTCACGCCCATGAGGTTTTAACCCCTAATGCGTAGGGAATAAAAGCCAACTGTTTCGTACAAGCAAAGCGTACAAGTTGCACCTAAAAAGCGCTTCTATTACCTACGCGTGAGGGGGTAAAACCTCATGGGCGTGAACTGTCAAAACGGGCCTTTTATTTTGTGAAGACTGTAGCTGATAGCAAGAATTGGTAAGGAAATATTTATGAAACTATTGCATAATGAGGAGTATTAAAACACGAGTGGGTTTTTAATAGTATCCCACGACTGCCCACGAGAGTTTTAATACCTAGTTATGTGCAGTTTCATACACTACTTTATCTACTCTCATACTTAAGTGCCTCTCCTACAAAAATCAAAACACAACGATATTTCCACATAAATCAGTGCTTAGACACAACAGAACGTTGTCACGTCACGTTGACTTTTTGTTGCCGCCAAAACGCAGCATATCACAGCGCATGCGCGGAGCATGGGCCACATTATCAAACCTCAGATCAATGAACCTCTTTGTTTAAATCTTGCTGCCTGCCTCCAAGCACTTATGGAGGGAGGGAGCGAAGTCTTCTAATACAGGTATTTTATACTTAAATGAAGGCTTCAGCCTACACTATGTAAATGTCTCTGACAACACTGGGTGGCTGTTTGGCTGTCAACTATAGCTAAAAATACTTTCCAATGATACAGACTATTTGCAGTATGGTTTTATGACCCTTGCCTTTCCCAAAAAAAGTAGAACTGTATCGTTATGATAGAAAAAAATGTTTAATAATATCATTAGTTTTGTTCTAGAAGTAGTGTTATTATTATTTTTTAATTTGATTACTGTATTGCGTTTATAAAGTACGTCATGATGATTCGATTTCAAGTTTGTATTTCGAAGTTTATGACATGAGAGTAGATAAAAATATTTTCTGTGCTAGTCCGAAACGTAATATTCATAAACCCGGAGTCATTACTAATCTAATCTAATTTTCATTTCGGAAATCGGGCGGCATGAAAATAAAAGACCATTTCATGCCTGACATATCGTATCGTATGTCGAACCAATTAAGTAGAAGTCCTTTGTTGCCGACATCACTAAACAAACATACAACCGCGTTATACCTACCTATGCCACACGTTTTAGACCTTACATGACTCTTAAATCACGCGCCATATGAACTACAATTGCGATGTTTGGAAACCCTAAACCGAAAAGTACAACACGGTCCACCAAACAGTGGATTTAGCTCTCTACTCTACTATCGGAATTATTATCAGGATATTGAGAAGAATAGAGACAAGTAAGAAGTTCAAAAACTAAAACCCGACTACTAAAACTTCGCGCTGATTTTTGACTATTAAGTGGTCTTTACAGTCATTGTCATTGGGATAATGGAGAATGGAGCCAACTCTTCTCATTATTATAGGTCTCAGGCCGTTATCACAAGAGGAAGGACTTAAGATAGACCGCGGTCGCAGATATAGATTAGTGTATTTATAGACGACTAGCGACCCAAATCGGTTTCATAGTGAAAGTTGCTCAGAATTAAAATATTTCGCAGTTGGCCTGTATAACATACATACATACTACATACAAACAAACAACAGGCCAACCACATAACCCTCCTCTTGGCTTCGCTGTAGTCGGATAAAGAAGAGCAAGAATAACATTCTATAGCTAAATAAGTACCCCTATTGAATTATTTTCTATCAGGCATGTATTTATTACGTCTGCAACTCTAACATTGTCCTAAAAAAAATGGTTACAGAGCTGTTCCTCTGCCACTCCGTATGGAACACGTGACATTTTTTTTATCCTCCATCGTAATTCAGGAGTTAAACATCAGGTGATGAGCGAGAAGTTAAACCCACTGTTTATTTAACCTATTTCACATAGGGGTTTACACACTGTGCGTTCAGTACTTGAAAAGGCTTTGTGTAATTTTGTCTAAATGTTGATAAGGTGATAAACGTGAAAGCTCGCTTTCGCTAAACTAAGTTCCTGAAGTATTTCAGACTAAGTCGTGGCCCCCAATTCTTTAAACTAATGGCATGCTAATTGCTATAGCGACGGGGCGCAGAAACCCGTTTTGGGCTTGGCGACGACTGCGACGCCCGCCACCGCCCGCCCGTCGCGCCGCGCCGCCGCCGCCGCTTGCGCCCGCCCCGGCTACACAAACAAAACTGGTGTCTGCGCCTTCGCTATAGCAATTGAAATGCAATTCGTAGAATCTGGGGCCATAAACAGCGACATCTCAACACTGGACCGCGAGTCGACTATGGAAATCGAATAGCAAAAGTGTATTGATTGCACCCAGGGCGCAAATACCGTATTGGCTTCTTGTCGACGCCTATTTTGTATGGAGACTGACTGCCACATTTACAGCATTTTACGCCCTTGGGAGCAAAGAATATCTACCTACTATTGCTATTCGAGTTGGACTGTTTCAGATAGTGGGTGGGTATATATGTATCTATATATTTCTATGTAAGTATCTATGTTTGTCTTGCTGTTTCTCCATATCTAAATCGGATTTCTCAAATTATTTTTTTTATATTTACCGTTTCGTGCGAACGTTGTTTGCGTTTTGCATGTTGACTAGACCCACTATACAGTAATCCAGGCTTAACTCTTGTCCATAACAAGGCTGTGCCAATTAGTCCCTGTCGAATAACTACCTAAACGAAACAAGCCGAATTAAGCCGATCTATGCTCCAAACTAACTCAAAATTATTCAAAGGTTGGTAAAAATCTCTTGTGATATACAATGTGGGGGTTGTTACCGCTTGGGGCCAGCCTATTGTTCTCGTAACCGCGAGTCTCCATACATTGATTACCAAACGGGGCCGAAAGATATAATACTATTATTAAAATTAAATCGCGTAATTTTCATACTTCTATTCCCGCTTGGGGCCATAGTGGCTAAGTACAGTCGGCTACCAAACCAAAACTCACATATGTAACGTCCTACACTAGGGCTGCCTGTATGTCGTAGGCTCTAGCCCGAGGAACGTAATGGAATAGTAAGAGAGAGTCTTGGATGAACTGTTTAATGTTTATTTTTAACCGACTTCCCAAAGGAGGAGGTTTACAATTGGCCCGGATGTTTTTTTTTTGTTTCTTTTTTTTTTAATGTATGAGGCGCATTTGGGGCTCATACTGTATGTGCCCCGATTGCGCCTAGACGGATGGACCGATTTGGAAAATTATTTTTTTGTTTGAAAGGGTTTACCTTCCCATTGGTACTATGGACCAGGTCTGATTTTTGTGTTTTTAGTAATAACTCGTGCATATTTACTCACGGTAAGCATAATATTGTGATACGGAACCGCTGATGAAAACCACATATGGCCACCAGAACTGCTCAATACAAAGACAATGCGTGGAAGTTTACTTTTTGTTTCAATTATACTTTATGATTATAGGCTACACAGCATAGCGTCACGCGATGTTCCTGTTTATACAGGGTGAAATTAAATTTGTTGGATTATTCGATTGAGAATCGATTGTACAAAAACTAATCTGTGAAACCGCCACACTTGATGTTTGGTTGGCTACACTGTATTTAAAAAGTTAGTTCATAGCTGTGTTATAAAAGGCGTTGTAACCGCCCAGACCCTCCTTGTTTTTGGTGTGTTCTCAAGCTGATAGGACATAGTCGTATAGCCTTCCAAGTACGTAAATTCCCGCCAATATAAGGAATTGAGTTAAACTACTAAACCGTCGTTTCTCTAAATCTTAACTCTGCAAATAGGCTCATACCCAATAGGTTATGGGCCCAGGTGCCGCGAAATGAATCTACTGTGCAAATATTAACTAAATTTCAAAAATGGAAACGAAAAGACCAAAACGTAAAATCCAACCTTTTGCTGGTGAAAAAAAATACGCAGCATGGAAGTTTCGAATTCGCGAGATGAACTTAATGAAAGTGATTGACGAAGAACCCCCAAAATGATAATAAAAGTCTCGACGCGCTGTACGAGCGAAAAAGTATTGCAACGCAGTTAGCATTACGTAAGACGTTACTTGCGCTGAAACTTCAAAGTGATATTCCCCTCGTGAGCCACTTCACCACATTCGACGAGCTGATTTCGGAGTTGTTGGCGGCCGGCGCAAAACTTGATGAGACTGACAAGTTCATGCGGCGGCGCAGCTGAACGAAGAATCGACGCCCGCGCCAGATGAGTTCTCAGGCTTCGCATCCATGACGGGCGACTACCAACAAGAAGACGAGCGATTGGAGAACAGGATAACGTTCCTGTTGGACTCTGGAGCGTCCGACCACATCATAAACAGGGAAGTTTTCTTCTAAATCTGCTCAAACCTAACCACACCATGTATAGTCTAACCCATAGTTTACGAGATTATCCCACACACTCGAAGTAGTTGTTGAAGTTATGAGTTAAACCAGAATTATTGCTGGATTACTATTTATTGATGTTACTAGGTATACAGTTGTATAAAGACTCGGCTAAGCTATAGTTAAATATCATACAAGTAAGTTCGCATGACGCGTGACTTAAACTAGGTTGCTGATCACAATATTGTGCGGCGTGACCGTACACACCAGTTAAATTTTTATTGCTAAAACTGGACAATTTATTTCAGCTACGAAGAAGGGATCATTTCAAGTTGTGAGCGACACAGGTGCTTTTCTGCCCCGAAGTGCTGTACAACGGCTGCTGTCGGTGTCCAAAATGCAGCGAGCCAGCCTGAACGTTGTTTTCGACCAACATGGAGCCCACATCACTGACTGAGGTGGTAAGAAGCTCATGAATGGTATGTGTTGAAACAACTTATTTGCTATAATGTTATCTGTGATAGTGCATCGCTCTGTTTCCCAAATATGCACGAACAACAGTGACTATGAATTATGGCATCAACGATTGAGTAAAAATAAATTCCAGGAAATAAAAGGCATTGATATGATGGACGATATAAAACTAATTGAATCAGTGGTTCCTAATGAAAAATTGTGTGAACCGTGCATTACTGGAAAATAGACGCGACTGCTCTTTAACCCAAATGTTACTGGATTTTTTGAAAATTGGATAGCGATTTTGAAATTTAACACTTTAAGATAATTTTGAAATCCAATGAAAGAAAATTGGTCGTTTTAGCGATCGGTAGTAACAGAGAGTAAGGATAAATAGCTAGTAAAGCGACCATTGTATATTGTGCATTCAGATGTGTGCGCGCCTATCACTCCTCCAACAATTGATAACAAAAATTACTTTATATTGTTTGTCGATCAATTCACACACTATTGCGTAACTTACCTGATAAATAACTTATAAATCAGATGTGTTCGCTTGTTTCAAAGACTTTTTGCAAAGTGTGAAGCTAAATTCAATTCAAAATTAGTAAATCTCTACTGTGATAACGGTGGCGAGTATTTATCCACCGAGATAAAAAAAAAAAAAAAAATTGCGTGCATAAAGGTATATATATCATTAAACGGTTCCACGAACGCCTCAACTCAATGGTGTTTCAGATCGTATGGTAAAAACGATAACTGAGAAAGCCCGCGCTATGATTCATGAGGCAAAGTTAGATAAAGTATTTTGGGGCGAAGCAGTTTTAACTGCAGTGCATTTAATAAATCTAACACCAACGAGGGCATTGAAACAATCTCAGACACCATATGAGTTATGGCATGGTAAAAGCCGGTTCTAAAATACCTAAGGGTTTTTGGTACTACAGTCTATGTCCATAATAAAACCAGTAAGGCAAAGTTTGACGACAAATCGTTAAAAAAAAAAAAAAACTGGTGGGCTATGAACCAAACGGATATAAAGTTTGGAGTGTAGAATGCGAAAGGTTTGTGACTGTGATAAAAGTTATAATAAATGAGACAAATTTCCAACCAAGGAATCCAGGCCTAAGTTTAAGCCTGAAGAGAATGTTCAAAATTCTCATGACAAAACTGATAATAATGATGGTCTATCTAAATCAGTGTCAAAGTCTCAGTGTAGAAATAACTCTGATGCAGATCAGGTGAAATCTGACCACAGTCCAAACAAAATTCGTAAATTATGTAGTGACCCAGACCCAAAAACGCAAAACAATGACATACCTATTAAAATCACAGATGAGAATAAAAGCACAGATTAATAATGAGAGTAAAAGTAATTAATTGAGGAGGAGCGATAGAATCAGAGGTCAGTGTTTGTTATGATCTTATGATGAAACTGATGATGAATATTTACCAGTGTGCTCAATCATTGATTTGTAAAGTACCTAGTTCATTTGAAAAGATAAAAACTAGAGATGATAGAATTCATTGGGATAGCGTAATAAAATATGAATTAAACTCCCTTAAGAAAAATAATACTTGGTCAATACAATACCAATTGTAAATGGATTTTCACTATCAAACATAACGAATATGAAAAACCTTTAAGATATAAAGCTCGACTTATAGCTAGAGGCTTTAGTCAAGAATATCTAGTAGACTACAATGAAACATTTGCGCCTGTAGCTAGGATTGCTAGTTTTAGATTGATAATTACTTTTTGCAAATCAAAATAACTTACTGGTTCATCATTTAGATGTTAAAACTGCCTTTTTAAATGGTAAGAGAAAAAAAAAAAAAAATCTACATGGAAATTCCTGAAGGGTAATTTATACAGGCAACAAAGTATGCAACCAGGCTGCAAGATGTTGGTTTGAAGTCTTTGAGCAATCCCTAAAAGAGAAAGGTTTCAAAATTCGGATGTTGATAAGTGTATATATATGTATTAGATAAAGGAGAAATTCATAAAAACATTTATATAGTACTATACGTCGATGATTTAGTCGTTGCGTGTGCGATGTCCAAACAATGAATAATTTTAAAATGTATTTAATGAGCAAATTTAAAATGACTCATATGAATGAGATAAAATTATTTCTAGGTATAAGAAATAAGAATAACTAAAAAAAAAAAAAATTGTACACTAACATTAGATCAAAGTTAGTATATAAAACCAATACTGTGTAAATATAATATGCAGGACTGCAATCCAGCAAGTACTCCTCTAGAAAGTAAACCTAATTATGAGGCCCTGAATTCAGACGTTAAATATGATGCGCCCTGTAAAATCCTTATAGGCTGTTTGATGTATGTTATGCTATGTTCTCGGCCAGATCTAAGTGCGAGTGTCAATATATTGAGCAGATACACAAATAAGAATAATAAGGAGTTGTGGCAATGTCTGAAAAGAATGCTTAGATACCTGAAGGGCACAATTGATTTAAAATTAGTGTATAAAAGAGGTAATTTTGAGAATGTACTGTGTGAGTATGCAGATTCCGATTGAGGTGGAGATAAAAGTGATAGACGTAGTACAACAGGATATATATTTTAGTCTTTCCATAATTGTACAATAACATGGTGTACAGAAAGTGTACAGAATGTGTAAGAAACAGTCCTCCGTTGCAGTTTCTTCGACAGAAGCGGAATATATGGCACTGTATGAGGCTGTAAAGGAAGCTTCATGGTTAAAATCACTAATGTTAAGCAATAACATACAAATTGTAACACCCATTACCATTTTTGAAGCAATAACGGCTGTATCAGTGTTGCGAAGAATCCTACAAGCCACAAAAGGTCCAAGCATATAGAAATTAAATATTACTTGACCCGTGAAAAAGTAGAGAAAAATGTAATCAAATTAAATTACATACCAACAGGTGCACAACTGGCACATCTGATGACGAAGCCGCAACAATCAGTTTTCAAAAATTAAGAGTGGACATGGGTCTACAATAAATGTTTATTGTGTTACAAATAGTACATTAACAAAATCATTGTTTAAAAATGATAATATTAAGTTAAATTATTATGACATGATCTGACTAGGTTTTTCTGGGTTTTCCCTAGTCCTTGCAACGAATGTTGGATCATAACAATATATAATTACTCCCAGCAGTTACTTGGAAGGAAATATGTTCTGTGTAGGTATTGCAATATGTATACCTTAATTATAAAATGATTTCAAAATCATGATCAGTTTTTGAGGGGGCGTGTTGGATTATTCGATTGAGAATCGATTGTACAAAAACTAATCTGTGAAACCGCCACACTTGATGTTTGGTTGGCTACACTGTATTTAAAAAGTTAGTTCATAGCTGTGTTATAAAAGGCGTTGTAACCGCCCAGACCCTCCTTGTTTTTGGTGTGTTCTCAAGCTGATAGGACATAGTCGTATAGCCTTCCAAGTACGTAAATTCCCGCCAATATAAGGAATTGAGTTAAACTACTAAACCGTCGTTTCTCTAAATCTTAACTCTGCAAATAGGCTCATACCCAATAAAATTAGCCGACCATATTTTGAGGAATGATAGTACCCATCATTGTGAACAACTTTCCCTATGAAACATATGGTCGCAAGTGAAAAACATTTTCCGTCCCCCAGTACATTGCCCCGATCAGCTGATTTCAAAATTTCAAGTTCCTATGAGAGACCCAAAATTTTTTTTCGTTTGCGACCATATTATGTGCCTTGGGGAAAATTCTTCATAATGATGGGTACTATCATTCCCCGAAATATGGTCAGCTAATTAAATGTCACCCTGTATGTATGCGGGGATGGTAAAGACACCATTTTTGTGTCAATAATCAATTTTGCGTGATAAGGGTCTAGCCCATCGCCGCAGCTTTGGATGGATATTGAAGGTTCGCGGTTTTCTACTGATTTATTTATCTAACTGATTACCCGCGTACTACTTTGAACTACCCTTGCACAAGAAACTCAAAGATTGGTTTGAGTTTTGGGTTAGAGTAGTAAGTATTCTTTATCCAAACCAAAAGTACGTAAGTCAACGTAAGTCAATATAAACCAAGTTCTGCCTCTGGAATTGTATCCAAAGTTTATTTTGAGTGAAAGTTTTGCTAATTGTGAACAATTAAAATCTTTGCAAATGACCCAAGTTTGTGAGCCGCTCGTGTTCGGTGTAATGTTTATGAAGTGTTTAGCTGAAGTATAGTGGTTCTAAATTTAGTTTCAAGTGCTTCTATTAATATCTCGAGTGGCTAAAAGCATGGGTATTAATTAATAGAACCAGTAACATGGAATTTGTCGCGATAAAGCTAATTCTTATCTCAAGTTAACTAACATGGCCGTGTCAACTAGTCATCATAGTGACAAAACGTTCCTAGAGTTCGCGACAGGCTGGGATGGCTTTCGAGGAAGTGGTATAAGTTGTTTGTGGTCAAGAGCGAGTCGCACTCGCACACCGAGGGTTCTGTCGACAAATCGCAATAAACCTTGCTTCGTGTATAACATGATTCTAGGTAAACTTGCAAGTGTCAAGATAATTAAGAAAATATATGGAGATATGAATATATGAAGATGGAGCAGGAATACTTTAGTGACAGCATGAACAAGTGAAATACCTACATATGTTTTTTTTTTATATTTTAGTATTATGTGTGCAATATATTTTGATGTAATTCTGTATTAATAAACGTTTAAAAAAAGTTCATACCTTTAAAAAAAGTTAAGGAGTGTCAAGCAAACTAAATAATATCTACGGTATTTTTCTAGGTAGTCAAATAAATCTAGGTTGAAGCAATAGGTACAAAATGGCTTGACAATATCAGAATTGTGTATTTGTAGCCGTTTTATTTTATAAAGCCAATGTTGTGTTAAAAAACAGCATAATTAATGATGACGTCATTTTTTTAGTATTTACTAGAAATAACGAAAATATTTGAAGTTTTGACAGTTTCTATAAAATATCTTTATCTTTATCTTTATACTTTATTGCACAGAAAACATAATACAGACACTTAATATTGGAAAAAACATGTACAAAGGCGAGCTTATCTCTAATAAGAGATCTCTTCCAGCAAACCTAGGATGGAGAGGATAATTTAATAAAAGGTAGACCTACGGATGTGGATATTGTGAAGAAAAATGATCATCCAGATACTTTTAACATCTACCATCGGTTAACCCGAAAAAGGCAACCTGGTGAAAATGTGTGTCAATCTTGCTTAAATTTGAGTGAGGTGGTACTCTTCAAGATTATGGTGTTAAACTATGACGTGAACTTATTTGTCTATAGATCGAGAAATGTGTCTCTGGATTTCAAAACCAGCCAAGTTCGCTGTTATTTTAACTACTGCTACTAATAACAATAACATAGCGTCACGCCTTTTCCCATACGACGTGGCAGAGACACAATCGTCACGCCTATAAAGTCCATGGTATAAAGTCCAACCTCTGAAACTTTAGGGGGTGATTTGAAATCTAACGACACAAATGATAGAACCGGTAATACGTTTAAGCATCACTTAATTCGAGCGGCAGTTTGCGCATTAAGTCTAGCCCACATACATATATGTATATAGGTAGTTGACAATGAGAAGTAATACATTTTCACAAGGCTTGAAATTAAACCAATGTTTCAAAAAGTTGGAAATTTTAGAAGAACTCTCATTATCCTTAATTACCTCTAGAAAACTTTAGGAGGACTTAGAAGATTACAAAAGGCGTTAGCTTAGAAGAAGAATTAATTAATGGCGTGCTGTATTCGAATAAGGTAATGTGTTGTAATTTGATTCCCTATGTACAAGCCATCGGAAAAACATGAACGAAACTTTAAACAGGGTGTAACAGAAAGGTGTGGTCATATTTTAAGGGTTTGTCCCCATTCTAAACAACTTTCGCCATGAAACCCATACGATCCATACGATTTATGCTGGGCGATCAGCTGATTTGTATGGTTGGAGAAGTAAAAAATAAAGTTGCTCAGATCAAATCGGTTTCATAGTGAAAGTTGTCCCAGTTGTTAAAAATTAAAAGACATGCAAAATCAAGACAAGTTATATAGGGTGAAACAGAAAGGTGTAGTAAAGAACTCCTTAAAATATGACTACACCCCTCTGTTACGCCCTGTATTACTTATCTTGATTATGTCTTTTTAAAAACTCTTTTTTTTTTATCTCTATTTTAAACAAACTTCAAAAACTGAAAACTGAAAACGTGTAAATGCGGCAAGCGTGCGTATCGAGTAAGCAAGCATACCAACCAGGGAGCACTTATCCATGGGAGAGCGCATAGATACATTTTCCTTTGAAACACAATTACACAACTCACCAATTTATGGGCGGCGGGGGACCAGTAAGAGATCTGTTATTGGTCAGCCGCTGCGAAACTGTCTGGCGCATGGCGGCCCGTCATCGTACATAGATTGCGTATGCGAACGCTTGTTGAATACAACAAACGTTTGGCGAGCCGCATTCCCCCGCAGGCGTAGTCAATTGGATATACGTATATAGTCTCTGATAACAACCCACCAATTACAATAATCTAATGAAATGGCCTGCCACAGTAATTTTACGAATATTGGCCACGACTTAAAGGTTTAACTCAACCCACTTACTTTTTCGATACGTTTATCACTACGACGAGAAACTTTCGGAGATTCTAAAATCAAAAGGGGTGGAGTGGAGAATGACACTCGTATGCTTATAGTTTCCTAGACTTGATTTACGCTCGACGAGATTGTTGTAAAAAGTGCATTCTTTAATCGTTTGAGGACGCCTTGATATCAAAGTAACTTGTTGCATGAAATAAATTTAAAATTTAGGCAAAATTTAGGCAAATCGAAAAAAAGCGTTTTCGTCCAGTGATATATATCCAACAGCCGAGAATTAAATTACAAACAACAAATATTCTTTGACAAAATGTCGTAAATTTTAGTAGGTGTTTGTATTGAAAAAACTATGGTCACTTCGAACACCTACTAAAATAAATTAAAGTAAAACAAGGCATTTTATTAATTTTAGACATCATGTTTGATAGAGCCATTTACTGCTTAAGACCTACACAATCGATATCTAAATAGAAATAATGTATAACTATAACTTTATTTTTTCAAAACAATTGGGTTCGATTGCCGAGCTGAGTACAGGTTTTTTTAATATTTATATGTATGAGTGCAGTTTTTCTTCATATTTAAAATTTATGACATGGTTCCTAAGAACCAGATCTTCGTATGTCTTATAGTTTCAGACTTTCCCATACTGACCGATTTCAATGAGACACCCTGTATAATTCCGTCATTTATTTACTAATCAAACTGAATTATCTCAGACAGAAAGCCTACTTTTTACGAAAATTTGTCAAATAATATTTAATTTTGTTGTTTGTAATTAAATTCTCGATCGATGGGGCTTGATGGCTCGATGTTTTATAGGTGTACACGAAATAATTCGACATTTTAGGGAATTCCAACTTCAGGTACCCCAGAAAGGTTCGATTTTCTTTCACTTCTTTCGAGTGCGTTTCATGGTGAGGTGCTGCGAGCGCATTTCACATAATCAATGTTACAAAACCAATACTCACTGCCTCATGAGACTGATGATGAAGTAGGCCACATCCTTGAACCCCAGCATGCCGGACCGCACCAGCATGTAGAACTCATCGGAACAGTCCAACTTAGGCTGGACGAAGTCGTACGTGAAGCCTCCAGTTGTGATGATCGGGGTGCCGCTGTTGCCGAGGAACTTGGCGATGCGCGCGACTGAGGCTGGGGGATGAGAGGCAATATTAGCAGAATTGTACATGCGCGCGACTGAGGCTGGGGACGAAAGAAAATATTAGAGGAATTGTACAAAATACTTGGGATTATTTTATATTGTTTTTATTATTTACAAATATTTAACAATTATTAACATTAACTAACTAATTATTATAAATATTTAACACGCTATTTTATGCCTTTTCTCTACGTTTGACCATTGTGGGAGGGGAAGAGCATAGAAACTCCTACGGATCGATCAAACGCTGTGGTAGAGGCACAGATTGTACGCACGTTTAGCAAATGGGGCTTTAGAGTGAAGCCAGACGAGCGTAATTTTGTAAGTCGTGAGTCGCAGAATTTCGGTCGCGTAATTTCTGCTGCATTCGGTTTAGCAAATGGGGCTTTAGGGTGAAGCCAGACGAGCGTAATTTTGTGAATCGTAGAATTTCGGTCGCGTAATATCTGCTGCATTCGATTTCATACAAAACTCCTGTTTCTTTCACACGGGGGCGCGCGGGCGTCGCAAAATTAGTAGGGTAGTATGAAACCGAATCACGCGACCGAAATTCTGCGACTTACGAGTCATAAAATTACGCTCGTCTGGCTTTACCCTTAGTCATTAATTGTGATAGATTGATAAATCATTCATTACGGTTATATCTACGATTGGGTACTGTTAAGTGAAATATCGTGCCTGATAAAAACCTATTGAAAACATCATGTGATTGATAGTCTAGTAGTCTATAGGGACTTAACCAACTCCACTATTGCCGGTCGTTTCCACCAACACCTAAGTGAAGAGTTACTTTTCAAATAACTCCAAGCAATGAAAGCTTTCTCATTAAAAGTAATAATAAGTTAAATAAACTTTTGTTTGCAAAAGACAATATTCAAGTTAGATTTTTAAATACCCTAAATTAATACAAACGTTAAAAGCCACAATGTGTATAAATGTTTGCTGGAAGAGATCTCTTATTAGAGATAAGCTCGCCTTTGTACATGTTTTTTTCATTATTAAGTGTCTGTATTCTGTTTTTGTGCAATAAAGTATAAAGTAAAGTAAAGTAAAGTAAATGTGTGAAATAAATGTTTGTTTGTTTCTTTCTTTCAATGAAATTTTCCAATACATGTTGAAAAAGGGGATGGTGTAATTTCCGCTGACTTTTTACTCACAAAGTGTGCGGCGGAAAAAGCTCTAACAACCGCTACTGCCTTGCCCTAAGCTCTGAGCCAATAACCATTTATGGCCTTATGATTTGTGCCGATATAAAAAGAAAATTGCATTTCCCGCAAAAGCTCTGTCGAAGCAATACGTTATGCTTCTGAAGAATTAAAATCACCATACCTTTCTGGGATACCTCAACTTGAAATTCCCTAAAATGTGGCATTTTTCGTGTACACCTGTCGTATTTGCCGATATCATCGTGATGACTATTTTGACATCTGTCATTTATTTATTTATTGCCTGTCGCCGTTTCAGGTTCAACAAAATGCTGTCCATCGGTCCCGATACTCCCGATCTTCGTCTGTCCGGTTTTTCTTTTCTACAGGTTGCGTTCAATCTCACTCAATCTGATATTTTGTTGATTCAGTTTTTGGATTTTTTATAAAACGGCGGACTTATCGGGATTACAAAGGTTAAAATACTTGATAAACAATATGAAAATCGTTTTTTTTTTTTTTGTTTTTTTTTTATTTGGGAACTGAGTCCACAGCACGATATACATTATTATAACTTAAAAATATGATTGAACATAGGCCAATTAAGGACTCTTATTTTGTGACCTTATCATGAAAATGGATAAAAATAAATCAATTATTAAAAACAGGCAGTAAGCAGGAAATTAATACAACAAAATGGGAAATATGAGGAGAGGATGTCCTTTGACTGTAAAATGTGTATTTTGTGTGTATCGTCAGTAAAATATTTACAAATAATTGCCCAAATATCGGGCGAAAAACGCGAAGATGTCCACTTTCTCCAGCTTGCCCCTCTTCCAACGATAAACGTAATGACAATTTTCCCGCAACGTTGGGCAATAAAAACAAAACTCAGGCAATAAACTATAGCCATTATTACAACAGCCGGATGAAATGATTTCGTGTTAAATGGAAAATAGGAATGATAGTGAACTTTTATGATTGGAATGGTAGCAAAATAGGTGATAAAAAATGTAACCATGTGGGTGTTGCTTCTGCTGTTGTTGCTATTGAAAACTTTTTCTTACATACTCATCTACTTTCAAAGCTATGTATTTGTCGCGTGCGCCCAATAAATGTCAAAAATAGAAAAAAATATCTAGTGGGTTTCATGCTTGCCTCTCACGCAGGAGGTGCAGGTTTGAATCCCGGTGCTGACCATGTACCAATGAGATAAGTCATTTATCTTATGGTCGTTAGACGGACACTCTAACGGTGAGGAAATCTTTATTACTCCATAGCTGCGGCGATGGGCTTGCCCCCTTTCACGCAAAATGGAGTATTGAATCACTGGCTGAAAGTGGGCACAGTTGTGCCTCTGCCACCCCGTATGGGAAAAGACGTGACGCTTTGTTTATTGTGTGTAAATAGAAAAAACAAAGAAGAAACAATTCACAATTCACAATTCTTTATAGCCCACAATAATTAAGTTACCAGCATAATCTTCTGCTATACCCTGTACTATAATGAAGCCATGATAATAAATCCGCACCCACCCTTTAGGAGATGATTAAATACGATAATAACAAACAATAAAGTTTTATTACACAATTCGGGATAGAGTAGCTAAAGAAGATGATAATTATTCAATTGGACAAAATTTCATGAATAAAGAAACCTAGCCTAGAAGCATTTTATTGTCGCTAGCGTGATTTAGATTAAATCATGGTAGCTGCTACAACCTGCTACCTACTGCTACTGCAAAGTATTTTTAACCGACTTCCCAAAGGAGGAGGTTTACAATTCGTCCGGCTGTTTTTTTTTCATTATCAAGACAAGACAAAGTCTGGTGTCGGCCATAAGCTCCTTAAGTAATAGGAACAAGAGAATGGCTTCAATGAAACTCTGGATAGTATTCGTGAGGAAACCTTTGATCTCCATAGTGCGGCGAAGATCTAGTTTCCTGTCACGAATAATAGGCTTGCGTCCTAGGTAATCCAATCAATCTAGGAACAAGGCTTAAGTTGTGAAGCATTATAATGTATATATTACAATATTTTTTAAAAAGTCAATCTTGTGCAAAAAAAGACAGCATCATATTCCCTCTCATTTGAGTTTTCTTAAGCTAGCCTTTGTATTGTACATTGTTATTATTTCATGTATTTTTTGTGTATCTTTTTTGTGGAGTATAATAAAGAAATTACCAATTATGAATTTGATGGCACTTTTACATGAAGTCACTCTGTCGTTATTATATTACATAGAACTCAGGAACAAAAGTTCCGTTTTGACAGTTCATAAAAAGTATCTATTTTGACTAGCAGTACGCAAGCCAATTTGACGTTTTCTTTAAAAAAAACTTACTGAAATCCTGAAATCATTGTTTAACGATTGCATTCACATCCTATTTCTAAGCATTTCCTTTAATAAAGAAATCGCAGTAAGGAACCTTAGACTTGGCATGACTTTGTCTGGATTTCATTACTTTTTAGAGATAAACAAGCAGCTCCATCGAGCTTGGCTAGCTTTTTACAGAATGTTTTTGGATAATATTTACCAAATTACATATTCAAAGCACGGATTTCAGTTTCACGCATGGATTCTCAACATATTTTTTGCGAACGCGCCAAAAGTTGTATCAACGTGATTGCAGAAGGTTTCGCTGAAACAGCAAATATTGTAGAGAACTCTCTTTGGCATTATAAAGAATAGAAAACGTTGATATTTTTAAAAAGAAAATCATGTCACAAGTTGTTGGAGATAGAGAGAGAGAGAGAGATAATAAGTCTCTTACTCAAAACCAAAATTGAATCGTCAAATATTTTACTTTTATCTTGATAAAAGTAGCAGCCGTAAATCAAACCGGACTGAGCTGGCCTGCTATTCGAGTTGAGGCCTGTTCCCCTAGATGGGGACATGGATAGGCTACATTTATTTAGAAAATCTCTCCCGAAGTCCTGTTCTTCTAAATTGAAAGGGATCTAAGCTCATTACTTTGATTTAATATTAAATAGATGGCCGTTCTAATTGATTCTTGAGAGGCTTTCAAGAGTATTGAATTCCGCATCGTTTATTTACCTTCAGAGTGCTCTAATGAGGGGCACAATAATTTTGGGCTATTCAGGCCAAAGACAAACATGTTGTTGTGTTGTCGCAAATAGTGGTGGTCGTTATTACGACAACAGATTATATAATGCGTTATTTGTGCGCAACGAGCAACACTGTTGTCGAAAACTCAAGCATCCTGTTATCCTGTTATCCTGTTGTCGTTAGTTATCGTTGCGTTTTACATTGTTGAAGTCGCGCGCTGTTGTCGACTTTGCTGCTGTTCTCAATAATGATTAGCCAATGACGCGACGCCGCCGCCGCCGCCGTCCGGCCGTCTGACCAATGGGGGGTGGGGTGCGTGCGCTCTGTTGCGTATGATAATGTTTTTTAGTTGATAAAGTGACTATGATGTTTATAAATGGGAATAACTGTGTGTAAATAGAATAACAAAAATTGTAAATTTAAAAATGTATATCTAAAAAAATGTAAATAAGATCAATGAACTACTAAATACGCCGCCGGTATTACCATAATTCCAAAGTGTTTCCGGATAATCGATTATCAATTAATCGATTAGTAGGTACCTTAATAATCTAACTAATCGATTTGTTATCGATTCAATCGATATAATCGGTTAAATCCATACTATCGATTCTTATACTTGTACCAAAAATTCGATTATAATCGATTAGTCGATTATAATTACTGTCTCTGATGATTAAATCGATTATATCGATAGTATCGATGGTGAGAAGCAAAACAATATAATCGATAAAATCGATAGTATCGACACAATCGATTAAATCGATAAAATCGATGCCAGATCGATTTGTTAGATTTTTTATATGTACTTAGGAGAATCGATTAATAATCGATATACCATCGATTATCCGGCAACACTCCAAATAATCAGTCTATAATTCATTCAAACAACTAGTTTCTCAAATATATTTAAATTTACGAATACGAAGTATTGACAATAATTTTGACAGTCCTATGCCTGTTTAAAGTATGAAGGGAAGAACTGATAATGAGCAAGAACATAAATAATGATATTGTCAATCTGCGATTCATTCAATTATCGTTTTACCAAACAGCAATATAACAGGATAACAGGATAACAGTTTACGACAACAGTTATTTTGAAATAACACAACAGTGTTGTTCGTTATTGCAAAACAGCCGTTATTGCCACCACTAGTCGCAAATTCAGATGCGCCCTCTGTGGCCTTTATTGGGCAATAATGGCATTGGTGATGGTATGGCTTTGATGACCTCTGAGGCGCAGCGGTTGTGTTGCGGCTCTCCACAACGGCTGCGTCACAGAGGTCATCATAGCCATATGCAGAGGCCAATCATAATTCATAATTTCTTTATTGCACACAAAAAAAAAGTTAACAAAGCACGGTAGGTAATATAAAGTGTACAATGGCGAGCTTATCTCTAAAAAGAGATCTCTTCCAGCAAACCAAGTTTTGATGAGAGAGGTTGATAGCTGAGCGGGGGTAGACCCATGTGTATAATAATAAAATTAAAAGGTTGCATACATAATTATATAATATGCATTCTAAAATTTACTTATATCCTAGACATAAAGACTAAAATAATATAAATATGATAGATACCTATATAACATTATACTTTTTAAATAAATACAAAAATATATTATATGTATATATGCGAGAGGTCCCGAATTTGATTCCCAGCTGGGGATAATGTAACACAAACAATAATGTAGGTACCATTAATATGTATGTTGTAGTATTATCCACTTCTCCATACGTTTTGGGCTGGTCAAGTTCAACATCGAAGTTCACTGTGATGGTAGGTATTTATACAGGGTGACTGGTAAGTCGACCTACATACGTTGGGAGATGCTAGCACGGATCAAAACCAACCATTATGCTATGGGCTCGTAATTTTTGCCCCTTCTCTTCGTTTGACTACTGCGGGAGAGGAAGGGCGTAGAAACTCTCATATATTGATTTTCAGATAATAGAAATACAGGACTTTAAAAAAAAATGTATTTGAAGGATATCTATCAACAACACACTATATTTCACACATTCCTGTTAAAAATTGCAGCCGCAATACATTTCAAAATTGGGACAGATGTCAAGACATAATGTAAGAATAATAAACGCTTCAGAGCTTCTATTTATTTTCACCATGTTGACAGTTAAATCAAATTACATCCCTGAATGGCGGCTTTCTCGTACAATATTACCAAGGCTCCAATTAAAGGAAAACCCGCTGTTCGTAATTAAATCATCGCTTGAATACAGAAGTAATTATATCCGCTCTTCCGCTCGTTTTCCTGGCCGAAATAGAAAAATATTTGACATAAAAATTAGGGGAAGTTATGCTTTCATCCCTTACAACAGATATTTTCGGACGTCTTGGTGTCACCTGTCATGCACCTTAAGGGGTGTGTCTTTGTGATAGCCTAACCCCGAGTTTCACGAAACAAGCAAATGCTTAGCAACTAAAACAAATGACTATGTATCCTATGAGATTCTCGCGATTAAATTAGTTAAGTGACAACTTGACAGGCCATAAACAATTTATGACAAAGTCAAAATACAGTTGCGCTTGTAAAGTGTGTAGGGTGACCAACTTACCCTGAACCAAAATAGGACATAAATTTTAATTATTTTTTGTACAAAAGAAAAAAAAATTGGTTGCCTGTAAAGTCGGTATACGGGCGAAAGTTTTACGTGACAACGACTTTGAGTGGTAAAATAATTTTAATGTGAATATTCATTCGTATAGTAGGAAGAAGGATGAAATAATATTAACAATTTAAAACATTTATTTATACAAAGAATTATATTTAAAACATTAATTTATACAAAGAATCTCGCACTGAATTTCATATTACCACAACATTGTGATTACTACAACATAACCTATTCACTTATGTCTTAGTCATTTATTTCATCATGTTATATTATCAGTCTGAAATTATTTACCTTTGCTGTTTGAATTGTTGCGATGGACGAAACTACCTTCACATTATCACTACACAATTGTTTTACAATTAACTGGCAACGTGTAAACTTGTATGCAGGCGCCTAAGCGAAATAGAAGCGCAAGACATGAACCGGTGTGTATGCCTATCTCTCTCACTCTCTCTCTCTCGCTCTGTCTCTCTCGCTCTTAGGCGGGCTAACTGTGCTCGAGTGGAAGGGACGCGTGCCTTTCACTTTTTATGTCTGTCTCTCTCGCTCTTAGGCGGGCTAACCATGCCCGAGTGGAAGGGACGCGTGCCTCTCACTCGCTCTCATTGTGAGCGCATAACGTGAGCGGAGCGTAACGCAGTTTCTTTAAGTGTCACCCGGCAAACCAATTTATAAGACGTTGTCACGTCAAAATAAATAGGTAATGACTTAGCGAGCTATCATCTACAGAATAACATTCCTCACCAATAGAAATTAGGTTACTTTGTTGCTACACGACCCCGCAGTCACCCTGTATATCCATTAAGTTTGAACTTAGAAATAAAATATTATATTTACTAATTTAGTTCTTTAATAAAAATAGAAATTTAAAAATAAATATTTTTAAGGCTATTATCCGCTTCAGGCATGGATACACTCTTGAAAGGAAAGTTTTAACCTTCCCTTTCATTTAAATAGGTGGGTACCGAAAATATGATTTTACAAGACCAACTGAGATACTCCCTGAATACTGAAAGATTACCCAAATGTAACAAACAAGCGATTAAACTTTAAAAAATGTAAAAGTTTGTCAAGAGATTAGCAAGCTGTCTGGGGGTTAGTCTTATACCCTGTTTATAAAACAATGGTCAAATATAACAGGTAATTAATCGAATATTGATACAAAATAGTTATATGTAACTCATTCCAGCATGTCAGGAATGAATTTCAATAACAATCTGTTACAAACTCACAAATACTTAATTGCTCTTCTAGAAACCGGGCTTTCTCATCGTGTTTTTATTTCGACGCTTGTCTGCCTCGGAGAAAATGTTTCTTCAGAAAAAAGTTATTAATAACAAGGAGGAAAATTATGGTAGGTACCTACTATGAAATTAAATAATCGGCCAAGTGCGAGCCGGACTTTCACATGAAGGGTTCCGCACTATCGTAAAAGAAAAAGTACAAAAAAATACATTTATTTTAAGAGGAGAACCTTTTTTTTCGTTTAGTTGGGTCATTTTTATTTACGGTTCGTGGGATAGAGCCTCTGACATACAGATGGACAGACAGACAGACGGACAGACAAACGAACAAACAGCGGAGGCTTAGTAATAGGGCCCGTTTGGCACCCTTCGGGTACGAAACCCTAGAAAGATGCAAGCTTGTTCCAGACGGGCGATTAAAATATCAGAAAACGTAGCACAAAATAAATTAAATTAGAAAATAAAATCCAATACAGAGATATGAAAAATATAAATAAATAATGGGAGATTGTTTATTGCACAGAAATATTAAAGAGGCAAGAAATATTATTAAGCAAAGGGCAGCTTATCTCTAAAAAAATATTTCTACCAGCAAACCTAGGCAGGACAGATTAATGGCCGATCCCAACCTGTCTCTATCCGTGATCTGCAGATTACGCGTTACATTTGACAGTTGCGCTATGGTATTTATGTCAAAATTGACACTAGCAATCTCGAATCTGCAGATTAAGGATAGAAGATAGGTTATTAATTTCGGCCGTAAGTAAGCAAGAAGGGGTGATCTGAACATGAACAATGAAACAGATGGGATTATTATTCATGTGTAAATTAGTTCGTAATCAATCTATCTAGCTGAGGCTTTTGACATTTCACAAAAAGTGTCAAATAAAGTTATCTGACTGTTTATTCGTCTCATGAGAATCCCAGCCTTAGGTCTGTTATTTTATTGCGTGATTGAGGTAACAAACATGGGGCACAAAATACGTGACGCTATGTTATGTCAGAAGGGAGGACAGAAGGTGGACCAAGGCAGGAAGAGTGGACGCGAACAGGGAGAAGAGCAGCGGGCAGACCACCGGCCCGATGGTCAGATGACATTGTCAAGGTGGCTGGTGGACAGATGGACAGAATGGCAGGGGACAGATGCGAATGACATGCTTTGAGAGAGGCTTATGCCCAATAGTGGGATGATACGGGCTGATATGATGATGATGATGTTATGTTAACTGCTGGTCAACAGTGGATCAGGTTGGCCCAGGACCGCAACAAATGGCGTAATGAAGTGGAGGCATTTACTCAACAGTGAGTGCTGGAGGCTGGATAGATAGATAGATAGATATCTTAAGACTTTAGGTCATAATCATAATATTAGCACTAGAAATAGAAATAAGATTGCTATGCCCGCGTTCAGACTCAGTAAGGTTGCTCACTCTTTTATGGGAGTATGTGTTAGTTTTTATAATAAAAAAATACCTAATGAAGCAACGGACCTACCAGAAAGGAGGTTCAAAAACTATGTCAAAAACGGCCTATTGAAGAAGTCTTATTACAGTGTAAAAGAATATTTAGATGACAAAACTGCATGGTCTTTACCATCTCAGCGCACAGAAATCCAAAGAGGGGCGATGGACTGAGTCAGTACGTCTCTCCTCGGTGTATTTCCTTAGACTTAAGTAGAAATACATAACATTGTATTTTTAAGGCTCTAATATTTTAAAAGAGGTACGGGGGAGGTTTCTTGCCCTTCTTTGCTCCATCCCTAAGCCCACGACTTCCGAACGGGCGGTAGTATACAAAAATATTAATATTATGTTGACGTTGACTAAGTAATATGTATGATTTTATGGTCAGTATTTTTTTTGAATTGAATTGAATTAACAAAGCACGGTATTGAATTGAATCAACAAAACAAAACATAATTACCCAGTGCAAAATCGCAGGAAGGTCCGAAGAAAACATGCGCGCAGTCGTAAGTATACGCGTCGATTGCCGAGATGATAGCGTAGGCTGCATCACAGTCTTCAACGTCGTATGTGGTCCACTCGAGCTGCAGCCAGGGTGGCATGGTGGCCAGGAATGATGGCTGCTGGATGGCCAGCTCGAAGACTGGCTCCACCTGGGGGTACAGACAAGTAAGTTTAATTAAGCGTTGGTTTTTTAATTACATCGATAAATCCTTTATAAAAAAGCAACGACAAATTAATAATTACAACTAAGCTAAACTAGTGAATGGCTTGAACTGAAAACCAGCGTTACGTGCAGCTCACTGCTATTACGTAACATATGCTGAGTTCATTTTGACATTTAAACCTTAACCATAAACTGTAGGTATCTACTATTTTTTATTAATATCCCTGTTTATTTGTCAAAAAAATATATTTCTATTTCTATTCCTAGTTATAACTAAACTAGATGAAAAATATCGCCCAGATCACTGCCGGGCGGGAGGGTGACTAAAAAGCTGGCACACCGTTACCTCTCTGTATCGCAATCTCTGTGCCACACCGTTTGGGAAATGTGGTGACGCTATGTGATGATAAGCTGAGTAAAGAAAATAATACTTACAGCTGGCGACGACGCCAAATACGTTGTATTCTTTGGGAGTAACAGCGCAGCCCTAACTTTACAGCTACCTTCACTGTCACACAAGTGTTCACATTGCCGTTGCCTCGGCTCCTCTCCTCGACAATTCTGGGCCACTATCACAGACACCCCCGACAGCACTAGCCACGAAATGAGCCACTGCATTTTGTCGACAACTAAAACTGACGATAACTTAGCACATCACTAATTTATAAGCACTAAGCATGTCAAAGTAATTTAGAGATTTATAAACTACATTTTCTAGCCCTGGCTGTTGATTGAAATTGCACTGTAGCCAGGTGTTATCTGAAACAAAATAGAAAATTAATGTTATTTTTCAATTTTTACAAGCATTCGTTATACTAGGGATAAATGTCAATAAACTAAACATACAAAAATGTTACAAACCGGATAATGTATTCAATTATAACTCATATCAATAATGTTATTTTAAGCCTTAGATAATTCTTTATCACGTTGCTATTCTAAATTTAATTAAGAAACCTGTATCTATAGATTTCCAGTATCATAATTGACTATAGTAAGTATTGAATAATAATAATAATAATTTGCGATTTGGATTGTCATCGGTCATCGATCGAATATGATTGATTACAATATGTACGTAGTACCTAGTCACCCCCGAATCGAATTAAGATGTAGTCATAAATTCGTATATATTTCGAATATATTTATTGCACATATCAGAAAAAAAACACAAACAATACAGAAAAGGCATGAACAAAGGCAAGCTTATCTCTAAAAAGAGATTTCTTCCAGTAAACCCAGGATGGACAGGAAATTGTGTTCTATGTATACATATCGGGTAACCAATTTTTATCGTTATTATCATGGACGATCTATTGAGTCCCAAAATAGACTTCTCTTTAGTACTTACTCGTTTTCTAACTTACATTATTACAATGGTAGATAGATATTCAGGTCGACACAGTTCTGCCGATAACCCTTTCTCGCTAGTAGCTAATCTAAATTAATCGTTTCAAACCACAATATTTACTCTAGAAAGTTACCTACTCGTATAAGAATAGTTTGCAATGCCCACTTTATGGTTTCTTTGGAACGGAACTCTTGTCCAACGAAGATGCACGTAACAAGTTGAAAGAGCCAGCGACAAAAGATCAAAGGTTAGTTGTGGAAATCTTACAGTTGGTATTCTGAACAAATAAATCTGGAACCGCTTTAAAGAATTAAATGTAGCCCATTAATGTTTCCACCGAGGGGCAGGTATTTTACCCAGGTTCAAGTAATATTAATCTCCTGATAGAGATAAGCTCGCCTTTGAACATGTTATTTCAATTTTTAATTGTCATAATGTATTGATTTGTGTGCAATAAACTATATTGAATTGAATTGAATTAAGCTACCACGCTGGCTCAGTGCGGGTTAATGGAGGGGTTTTAAGACTATTACATAGTATTAGTTAGTAATAGTAGCCGGGACCTACATAATATACGCGTGAGAAGAAGCAGAAGAGTACAAACTTGTCAGAAAGGAGCGTGAATCCCACAAAAACACTGAGATCGGAACCTAAGAATTAAATATCATTAAAATCTCAGTGATATCCAAGAGGAGCCCAAATATTAGTCGGCAGACCAACTACAGGATGGTTCACATAGCGAGCATAACAGTAAAATAACGGACGTTATTTATACAGGACCGAATTCAATGGCTTTTACGTAGGAAGCCCTATAATCAACAGAAACGAGTTAACACCTACCAAAAAATCATCCTGCAGGATGTACTTAATCTAATGTCAAGTGATTACCAGCAGATAGGCCTGCACTACAGGGTCCGGCTAAAATATTGTACAAGTCTTGAAAATACACGAAAAATACTACCAATAATACTCCGACAGAGTTATGAGAGGATAGGTGGCGGTTCCAGTGATAATTGTTCTAAGTGCTGAATCGATATATTGACTTCAAAGAAATATGAGTATACTTCAGGAGTTCATAAGATGTAAGAGAGTAAGAAATTATTGGATGTTATGAGAATATTGACAATAAATAAGTTAGCTTCCTTTTGCAATATTTACGTAGTTTACGTATATTGTACAGGGAAGCGTATCATGCAACTTCTAAACGAATTAACGCAAAATGAGAAACTATACTTTGTAAGGGACATCATTCTGAGCAACTTTAATTATGAAACCGATTTGATCAGAGCAACTTTATTTTTCGCTTCCCAGTACACCAGTGGCCTGAGTGGGTCAGCTGATTTGTATGGAGAAGAGAAAAATAATGTTGCTCTGATCAAATCTGTTTCATAATAAAAGTTGCTCAGAAGTCCATTGATTCTCATTTTGCGTCAATTCATTTACACCTTGTTTACAGGATGTAACAGAAATGTGTAGTCATATTTTAGGAGGTTGTTAGGTACGTCACTGTGAGCAACTTGCTCTATGAAACCTATTTGATCAGAGCAACTTTATTTTCACTTCTCCCATACAAATCAGTTTAGGTCAGGCCAAAATGTACTGGGAAGTGATAAATAAATTTTCTCTGATCAAATCGGTTTCAATGGAAGTTGCTCAGAATGATGTCCCTAACAAACTCGTTTCTCATTTTGCGTTAATTCATTTACACCTTGTATACTTTATTGCACACACAGTAAATAACAGGTAACATTTTAGTGAAAATATTAGTGTAAAGGCGAGCTCATCTCATCTCTATATTTCAAATGACCAGGGGCCTAATGCTGCTCTGAGAATTTCATTACTATTTCATTACTATTCCATTGCAAACACCCAAAATGGCGTCATTTGGTATTCTCCTAAATTATTATCCTCCTTGATTGGGTGTTTGCAATGGAATAGTAATGAAATATAAGTGAAATTCTCAGAGCAGCATTAGGGCCCTGCTTTGCAAATTCGAATATTGCTTCAAAACGGTTCAACCTGGAACTCACCGAATCCATTATCACTTATCAGATCCTCTTGGATCAATTGGTACAAGGGCCGGTCAATTGGAATTCCATTTGTTAAAAGTTAAATAAGACCCTTTGTGTGTTCGGGGTTTCTCCAGTTTTACTTGAGCACTCAAGGTTTTGGGGATAGAACAAATGGATTACGATAATATTTAAGTAGGGCTTTAGAAAGGGTTCTGACTTTAATTCTCAATCGACGATGGTACAGCTTACCCAACGATCTTTTGGTGGAACTAAAAACATTAAGTATTGGGCGTTTATATGTGTGCGTTTATATGTTTCTGGTTGCCACGCAGTTCAGTTCAGTTCAAAAATTTTATTGAATCATACATATTACTTAGTCAACGTCAATATAATATTAATATTTTTGTATACTACCGCTCGTTCGGAAGTCGTGGGCTTAGGGATGGAGCAAAGAAGGGCAAGAAACTCCCCCGTACCTCATTTAAAATATCAGAGCCTTAAAAATACAATTTTATGTATTTCTACTTAAGTCTAAGGAAATACACCGAGAAGAGACGAACTGACTCAGTTCATCGCCCCTCTTTGGATTTCTGTGCGCTGAGATGGTAAAGACCATGCAGTTTTGTCATCTAAATATTCTTTTACACTGTAATAAGACTTCTTCAATAGGCCGTTTTTGACATAGTTTTTGAACCTCCTTTCTGGTAGGTCCGTTGCTTCATTAGGTATTTTATTATAAAAACTAACACATACTCCCATAAAAGAGTGAGCAACCTTACGACACAGGGTATCCTAGTGTGAGGGGAGGTAAAAGCAATTTATGACAAACAGTTTATGTTACGAAGTAGCAAAGGTTCCGTCTAGAAAAAAGACCCCGAAGTACACGAGGGAGAGTCAAACGAAGAATGTTGGAAAATTTGTAGTTTATAAACGCAATCTCTATGGATTTATGCCTGTCATTACTTGCTCTCAGCTATTGTGATATCGTCTAGAACGTCCAAAATTAAAATCTCAATTTATCTCTTCAATCCTTTGTGTTTATTACCTCGGACCAACAGCACATTGGTAATTGGATTGGGTATTATGGGTCAAAGATTTGAACCGATTACAGACCAAAAGCTAAGCTATGTCAGCTCGCATAGCTATGTGAGCAAAGTAAAGTTTGCGAAGCTAAAATTCCATGGACTAGTGATTTCACGGTGGTCGCTCCTCAGGAGAGGCGGAATCGAATCCGATGCTGATTATGTTCCTATCTTTAGAAGGTACTCCACTGAGTACACTAGTAGCTAGTAGCTGCGGCGATGGGACAGCCCTGCTGTTACTGCTTTTGCTGTTGTAAAATGGAGTATTGAATAAATTTGCTATAACATTATGTTTAATTCCTAAAATAGTATTTGTCTGTTACTTCACTATGGTCTCTATTTTTAACCGACTTCAAAAAAGGAGGGGGTTCTCAATACGGTTGTATGTTTTTTTACATTATTATTTTTAACCCCTTCACCCGCAGAAGCACACCACTCGAACAACCAAACAATGGAGAACTATTGTTATATAAGATGTGTCGGCGAACCAGTGTGAGTACCCCGAAATTGGTACTATTTATGATTTCAAAAATTCGTTTTTTGTTTGAGAGGGTTACTTACTCAAAAACTTGGTCTTATTTTTTGAAAATCAGGTATCGGTCCAGTAGATCACTACATGAAAATATCTGAAAAGATACATGAAAATATCTTACATAACGTATTAACGGTAAACAAAATCACGTATTGCTTTCTTTCCGTGACTGTGGGCTGAATGAAGGGACCGATATTCGTCTAAGTATATTGTGTAATATGTGTGGACGTATCAGCCAGAACACAGATGTTGTAGGCTCGTGTTCGTGTTTTTAGACGACATTCGCAACGCGAGCAGAGAGGAATGAGTAATACGTCTCGAAGACGGTTTTTTTTTTAGTTTTTAATATTGTGAATTATTACTAAAAATATTATCATACTTACTATCTTAATCGGTTAACTAGTTTTGTGCGAATGTACGTCAGCAACTTCTTATGGAACAATACGAACATACATGCATAAACTCCCTCACTCCACTCAATCTTGTATAATTAATTTATGAGCAGTGATCAGTATTTCCAATTTAAGAACAGATTGGTTCGACAGGATTTTAATTTAACACGCAAAATCAATTTATTCGAGTAAATATCACGATGTTATTAAAAGATAGGTTGCGGTCGACATTTTCATAACAATTATCATGACATGCTATTCGGATCGCGGGGTCGGAAGCTGAAAAAGATACATAAAAACATAGGCTTTTAACTACAACATGGTAGGTAAATAAAATAAATTTGAAAACTGCACATTTCTGTCTTTCTATATACAAAAATATTTAATTTGGTTCACATGGATGACATAATACTTTAGTTTTTTATGTGAAAACCTAATTACACATGTTAAGCTCTCCAAGTATGATCGGAACCCTTGTTGCGCGAGTTTTACTCGCACTTGACCGTTTATTTCAATATTTCTTGTATTTCAGTATTTGTTGGTTGAGCGGCAACAGATATACACATTCTGTGAAAATTTCAACTCTCTAGCTATTACGGTTCGTGCTGAAGAGCCCTCTGACGGACGGACAGACCGACGGACAGCGTAGGCTTAGTAATAGGGTCCCGTTAGGCACCCTTCGGGTACGGAACCCTACAACCAATGAAAGGGTTAACCCTTCAACCATTGTGGCCTAAATTAATCATCCCCATGACATATTTCAATTTGGCTTGTCGATCGGGGCATTGCTAATTCATTCTTCAAGCTTTGAGGAACAATGGCATTGAAACCTTATATTTGTTGTAGCTTTGAACCTTTTGCTATACATTATACCATTAATTATTACCATTCTGACTCAGAAGAAGGAGATGTAATATCCTCATTGTGTTGGTCTATCTACCTCGTATTTCTATGGTATTGTTTACTTTAATGGTTTCATAGCTGTATGAATGTCGGATATTTAGGAAATATATTACAATTACTTACCATACAGATCAGCTGAGCGCTAGGCCCGAAATGTACTGAGTTAATAAAAATAAAGTTGCTCTGATCAATTCGGTCCCATAGTGAAAGTTGTTCAGAATGGTGTCCCTAACAACTATCTTTTGACTTGTACACCCCTTTCTGTTACACCCTGTATAGGTACAAGAAAAAGGTATCTACGGCTTCAGGAAGACCTAATTCCGAAATCCGAGTAATTTCTGTCGTTTTGAAAGCAATCAAAACGACAGAAATTACTCTTAAATCTTTAATATGAAGGAGCGTTAAACCAATAAAACGGTTATTAGGTTTTTTTATACGCAGATAATCTCTGTGAACGTTTTTCCTTATATTAACCGCACCCCCAATGTAGGTTTCCAGTTTCTTCTTTTATTTTCGACATATTTAGCTTTTGTCGTATCAACTAGGCTTTTGCAGTTACAGAAACTATAACTCAATTATCTATAACTGACTGGTGGCTCTATATCTTCAAAACGTCTAACTTGAAAGATGGAAGACGAAGAGTCTGATCTGGGGGCAATTATGGCGCTAAGATCCTCTCCATAGGCGAGATATCGATTTTAATACCTCATATTTCCGTCGCAAACGACGTCAATTCATACTTGTTTCGATCGAAATTAGGTCGAGATATCTCGGTTGATCGTAAGACGGGTCGTGAGAAAAGATTTTTTTGCTTTCGACGGAGATATTCGGTATCCAAAATCGATATTTCAACCATGGAGATGATCTCATAGCGCGAGAATCCAGGGCCTGAAGACACGATGCTGCTGATGCTGCACGAGATGTACTGTCCCTCGGCATGCGTCCCTTCTCCCTTGAGTTTTCTTCCCCGTTACTTACTTTCCAGCAAGGCAATTACGACAATATTTCATGCGTCGGCCGCGCAAACACAAAAATGCAAACGTATAGAAACGTGCGTTGAATGATAAATTACTCAACAAGCTTTTGTGCAAATATGTGTTTAATTTTGATGAGCAGACGGACAAATGTATGTGTGTTTCAGCATTTGTTCAGGCCGTACGGATTGAACAAACAGCGTGAAAATTAATATCACAATCAAGACAAAGGGCACTTTTGTGTTCGTAGAGCAATAGCATGATTCTCGCGCCTTCGATATACGGATATCGAGAACTATATTGACAGATTCCCATACAGAACCACTCGATATAGGTGTAGATATCGTATATCGAATGCGCGAGAATCATACCCCAGCGGGTCGATTCTCGCGCCTTCGATATACGGATATCGAACCAATATTGACAGATTCCCATGCGAAATCACTCCATGAGAATCATGCTCCAGTACTTCACACTCGAGAGACAAATCCCATTTCCATGAGGAAACCTTATTAGATTGTCTTACTCTTAAGGCGTGTCTCTTGTAATAAACAGCTTGATCTGAGCTCTGGCATCTGGTAATGAAAGTCCTTAACTGTGTTTCAAACAAGCCATGCAGAGGATCCATTGTTCTCTATTTCAATCAATGTCTCTACATGCGAATTGATGCTACAGTAATCTCTAGATACGACGTGTGTGACTTAAGCCATGTGAGCATAGCGTCACGCTTTTTCCTATACGGGGTGGCCGAGGCACAATTGTGCCTACCTTTGGCTAACCGAAACTAGTTTTGCTCTTGTGCCACTTTTAACTTTAAATCGTTTCTTTAGTGCCTTTAAGACCACGAATATAGTGAATCTATGTAATTGTGAGCCGGATGCATCCGATTACAGTTTATTCGTGATAAGAATGCAGTAAAATTAAAATTAAAATCTGTTAACATACTCACAGGACCAGGACACAAACTTCGCGTTCGAAAGTTTGCCTTCAACTGGTCACTGTGAACTTGGCTTGATAATTGGAAACGATTTGATTGGTTACGGGGCGTGGCTAGGCCGCCGGACTTTACTGCATTCTTATCACGAATAGACTATAATACTTATGACGAATACTCACAGGAGACTCACAGTCATGCTGTCACTATCTCGTTCGGGAAATACTCAGACAAACAGAACATTGCAGCACGGTAGTTGGACTGCAGTCCGTGTACTCCTATAAATCACCTATACTGAGTTTTTATAGTCCAAGTGCTTTGTTGAAAAGCTTCTAAGTGCACAAAACCGTGCTACGTGCTTTTCTCTGTCTGAAGAAGCTCGGTTGTGACCTACTTAATGCCTGTAATAGTCGGAAAGTGTACTGCACTGTCATCTAACTTACTTAATCCTGTGAAGCCCCTTTGTTCATTAATTCAAATTGGCGGAAAAATGAGGAAAACTCTATCAGTTTTCCTTAAGTTCCCGAGCAATACACGTCAATTTGGCGATAATTACGTCGATTTGCTTTTGACAAATTCCGTTATTTTCAGGTCCTCGAGTACGGTTTCTGCATCGCCTCCCACGGTCCCGTGTCATTGAGGTACCACGTTGAATTTAGAATGTCCGGATGGATTGCCAAACTGAAAAGCCGGTCCGAACGGGTCGCTCCCTTCTGGAGTCGCTGTGAATTAGTGAATTATAGGCCTACGGGAAGTACCCTATGGGTTTTGGGTCCATTGCGATTACTATAAAAATCCAAGAATTTTACAGCAAAAACGGACGTAGCGTCCGATTGCGTTGACCTAGAAGGTTTATTCATTCTCAGCTATATGCGACCACAGATCTTTACAATTGATATAAATTTCAGCTTGATACTTTTACGCGTTCTTGATGTAGAAGGTCTTGACACACAGACGGATGGACGGACGGACGGACAGACAACAAAGTGATCTTACAATGGTTCCTTTTTTCCTTTTAAGGATCAGAACCCTAAAAATTAAGAGTGTGCTCATATAAAGACGTACTCAAGTATTTTTATTAAATCTTTATTTTAAATAGTTATAAAAGCATAACTCTTGCTGAGTGACAAATACACACCACTGCTAAATGTTGCTAATGGTGTTACTTCAGCTATCCATCAGATTGACAGACAGAAAGGTAAATATTTCGGTTCGGATTTAGGTGTGAATCATAAAGTTCAAAGACGAACGACGAACTCTATTAATACAATCTGTTGCTAACTGTACTTGTTACAATCCTTTATGGCCAAGTGCGAGTTGTTTTTCATTTAAATAATAATAGTCGAAAAAGGCTTTGGCCCCTAGCGGTAATACTCTTTGGCCCCTAGCGGCAACAACCCGATCTAATTTTTATAAATGACGTAAACAACCGTTTCAATAAGATTTAAGATTCAGAGTTACTCTGATGCAATAAATATGGCTCTTCACCATTAGGGAAGTAGGATAAACAAAGGCTTGGGGTTTATCTTTATAATGCTAAACGTCAAACAGTCTTGAGAACATTTATGAATAAAGTTTTGGGTCTCCCATGGTATCATGTAATCAGCTGATGACACACCATGTGGTTTCTTGTTGGGAAAAGTACTTAGTACCTTATATTTATGGCTACCTACTATCACCGCCCGAAATACGATCATTCACAATGCGCATTTCATCCAAACGAAGAATTTGCTGCGATACAAAATAACATAAGTATATGTATACCATTGTCACTGGCAGCGTCTAGATAAGTTGTTATTTTTGTATCTTCAAGTGCACTTTATCTCGATAATGTATGGATATCGCGCCTATTGGCCTGCTTCGCAATTCGATAAGATTTCCATGTGATGTGTGACGTATTGCTTGCTCAGATCCTATCTGTGTATTCATGAAAAAATATTACAATCGTTTTATTACGCACAGTTTTCGGGTCTGATTTGTTACACTTTTAGGAATAACAATCGGGAAAAAGGGCATGGACCTATTTCCAAATGTTTGATATTAAGGATAAAAATAATACAGTACAATAGCATAACTCTGATATTGGTAAATATCCGCTACACACTCCGAATCCAACAGGCCGAAAATACTTTGAAAGTCTTTTACATAAAGCCTTTTTCAATTTTATTTTCGGTACAAGTGTAAAGGTTAGGTGAAATCATAACTCAATGATTTTTGTAAAAACACCAATTTGTTTGGTAACATGGCTAACATCATCGGTGCCTTTATTTTGGCAATGCCAATTGCTAACTTGGCACAGGTCCGTGCATGTAGCGCCAATGATTCTTCAATAGTAGTACACTCGTGGTAGTTTTTGGAATATGCTGCCTAAGGATAGGCGGAGAGTTGGTATATCTGCCAGAACCAAAATAATGATGACTTCTCTATAGAGAACAGGCCTATACCCAGCAATGTGTTGATGTGGGCTGACTCAGCCGGCTGAGCATAATTATTACAAAAAGAGCATGGCTAAATCGCCATGGTCCTTCTGCAGGAAATCATATAGAAAGTACAGATAAACCAACTTCATTATGAAATAACAGAATTCAGAACTACGACCGCCCTCTTTGAAATGCCATTTTATGCTCGGACGCAATTCCAATTATGGCAATACTTAGAAGCCACTAGCGACACCAATTTACATCCGTCATTTCACAATAAAGTTGGTTTATCTGTAAAATGTGGTTTGAACCATAAAATGAATTAAACAGGGTGGTTTGAACACAATTTTATAACGTTTGCCTGTGACCAATCTTATTTCATCTTATAAAACTTGCACTCTTAAGTAGTTATAAATATGTATATGTTAACTGTAGATTTTTTACGGGCACAGAAAAGAAATGTTCGTTGCACGTAACAGCGTCCTTTTAAACCTTTCAAAGGCGTTTGTTTGCGACCTATAAATAAATGTGTTTAGATCTTATTTGGTACATAAACAATGTCTATTCGGAATCTTGTGATAGTCGACTGGCCCGATCCCGATAGCCCTCCACCGACCTGCACCGAGCCAGTGTGATGAAATAAGGCTGAATCTTACTGGTATCCGATTAAAGGCCTGTGCCCCTCGCCAGACCCTTTAACTGAATATATTTATTATTACCTATGTATAAAGGCCCATTGCCTTACGGGTTGCTAGGAATCCCTGTATAGTGGGATCCAGGAAAATCGACGTCAAATATTAATAAACATCCGAGACACGGGTTTTTTATTACGAATCGGCAAATCTTGGAACGGAAATTTCGCCCACTTGTCTGGTTTGTTCATTCACAGAGAAACCAAACCCAGAGCTAAACATAATAGACGATCAAGAGCAACTAAGATGAAGATCGAGATCAAAGTTAACTGACATTTTATGTACCTACCTATGTGTAAGTAAATGTGTTTGTAAATATAATTGAAACAAAAATTAAACTTTAGAAAAAACCGACTTCCACAAACTCTAGTTGATTAGATTGAGTTTAATACAAACTGTAACTCCCTATTTCCCCCCTTGGGGAATTAATTTCTTTAAATCCCATCTCAGTGCTACCCTACGCTATGGAACCCCTGTACAAAGTTTCATGGCTCTAGGTCCACCGGTTTAGGCCATGCGTTGCCCGTCAGCCACGCATAGTAGATTGTATATTTGTACCGAGTATTGAGCAGTACTGGTGGTCATGTGTGGTCTTCATCATCAGTTTCGCATCAGAATATTATCCTTACCATATAAAGCACGAGTTATTATGAAAAACACAAAAAATCACTATAGGTCTGCCTATAATATTTGAAGAGTTCCCTCGATTTCTCCAGGATCCCATCATCAGATCCTGACCTGGTTTCAATGGGACCAATGGGAAGGTAAACCCTTTCAAACAAAAAAATAATTTTCCAAATCGGTCCATCCGTCTAGGCGTAATCGGTGTACATACATAAAAAACCCCGACGAATTGTAAACCTCCTCCTTTTGTGAAGTCGGTTAAAAAGATAGATCTGCCAATCTTGTTTCTTAATTTCGTAAAAGCGCCAAAGTATTGCCTCATTTTTATTTTTTTATTCAAGTCCTTGAGTGAGACAATTGTTTTGTTATGATATGAAGCCCGACCCAGCAGCTTTATTGTCTACGGGAGAAAGCTCATAAAATGCGCTGTCGGCTTCTATGTAGGATAAAGCAAATTGTTGGTTGTGGTTTTTACGTCGTTTGCGGTAAAAATACTTCCGACGTTGATTAAAACTACATTTTATTAAAAGATTTACTCTGTGGAAGTGATAAACATGTACATTTATTATATTTTAGCTATAACAAGCGAACTCTTCTAGTAAATTTATAAATAAAAAAATGTAATGACTAATTTTACGAAATCAGTTTGAATCTTAGAAAGTATTTAGAGAGAGACAGAGATAAGAGTATTCAAAGGGTTTGTAGAGAAAACACTATTAAATATTATAGGTAAGGTAACATAAAACAATATGGAAAATACTTTGGCGTAGACTTTTCTTTTCAACTTTAGACCTTTATAATCGGTTTCAATTAGTCCTTTCTAAAGAACCCTTTCATTATACTGAATTAAAGGCAAGGCAAGGGTCGGCTTAACCACAGTGTGACATGACATGATAAAAAGCTGAACCCAAGTAGGTTGGTGTAGGTACGCTTAAAGAGAAAATTGGTGACGGTGCAGAAAGTTTTGCATGCGGTTCCCTGAAACCCTCTTTCGGGTTCAAACGGTATCCCACCACTTCATACCTAAAAGTGCGAAGCGAATTTAACATGGTATTTGCAATGGGTTTTGTTGTGTTTATTTACGGAATATAATTTCATACATAATTTTATAAAGTTACCTACCTATATGGGTTTAAAAATAACTGTGGTCTAATTTAAAGGAATTGTTAGGAACAAAGTTGAATTTGTCAGAGAGAGGTTATGAGAGAATTTATTTTTGTTATCAACTGTCATATTATAATGTTCTAAAGATCTATGATATGTTCTATATTTGTAGATTAAATCTATCTACTATATTTGAAACGCAACACGGGGTTTGAAATCACATTATCTTCGTGGCGCGTGATGGCGCGCGTGACGTGACGCTAGTTAGATGTTCATTTATAAATTCACAAAGACAAAAACTTAAAAAAACGACTTGGACCTATTAGTCCATCCTCCCTGCTCGCGTTGCAAATGTCGTCGTCTAAAACACTAAAACGAGCCTACTCTGTGTTCTGGCCACTTCTGGCAGTTAGTTCAAACTCCAAACATGATGGGATCAAAGTACATATGAGTCACACTTTCAAACATGATTTTTTTAAATCGGATAATAATAGTAGATTGTTTACCAAGGGAGTAAAGAACTATTTTTAGGGCGAGAGTGTTTTTTGAATCCTGAGCGACCGAGGGATTCTAGAGTTGAGTCCCGAGTGTAACGAGGGACTCAAAAGTAGAATCCTGAGGGAGCGAGGGATTCAAAGTACATCACTCGAGCCAAAAATAGTTTTTACTCCTGAGGTGGACACTCTACTTTTCATCACCCTCTATGAGAAAAGTAGTAAGTAATCAATAAAATAACATACATGTACCTATACAGGGTGTCACAGAAAGGGGTGTACAAGCGGAAAGAGGGACATCATTCTGAACAACTTTCACTATGGGATCGACTTGAGCAGAGCAACTTTATTTTTAACTCAGTACATTTCGGGCCTAGCGCTCGTCTGATCTGTATGGTGGAGTGAAAAATAATGTTGCTCTGATCAAGTCGGTCCCATTGTGAAAGTTGTTCAAAATGATGTCCCTAACAACCTGCTTTCGGCTTGTACTGTACACCCCTTTCTGTTAGACCTTATATTTATTTACACAATTTTCGTGACACAACATGTGTCTAATCGTTTGTTGGAAGAAATCTCTTGTTATCTATTATAAGTTTTCTGTATGTCATTCTTGTGTTAGTACAATAAAGAAATTACGAATTACAAATATGTCCTCCACATAGTTAAAGATTGTTTAGTATTGGCTAAATCTTGAAGATTGGTTCAAAAAGCATTTTCAGATAACCACGTTTTTACATACCTATATTCCTCGTGATTTTATTGGTAACAGATCTTGAATTTGTCATTCGCGTTTGTTGTTATCATCTGGAGTTAGACACTCACTTTCACTCATATTCTTTACTCATATCCGCAAACGAAATTGAAATAATTACAGCATTCAGATTTGGCGCGCTTTGTTTACAAATTTTCCACAACTTTTTTAATTATTTGGTCCGTGTTTCGATATCAATTCTGTAAGGTTTCTCTGTTGTCACCAATCGGTGTCAATCGATTCGGTCGATCGGATTATCTAATCTGTGTCGAGTACGCATTTTAGTACAAACTTTTTTTTATTGGCTGCGTTTAGAATCGATCTCTCTTTTAATTGGGTCTGTCAGCCTGAGTGGTAGTGAAACTGATTAGTGACAGCATTATTTTTTCTTTGTACTGGCAACAAAATTAAAAAGTTACTTTTAGTCCCTAGGGACTAAATGACCTACTTTAGTCCCTGTTTGCCGGGACTAAAGTAGATCTTTTTGAATAGATGTGATGAAAATAATATTTAGGTACCAGTTTCGAGGTAACAAAGATTCAAAATAATAATGATCAAAAAATACGTACAACCGAGTTGAGAAAGATTTTTGAAGTCTGTTAAAAATATATTCACTGTTAAGAAACACATCAAACACAGTTTACAGATCAACAATGATTGAAATTAATTCGTTAAGCTAAGAACAATTTAATTACATAGGCCTAAATATTTTGTAATCTAGAAAAAACCCTTAGGTATACCATACTACAATCTGCTGAAATAATTACTCTTGCTATGCTCTGAGGGAAATAATTACACAACATTTTCTCTTTGAGATAATTTCCAGTCTGTTGGGAAATAAACGTTTATAAAATAAAATTTACTGCTATGTATAAGCTCGTTGTACCATGCGATATTATGTTATGTAATAATCTTCTAGAGAAGTAGATTTTATTATATCGTAAAAGTATGCAAGCCCTCTCAAGAAAAATAAAGAAAAATAAACAAAAAATATATATACAAAATATAGAACCGTATACAGAAAGTAAAAGTGAGAAAGTGAAATTATTTATTTACTGAAGTTTAGACAATTAGTAAGAGAACCGCTTAAACTTATGTCAAAGTAATGCAAATTATTTATTTCGTCTTCATTTGTAGAAAATCATAGAATAGTATTTTTTTCAGTTGCTAAGAATTTGCATTAATTAAAAAATTAATTTTTTTTTCGTGAAACTCAGGGTAAGTATCTTTTCAATTTAACACTATGTCTAATATCTACCTATCTTACCTGTTTATCTATTTGAAAATGAATCGTCAAATGTGTGGACCTTTCTGTCATAAACATAAAGATAAACAATTTACATACAGGCACAAACATTACTTCTGGCCCCACACTAGGATACCCTGTGTCGTGGTAACCAGAAACAACGACATCACAAACATGTAAACATCCAAGACCTGGGGATATATTTTTTGTTTTTCTTCATCCCCTGCCGTCAATCGTACCCGGAACCTCTCGCATTGTTGGCGGAGCCACTACCGCTGCGCCACAGAAGTCGTCGTGTCAGCTAGCCGTCAATATTTATGAAACAAGATACCCTTCTATGGACACACCCTGTCTCCCAACATTGCGTACGTCGGCCTATATGTAATAGTATAGTTCGCGATAGGATTGGGAGGCACTCGTCAAGACATGATGAAGTATGATTTAGTGTGTTGTGTTGTGGCTTCCCCATCATCCTCAAAGACAGTGAAATATGCGAATTAGTATTATTAAGTCTAAGTATAAGATAGATAGGCAATAGGGGCGACAAACACACCTGTGCCATGTCTTCTCCATTGCCAACATTGTACATAAAAACACACAAGTACAGTTCGCGACAAGTTTCTTTGGCTCTGAACGAGCTGTCACCCCCCCTCTCTCTCTCTTTCGTTTTCTCTCTCTCTCCCCCTATCTTTTCCTCCCACATCCCACGTTACGTTATGTTACCCTATATGCGAGAGAGAAGGAGAAGTCAGAGCCAAAAGATGCTTGCACCTTAAAGGTATGATTTTCACAGTTCACACTCAAGTGATTTTCATACGTAGAGAGATCTAAATTATCGAGACAAGGTAAAAAATCCGAACAAGTGCGAGTCGGACTCGCGCAGGAAGGATTCCGTACATTATCTAAAAAAACGGCAAAAAATTCATGCTGTGTATTAGAGCCCCCTTTAATATTTATTGTAATCTGTTTTTTGGTTGTTGTTGTTTTTTGTTATAGCGGCAACAGAAATACATCATCTGTAAAAATTTAATTTGTCTAGCTATCACGGTTTATGAGATACAGCCTGTTGACAGACGGACAGACGGACAGCGAAGGCTTAGTAATCCCGTTAGGCACCCTTCGGTTACGGAACCCTAAAAACGGAAAATAATATGCCAATACCTCCAAATACATTATTTTCAACATATTGTATGGTAATGTGTAAATGCTATGTTGCTATGTTACATCAGAGTAATCTTCAGTCAATTATAGATTTCTAAACGTTTTCGAGTGATTCCTGTGTTTTATGTTAAGTTTTTTCTAGAAATCCTAAAATAACTGGTTCGCTAAGAAATCATAAATGCAACTGTAAAAGATATTGTTCACAATAATCAAAAGCAGCATATATGCGTTTCTGTTACCCTGTCTTTATAAAACCTAAATATCGCGAAAAAAAAAAACGAACCCTTAAAACTTTTCAAACAAACACTGCAGAAATTGAAACTTACCAAAATAAAGTCGACACACATCCACTCAACTCAGCCACTACCACATTCAACCACTAATCCCAACATAAAAAATCAAAAAATCACGAAATCTTTTCACAGATTTTCCGATCGTCGGAAAATTCTTCACTATCGCTCGCACGACGTAGCGGCTTCAGTTATCGCGAGGAACTGAAAGGATGAGCTGTATCTTCATAGGGCTCGACCATGTTGAAGGGTGCTTATCACATAACATACCCTGAGTTACACGAAACAATGAAATAGCATATTTTTAGCATTAGAAACAAATAACTATCAACTAGATTCTCGCCCGGGTAGGTTTCGTGCAAGTCCGAAACTATTTTGAAATGTAAGGTTGTCACCTACCCTTTAGTCATGCCTATTCCTACGCGCCGGCGTCGCTGTATAGGTATATGTATAGTATAGCAGAGGCACAACTGTGCCCACTTTCAGGGTGCTTTTTAATCGACTTCAAAAAAAAAACGTTGTTAATTCGGTTGTATTTTGAAATAGAAAATATAAATATATTTATTAGACAAATAAACACAGGGATATATAGAAAAAATATTACAGTTTTGTTTATTATTAATTATTTTTTTTACATCAAAATTAAAGGGGTGATGGCCCGCACGATGTTTTAATAAGTACAGTCGAGTTCATTATTACAAGGTGTAAATGAATTAATGCAAAATGAGAAACTGCTTTGTTAGGGACATCATTCTGAGCAACTTTCACTATGAAACCGATTTGATCAGAGCAACTTTATTTTCCATTTCCCAGTACATTTTGGCCTGAGTGGGTCGGCCGATTTATACGGAGAAGTGAAAAATAAAGTTTCTTTGATCAAATCGGTTTCATATTGAAAGTTGCTCAGAATGATGTCCCTAACAAATTGGTTTCTCATTTTGCGTTAATTCATTTACACCTTGTATATGAGCAATGCCAAGGCATCAAATATAAGACACAGGATTTTCCTAGTGTGGGAACCATGGAAACATCAAAATTAGAATTGTAACCCAGTACCTAATACCATTTGATGTACATACCCCTAAGTGAAACGTTTTACTAAATAAATAATTTCTAATTTCTAATTTCATAAAAATGTACATGGAGGGGTACTTAGATATCTGAGCAGATTCATCAATAAAACATAATTATGTGCATCTGCTTAGATATTTATGTATCCTTCCATGTGTATTTATATTTGATGCCTTGGCATTGCTCACATATTAGTGAACTCGACTATACCTACTTTAAGATTAATAACTTTGACAACAGTGAATATAAGAGAGAAAATAAATAATTCCCAGTGTGGGTGTAGTAGCTAATTTCTACAAAGTCTGGGCAAACTTTTGCTAGATTTTCTTCGGTTATTGTCATTTATTGAATTCTGAATTTATTATTTAAAGCATTTAGTTTACTCACTACCCTGCGCTCAGCTTTTATGGATGTATTTACAAACGGAAATTGTTGACTAATCCGAATAGTAATTTAGTTTGTAGCCGGCCGAGCTTATGTCATTAAAAACTAGGGGAATATACAGGGTTGGTCATTGGACGTGACCCTTTCCAAACGAAGTGTGTATCCCTGAAAAAGTGTCTCTTATACATAGTATCTCTTATAGATTTTGCCTTGTTGGCCCTTTCAAATTGTCCACCCTGTATATTTTTTGCTCGTCCAGGCGTATAAGGGTAAGTGGATGACAAAACTTTTCGCTGAGCGGAGACAAGATTTTAATAATATCTTATTTTCATAAAATTCTACACGACACTTAACGCTAAATAAAAAGAATATAGAAAATAAACTTAAGAAAGAAAGGAGATGCAGGTTCGAATCCCGGTGCTGACCATGTACGAATGAGATAAGTCATTTTATCTTAACTACGTTACGACTTTCTAACGGTGATGGAAAACATCGTGAGGAAACCTTCATTACTCCATAGCTGCAGCGATGGGCTAGCCCCTAGTCACGCAAAATGGAGTATTGAACACTGGCCGAAAGTGGGTACAGACGTGCCTCTGCCAACGCGTATGGGAAAAGGCGTGACACTGTAATATTATTATTATTATTATTATTATTAAACTAAAGAAAGAAATACCAACAGGGAGCAAACATTTGCTAATAAATTACACAACTTAAAACATTTTAAGCCTTCAGTTGACATCACACTCGTATCACGTATGTTAAAATTGCTAAAAAATTACATAACTTAAAACATTTTAACCCTTCAGTTGACATCATATGTTAAAATTGCTTTAAAATTCCACGAAGCATGAACAGGTTACGCTTAAAAGCTTCCTTTGTGGATGTAATGAAGCAATTCAGTGGAAGCGATAATGTGTTATGAAAATGTTTTTCGTGCAACCCATTCCAAGCTATTTGTAGATTTTTCCATGAAATACGGTTTAATATCCTTAAAACGCATCTACATCATCTCACTCAGAATCTTCTTCTTCTTCTTATATACAGTTTTTAAAGTTTATTTATATTTAGTAAGATATAATTACAATACAATACAATATTCATCTTAACTGAAGCTAACTTACAACTACTTCTTAGTGGCTCCTCTAACTCTAGAGTTCATTCCTGTTGGTCATTAGATGCCACAACTATTCATGACGAGCTAATTCATGCATCGGAACAATCCGCATGTGTCCCATGCACTGATGGGTCACGGATACATATCCGCGGATTAAATGGATAAATATCCGAATAGATTCCCATCATAGTCCCATGACGTCTCGACTTGATGACATCGAGGGCGTGAGACGCATTTTCAAAATATTTAATTGATAAAGTTGTATCTAGTCGATACTAATACTACTAGGGAAAGGCGTCACAAGACTCAGAACCACACTAATTTAGAAACGAGTTTGGCTACAGAAACTTGGGCAAAGGGATTAGTATTGGTTTTCGAGCTATAATTTTGTTGGTTAGTTTGATTGAAATTATGACAGATGGCCGTGAGGAAATGTTCTTCTTCTTCTTCTTCTTTTTATTAATGGCGTCCTAACCTCTTTTGAGGTTAATTTTGCCAGTGTCAAGTGGTCAGGTTCTCATTTGAGAACCTGGAAATTATAATGTCTTGAGATGATTTGATGACTATGATGATGATGATTTGTCGCTCGTTAGCACTACCCGGGAAGGACGTGAAGGGCTGTGGGTTCCAAGTAATTCCTTCGGACGTGAGCGACTGCCTCCCCTAGGAAATGTTCGTTTCGTTGTAAATGACCTCTTGACAGAAGGGCCGATTTCATCCTTCTGTACTGGATCAAAATCCTCTATTCTCTACAAGGAACATATCTACCATTTACGTCAGTAGAAGGATAAGTCCTCTAGGTATTATTTCAGTTTATCAACGATCAGCAAAAATATTGAAAGAGTTAAAAATAATCCAATATGTAAGCGCCTTTATCACCAAACCTCGCCCACCGCCGGTATGAGATAAGATATAAGATACGATTGTCACTCAATTATTATATTTAATAAATTAATATTTATTCGCGCCGTATCGTCGAGTGGGTCCAATATAAATTTTATCTATCGAGTGGTATGAATGCTGAAATCAATGACGGAATCACGTCACTCGGTACAACTGATTTGCTCCGTGGTTTGAGCAACAGCAACAATTTGACTTGAATCTCAGTAAACAAAATGATTTATCGCGATACGCCATTTCCCATGTAGATTTGCAAAGGCACACACAGTTTAGTTAGTATAGTCTGATTACTCAATAGGTAGCTACTTCAATTAAATTGACAGGGATTTAAACCTTTGCAGTTAGTGTTTTCACGTCATCGCAAAGAAAATGACATCGCTAACTACGTCAAAATTCTATGTAGCGGCACACTCCATAGAACGCTCGTAAAATAATCACCTATTATTACCATAATGATGTTTGTATACGTGCAAATGTGTGCGTAAACTTTGCTAGGGCTCTGGTGGCGCGGCAAATGCAGCGATATTAAGTATACGCGTGTCGTCGGCGTCGTCGTCACTCGTCTGGCGTTCAGCCCTGTCTATTGATCCTTTAACCAATCTTTTGACGCCAGGGGTGGGGTTCGGTATCTGAATCAGCGCGGGGAAGGGAGTGGCCGTTCTGTACGGAGTACTAATTATCTCTTCTGTGGTAGCGGTTACTTATTTACTGGTACCGTATGACCACTTTTACACAAGTTTCGGTCGATATAGTTACATAATTAAAGGGGTGCAATCATTCTGAACACGCAACATTAATGTACAATGGTTTGCTAAATCATAATTTTTATGTACTATTGTTAGCCGCGCCGCTACTGATTTATTCTGCTCAAAGAAAATCGTAAACTTTGTAATGACTAATTTTCGTCTAGTAAGGATGTGGGAAGGCGCGACTCGCAGACGATTTATTCTATGAATATATTAATTTAGAGGTAGTAAAAATAATGCTATTGTATTAAACTGATACTACATATCCTAAAAAGTTGTCTCTAGACTGCGTACCTAATTCCATAGTCTAGGTATTAGACATTTTTCGATAAATGGTATATGTAGGGAAAACAACCTTTAGTAGGTATACTAAATATGTCGCGGCGCATGTCGCGGGTTGCGTTGTGATGTGCCCCGGCCGGACCTATATGAATGGCGTGTACATGACGAGGCCATACTCAACCAGGGATTCCCTGAGGACAATGACGCTGGTTATAACTGGAATATATATAGAGGTACAATGTGGATGCAATAGATACGTTTATTTAATAACGCAATGTAGCTTCACTTTACTCTGACTAATACGAAGCAGTTTACAGAAAAGTCTTTCTAGAATCAATCTATCAATCTATCTCTATCTGTTCAGCATCCGGCATGTCGAAAAAAGGCGTAATATTCGTTACGCGATTTATTGCGAGCCTGATTCACTGTTGCTCGGCAGTTTATTGCGAGCCTGATTCACTGTTGCTCGGCAGTTTATTGCGAGCCTGATTCATTGTTGCTCGGCAGTTTATTGCGAGCCTGATTCACTGTTGCTCGGCAGTTTATTGCGAGCCTGATTCACTGTTGCTCGGCAGTTTATTGCGAGCCTGATTCATTGTTGCTCGGCAGTTTATTGCGAGCCTGATTCACTGTTGCTCGGCAGTTTATTGCGAGCCTGATTCACTGTTGCTCGGCAGTTTATTGCGAGCCTGATTCACTGTTGCTCGGCAGTTTTGGCGATGTCATCCGATCTGTTCTAGAATTTTCGAATATTCATCGAATACTTGCCTTAGATAGGGATTCAGAACTGGAAATGGCACTTACTCAGCTTCCTGCGATTGGCATACGATAATGGAAAATGTTGCTTGTCAACCCTTGGAAGTGATTTCGAGGTCTCATCAAACTTTAAGAGTTTCAGACGGGTTTGATATCTACCTCCTATACAATACAGGGCGGCTACAAAGGCTATGGTTATTTTGAACATCATTCTGATAACCCGCGTCATAATTCCGGCATAATAGCCGCCATATTGTTTCCGGTTTTTGTATAAACTTTCTTAGAATATAAGTCTGCCGTACGCAGAGACTATACATTATCCAATTGACTGCGCCTGCGAGGAAATGCGGCTCGCCAAACGTTTGTTGTACGATGATGGGCCGCCAGACAGTTTCGCTGTGGCCCCCGCCGCCCGTAAATTGGTGAGTTGTGTTTCAAAGGAAAATGTATCTATGCGCTCTCCACTGGATAATTGCTCCCTGGGCTCGAATTCTACTGTACACAAGCATACCACAAGCCTGGCACAAGCTTCAATACGACGCATTTGGTATTCTACTAAAACCGGAATCGCAATTCACAAGCGCCAGCCTGACGACAGCCGTGGCAAATGGAAGTTTTTATAAATAAATAACCATCAAACTGAAAATTATTTGATTGGAGCAAACATTATTTTTCTTTGTCCTTATTAACCGCCCATTTCTCGATTCCGTTTATCGCGAGGTCGCTTCACCTATTAACCTGTTGAGAATTGAAAATTAAGCTTGCTCGGTTATTTCAGTTTCGTAATGGAACTCTTACTGAATTATCCTGAAATGTGTGTTGAAAAGTTTAAACCATTTCCTGTTGAAATTTTTTAGTACTAAAGGTTTTCAGTCTAAATCCAATTTATTCCCGTGTAAGTAGCACAATGTAGTCTTAAATACTATTGTTGTTGGCAGAGAGTTTAGCCAGTTATTCAATTATTCATTTTGTTTGACAGGAGACTAGCTCATCGCCGTAGCTATGAAATAATGTTTTAACATGATAAGAACTCTGCCACTCGACGGCGGCGGCGGCGGCGGCGGCGGCGGCGGCGGCGGTGACCTCAAGGATATTTTTAATTTACTTTAATTGTTTTGTAGTAAGTTGTCTTAAGTTAGGTTGAGTTGTATTATACAGTTCCGTTGTGAAATTATTATTAGTAACCTGTTTAGTAATCTCAAATACTCGTAAGTATGGCGAATTTTTTCAAACAAGGTTTCGTTTTCTATCAGCGCTGCATGAATAGGCTCATAAAAATAACATATTTTAGTTATCATCTTGATTTATGTAATAACATCAAAGTAACACATTCAACAAGGAAACAGTAATGTGAAAGGAGAAAAATATGAAATACCTACCTACTAATACTAATATCTACTGAATAAGTCCATACACCTACTCGTTTTCTTCGTAATTTCTTTATTGTATTTCTTCGTTAATAATGCGAATCTATTCATGACATTCAGATATACTTTATGAGAAACAGGTAAATAAAAGCTTTTAAAAATATGAGAGATGACGAAAAATACACACTTCTAGACTCATACATATTAACGTCTTGTAAATACACACTTCTAGACTCATACATATTAACGTCTTGTAAATGAAGTTCATGATAGCTTTAGTTTTTTCACCGTAACAAAGTGTGTGTGTGTGTGTTAGGGTGTTTGAGGGAGTGTGTGTGTGTACATGATTTTGGCCAAATGTTAAAAGCTCTGAATTTGCTTTCACTATATTAATATTAAGCCTCGATGACACGGTGGGTGCTAGTTTACGAGAGAGAGAGATTACAAAATTACATCGGATACTGGCAGATTGTAAAAAAGCCGATGACACTGGGCGAGTTTACAAGCTGCTAGCGAACTCTCTGGTTTGTAGGCTAATGACAAAGCCATCGCGGTCGGTGGCTGACTACTGGAAGGATCTTCTATGATTCTTCCTACGTCAACTAAAGTTTCCATACGAAGAGGAGGAGCTTGTAAACTAGCCCAGTGTCATCGAGGATTTATTTATTTAATTTTTATTTATTTATATCATATCTCCACTATCTCTACAGAGTTCCGTGGTCTAATCGGTTTCAATGTTATTTCCCACGCAGGAGATGCAGGCTCGAATCCGTTGCTGACCATGTACCAATCAGGCCCCGGAGTCGCATACAGTAATGGCATGTAGATGTAGCTACAGCAAGGCCCAAAATGTCGGTTTTGGCTTGTCTACGATGCCGAGACGCGCCGCGCTGGCTTTATTGTCAAAAATAAAGGAATGTTTCCTTTGATTATTTGCTATCTCCATTATTTAGAGTATTGTCCCTCCAGGTCGTGTTTAAAATTTCCACCCTGTATATACCCTGTGTATTGCCAATTAAAATATGAACATCACTAGACCCATCGAGGTAATACCGTCAATGACTAGACCGAAAATACTTACGATTTGACGAAAATTTTTCGCTTTTCATTCATGTACCTAATAATATTTTTTAACAAATGTTTTTTGAGAAATAAATTAAAATCAGTTAACACATAGATTGATAAATGTATATTGAAGAAATAAACAAAATAGTACTTAGTAACATCTTTTAGTTTCATTATCTCACATAAAATGGCAACATTTATATACAAATTCCAAATAGCGTCTAACTAAGTTAGCGTTAAGACTTAAATAAGTACCTTCTATCTAAAGATTACTCACAATAGTGTATTTGTTAGGTAGGAGTAACTTTATTCTCTAAATTATCATATAAAACTGCTAAGTAACAATAAATTAATCAAGTATCTATTACTTATATCTTATTATTTACAGTTCGTAAAGTTATGTTTAATTGTTTGCCTTTCATAAGACTCTAAACTTATCCACCCCAAATCTGTTCATCTTTTTCAAATGTGTCACTCCAGTCCTTCCAAAAGTATTTTAGTGTCCCGCATGATTAATAAAACGCGATTTAAGAACAAATCTCGGAACACCATAACTGTTCGGTCAAGGGTCAAGGGTCAAGCCAATAAAAGATTCTGTCGATTTTGTCTCCCTTTTTATTTCCCGTTTGTTGTCGTCTGACATGTGTCTACTTTATTTTTTCCCTTCCTAGCCTCGCCGGCCAGCGAGCCAAGGAGGCTGCCGGCCTTACGCCACAACAATAACGTTTTTAAAATATATCAGTCCAACGATCTTTTGGTGTGTGAGTGACGTTTCCAGGGGGGCGCCAGTTCTATGCAACCTAATGCAATGATTCTGTCAAAAAGCGTTAGTTTCTAACTGTCACCGCTCTGCCACAAGATCGTTATCATTAGATAGCTGTATCTAGGTGATGTCGATATTTATACTTAAGTTACGAGGCGAAAGATTAATGGCAAGTCAAGCACTATACGAGACAACGATGACGTTCCACAGAAAATATATGAAAATTACAAAGTTGATTCAAGTTTAGTAAGACTTTATATTTTTCTGACCAGGCTATGGCCCACCACCGAGGAGTCGATAGCGGAGTGGTAGCAGGGTGGTACCCCTTATGAGGACATTGTTAGTTGTCATTGTCATTGGAAAGGTAATGATCACTCCACCAACAATCTTGTTCAGAGTAGAATTTCAAAAAGGTGCGATATTTTTGACGCTGAGTGACATACCACAATAAGCTTTACACACCAAGCGGGCGGGCGCGGTTTAAAAGCGGGCCCGCGCTGTTAGTCACAGAGTCACTAGTATAGTCATTATATCCAAATAACCGGCCAAGTGCGAGTCGGACTCGCGCACGAAGGGTTCCGTGCCATTATCTATAAAAAACCGCAAAAAAAAATGTATGGGAGCCACCCCTAAATATTAATTTAATTTTAATTTAATTATTTATTTTTTAAGTAAATAATATACTCAATATATTGTGAACATTTTAAGCGTCTACCTGCTACCATTATCAATATCGAGCAAAAATGAGCAAAACAATCACGTTTGTTGTATAGGAGCCGCACTTAATATTAAATTTCTTTTGATTTTTAGTATTTGTTGTTATAGCGGCAACAGAAATACATCATCTGTGAAAATTTCAACTGTCTAGCTACCACGGTTCATGAGATACAGCCTGGTGACAGACGGACGGACGGACGGACAGACGGACAGCGAAGTCTCAGTAATAGGGTTCCGTTTGGCACCCTTCGGGTACGGAACCCTAAAAACCGACCCTACCCGCGAATAAATAATAGTGGATTGTTCCTTCGTAGCTGTCTCGGGGGGGGGGGGGGGGTCACTGGGAGTGTAAATTCAAAATGGCGACCAAATTATGCTTTTGCGTATATTCTCAGAACAATAACTAAAGCTTTAGTTATTGTTCTGAGCGTATATTTGTTTTTTTTTTTTTTATAACTCGTCCATTTTCGATTTTACAGATTGGTAGCTGTGCGAAAAAAAAGGAGGTGGCGGTTAAAGCGTCCTTATATACCTGACCCCCACCTAACCTGAAACGCAGTTCAGTCTGTTCGTCGATTGATATACGTATACAGGTCGTATCTGCAGGTGCAAATGTGGCTTGGAAATAAGCTGGACGCCACAAAGTGGGGTTGGACGAGAGGTGCGAGTGGTTTAGAACCACTAACAACAACCGCTGCACCCGCCTCGGAATCGCTACTGAACACAATTTCGTGCAAATGCACAAAGAATTGCGGCGGAATGTGTGGGTTTGGTAAGGCAGGACTGAAATTTTCTGTCTTATACCACAACTGCGCTGGGCAGAGTTGCGATAACGATGTTTTTCGAAAAAAAAAACTTTTCGGATATACGCAAAAGCATCACTTGGTCGCCATTTTGAATTTACACTCCCAGTGACCCCCGAGACAGAGACCGCCACGAAGGAAAAATCCACTATATATTTATTGATGGGTCAAAATCTATAATGACTGTACTACACAGTGTGGCGGTCATTTCACCAAACATTTGACAACATCCACCACCGCTCCGCTCTCGACCGCCGATGGTGTGCCTTTAGCCCATACGTGCTAAACGCGTTCTACCTTTCAGTACCACTTGACTAGCAAAACCCTGGATTAGTGTGCTCGATAACGCATCGCTTGCAGTACTTCTTCACCGCGCGATATCCACGGAGGGTTACCGGTGTGTCCTGTATGTTCAGTTGCGTGAGGCCGCGGCAGTAGTATGCGACTGCTTCGAGGCCCTCGTCGCTGACCAGCTCGCAGCCTCGGAGGGCTAGCTTCTTGAGGTTGGGGCAGCAGCGGGCGAGGATCTGAAATAAGGTAAGACGAGTGTTATAGCAACAATAACAACATAGCGTCACGCCTCTTCCCATACGGGGGCAGAGGCACAGCTGTGCCCACTTTGGACAGTGTTTTAATACTCCAGTTTGCGGTCATGGCCGCAGACGAGCGTAAATGGGAGGAAAAGATGGTTTCTTCAGAGAAAGAGAAGTAAAGTAACTAAATGTAGCCCATTGATGTCCCCACCGAGCGGCACAGACCTTTACCCGGATCCGAGTAATATTGAGCCATATTCCAGAGACAGATATATTAACATAAAATGATGAAAACTTTAACATTTATTTCATTAGCGCGCGCCATCACAAAGGTGGCGGCTTGAGCAGCCTTAAGACATTAGCATAAAACAATTATATAAACACTTTCCCTCAGTCCTCAACTCCTCACTAGGGTATCCTTTGTTGTAGGTACCGTTAATAGCAATTTAAGACCCGAGGATTTCATTCTTCCTCCCGGCTCATTTTAGGGACATGAATGCATTGCAGTTGCAGTTCCCTAAGCGTGCGGGGCGAGAGCGGCGGCGGTGGGGGGTAACGCGAAACACGAAGCCGTCAATTATTTCCTACCCAACTCAAGCAACGTTAGACAAGGTTTGCACTTGCATTCCTAGCACTGGTAATGAGAGATGTAACAACAAGCGAACTAATATTCTGTAAACAACAAAGAGGTCCTACTATAAACTATATAACAAGGTGGCGAAGTTTAACTTTCATTAGAGCACGGCTCTACATAAATTTTTGAATACAACAATTTTGCATATTTATCAAGAAAGACCACCGAAATTGATTTCAGATTAATGCAAAGTAACTACCATCAAAATTAAGTTTGAACTTATTTTGAATACCTAGGTTCTAAAATACAAGGCGAATTCAATTCAATATGTTTATTTTGGACCTGTTACCGGACACATAACAGTTTTTTAATAAAATATTGGTACACATTATGATAGCAGTGCATTTAATAATAAAATAATATATATGATAATCATAGAATAATAATACAGTAACACGAGTTCCAAGAGTCATCAATAATACCTATGGTATGACATATGACGTAGCATAGCAGTGTAGGGTGTAGGTAGGTTTCCCGAATCGTTTCGATTCCGAATTTCACGCACACAATTTGTGAATTCCGTTTGTCCTTTGACCTAAGTTGTCTCCTTTTATGCGAGTCCATCTGGGGTTTGCCCTTTTAGGATATATTGACTGTTATGATGATGAGGGGGGTTGATGGTGTATGATGAGTGTGACATGGTTGAAATGAAAGGCGAGTTGCTTTGGCAAGAGTTGCGTACACACTGATTTAATTTGTCTTTGCGGGGCGGCGCGCGGGCAGCGCGCGTGTAAACTGATATTAAAGCACAGCTACGGTATATATGCTACATACCTCCCCTTCTAAAAGAAGCTAGGGGGTGAAAAAATAATAATGAACCTAAATACAATGATGTTAACTTACAAACATGTAAAAAGTAATGCTAACATTTGTAAAAAACATAGAAACTTACATAAAATAGTAATAGCGTGGATAAACGATCAGTCAGTGTAAAATTTATGAATACAAGTAAAAAATATAGTGAAACAATAGCAAAATAGTACTTTAGATATTAAGTCAAGCACACACTCATTGTTCATTATTGATAACGCGCACGACACGAAATTCTTCGAAGTCACCACTTGAGATGTCGACGGCGGCGGCGGGCGGCCGGCGGCGGTGGCGGCGGCGTGTCGGTTTGGGTGTTTGATATGGGATGTTTATAAGATCTGTGAGTACCAGGCGGGTTCTTGTTCAATCCCATGGTCTCATTACTTGACGGGGTCGTATGTTGAATGATGTATGGTTTTAGGCGGTAGGTACAGCGAAACGTTTGTTCTCTACTTATCGATTTGAATGATGTAATGCTTCGGTGTTCTTTCTAGTACTTGGTATGATCCGTTGTATGGTGGTACCAAGGACTTTTTGCATTCATTGCGTTTGAAAACGTGTGTGGGATCTTTCAGATACTCATGTATGAAATTTTTTCTCCTTTCTTGTCTTCTTGTATTGTTTGTCGGCATGGGTGCCAAGGAAGTAGATTGCCGGAAGCTCTTTGTCGTATGTGCTGTAATTTTGTTGCGTTTCGTTTTGCTTGAAGGAACAGGTTCGGCACGCTGATTTCTTCTATTCTTGAGAATACATCAGCGACTGAATTGTTTTGTCCTTTGATGCGTTGATTGAGTACTGCGCGAAGATGATGCGGATGCGTCGGTGATTAATGTGAAGATGATGACGCATCGTGGTGTGCCAATAGAACGGCGTTTTTGATGCTTGCTTTGCATTTCTTGAACGCTACACATGCAGCTGTAGTCCATTCCATTGCACGGTGTTTGCTTGTGGAAAGTCGGTAATGCATTTGACTTTCCCGATGCTCGGTCGCATACCATGTTGGTTTGAGTGATAACCGTTGAATTGCATGTCATTGATTGTGATTTGCCGAACTTGCACTTGTCGACGTTGATTGCGAATTGCGATGTGAGCCCGTATAGTTGCATGGGCGTGTTAAAATTGCTTGTAAGTGTTGTTCCTCGTTGTTCGAGATTGAATGAAGATGCGATGTCGTACCTCCGTTGTATGGGCGCGTTGCTTTGAGCCGTGTATGTAGCTCGACGATAAGTTGCTGTGCGAATTTGAAGTCGGCTCCGAGGATGGACCGCTGTACACTTGCTAGTACAGATCTCCATTTGAACACTCGGCATAAGCCTTTTGCATTTGTATTTGAATTTGTATTTTGTTTTCTCACCGTATATTGGTGTGCCGTTTGCAGTGTGAAGTTTGGTGTTACTGGCACGTATAGTTGCAATCTTGTTGTATGCAAGGACCATATGTTTGCATCAGAGTCATCATGAAAGGGTTGCTGGGTCTTCCAGTCTGCTAAGAAGATATTGTTGCGGTTGCGGCGTATGCTGCGCCTCGGCTGCTTCAATTGATGTGTCGGCGGCCGGTGCCTCCTGTTCTTTGTTCCTGTTTCTTCATTATTAATGTTGAATTGCACTAAACTTGTCACCAAAGTTCACTGAAGTTTGCTTTGTTTCACGTCCGGTTCACCAGTTTAGGATTAAATGACTATTATAATGATGAGGGGGGTTGATGGTGTATGATGAGTGTGACATGGTTGAAATGAAAGGCGAGTTGCTTTGGCAAGAGTTGCGTACACACTGATTTAATTTGTCTTTGCGGGGCGGCGCGCGGGCAGCGCGCGTGTAAACTGATATTAAAGCACAGCTACGGTATATATGCTACACCCTGATTTACATATGGTTTGTGACATGTCCTTTTTGTTCATGAAGCTAGACTTTGTACGGTCACACACCCCGATTTCAGTAGCAAAATGGCAGATAGTGAGACGCAATTTTCTTACCAGAATTCAGATCCAGCTGGTCAGGCTATTAAGGTGCCTGGTATCGCTAAAATTAGCAACTGGGTTGGCGGTGGTGGAAATTTTCACAAATCATAAAATAAAAATGATAAAATAAAGTATATAAGGCGTAAACTGCAGCGCGACACTTACGTACGCGCAAAAAGTGCAAAAAAAGTGTGTTTTTTGCAAATTACCAACCACTGATGATTTCTAAAATGTTAAACACAAAATTTTTAGCTATTTTGTTTACCGATTTTTACACATAAGAACCATACCAGCGTTTCTTGTAGAACTCCTGGAATAACTCGTTTTAGGTAAAAAAACAACTATTAGATTAATATTTTTTTCATATAGTTTTCAAAGGCATTATGATGTTTTCAAACACAAAATTTTTAGCCAAGGGACGGTTTTATAATATATATTTTTTGTGGATTCAGGAAGTATCTCAAACTGCTGGAATAAATTTATAAAGATGGGCATTTTGCTGAACAAACGTCTTAAATGAGGAAGAAAATTACTTATTTCGTTTCGGTTTTCGCCCGCTTCGCACTTCCTCCGTGTAACATTTGTATCATATTTTTCGCTATTCTGCTATTTCCTAATTCGTCCCACGCAAAATAGACCCTTATGTATCCATCCCAGTACCACCCGAGTAATCAAAGTTGCGTGTATCTTTACAGGCAGAGGAAACAAAAGGCCAATCATGGCTGTGGTTTTCCTGTAATGGCAACACGTTCGAATCCCCTGGAGTGAAGACACAATTCCCGATAAGATAATGGGAAGCAGCTTGATTAACTGATGGTCAACCCATTGTTCCTCAAGGTAGTTGAAGGCCGATGTTACCAAGATAATTACAACTATTTGGTGCGCCGTTAAACTAAAAATTCTCAGATGGCGGCTTGTGCTGGCAGTGACAGCTGACAGTGATAGGGTCAGCAAATAATAATAATAATAAAAATTTATTTCAGGTAAGGTACCCGTAGTAAAAAACACAGTAATAATAATAATTAACAGTACATTACACAGTCACGCGATAAAATTGAAATAAAATTAAATTAAAATCATAAAATAGTAAAGTAAAAAAAAACAGCCTGAACATTATTAACATTATTTGAAATTTAACTAGGTAGAGATGACTTTCTTAATTTAGTACAAAAATAAAATAAAAAGCTCATTCGTGGTTAGCACTCCTATGCACAGAGAGCCAGTGATTGTGCAATGGACTGCAAATATCGTCACATACTGCACGCAAGATTGCATTTCCCGTGCTTCTCAGTCTCTCTCTCGCACGCGGAAGGACAGCAAAGAAAGCATCATATACCTTTCCCTCTCATTAGGGTTTGCTGGAAAATATTTTGTTAGAGATAAGCTCGCCTTTGTACATTGTTATTCTTTCATGTATTTTCTGTATATCTGTTTTGTGGAGTACAATAAAGAAATTACAAATTACGAAAGCAATTTTTTTTCTGTCGTTTTAACATTATAGTGAGTAATGATAGTGATCGGAAATTCTGATGCTTTCGGTTAAGTCCATTGCGGATTTCTCGGCCAAGTGCTAGGTGGTCTATCTGTATTAGTATAATATTATAGTAGATATCTGTGGTCGTAGTTACGGATCTGATTTGCTTCAAAATCGATATCCTACTCTTATGTTTTATTAACAAATCCTTTGTGCCTGACTTAAATTTCTTTCTAGTAGTTCTTGTTAGTATTTTATCATGATTACCAAAATTTCAGGTGTACCGACACACGGCCCCGGGCGAACACAATAGGTACATACTTGTTTTGCAGTCAGTACGGCCGTATGTGAGTAAAGAAGACAGCGATAGTCGTGCAATATCATGATGATGGCGGCCATCTTACCTTATACCCATTTATTTAATCGTATGGCTCGAGATCGAGCAAATAGGCTACAAGGGAATATTTAATGAACTAAGCCAGTTGGCTGCGTCAGGAGGAAGGTCAAACAGATCTCGGGGGGGTCCACTGTATGATGTCAAAGGGCAGCGCTGAACGATGTGCTCCATGGTCTGTATTTCTACCCCACACTCACACATAGCACTATCTCTCCAACCCTACCTATGTCGGAAGTAGTTGCACCGACCCCACCCGCCCATGGTGAGGAACCAAAGAGGATCATGGGTAATTTTAATTATCTTGTTATACCTAATGTGCTTGGTAGAATTAGCAAGTTATGTGTTGCATCCCTCGAACACTTTTGCTGTATGGCTATAGGTAGGTACCTAGTTATTTTACCATGTGCGTTTGCTTTGTTAGAAAACGCCTGTTTGTAGCTAGAAAACGTTTTACTATTCAAGACCCGTATTCACTAAGTGCTACTGTGTCTTAGAAAATGTAAAAATATGTGTAATTAGATTACTACATTTGGCATTAAATATCTTAAGCCGAAACATCTAAACTTAATGTCGAATGTAACAGTTTCAGGCTAAGTGAATTTCTATCTAATTTCTTTGGTCACAGATTACTAAATAGTTACTACGTAACAGATACTTCACTCAGTAGGAAATTTCCAATACCTACTGCTATAATAGCCTACTCCGTCGCGTCAGCAACCGCTGCATGCTAAAATGTGCCTAAATGCTCAAGCGTACAGTTGTGATCGCCTCGCACCGCGCGATCTCACACTAATCGCAGGGCTGCCTCGCATCGCAGATACTCGTTCGATACGAACACAGTTCAAAACGTGCGTGCGCTTGGCTTGCGACAACCATACTGACTCGAGGGCGCCCAGGCCATAGCCGGGCGCCCGAGAGCTCGGGCGCGGGCGGTAGGTAATTATAGCGCGCGAGTACATTCAGTGACGGAGGCCTGCTTTGGTTATCGTTAATATTCCGGCCGAGTAGCCGCCACATCTCAACGGCTTTGTTAACTACTTCTGAACGGGAATTTAGCACGAAATACGAAATTGCGGTCGGAGAGTATTGGGTGGGTGTGCCGGGTCCGAAAGATTGACCTTTGCGATAAAGACGACCATTCAGACATACGATAATAAGAGTACATGAGGCCCTGTTTCAAACAGTACCGATAAGTCGTATTGAAAAATAAATCATTTTCTAAAATGACAGATGAATCTGTCACATGAGCTTATGGCGACGACTGTTTGGAAAAGGCCATAAGAATAACAAATATATTTTACAGCGAGATCGTAAGATTAATAAACTGTCAAGTACGAGTCGGACTCTCACATGAAGGGTTCCGCACCATCGTACAAAAAACAACTGCCTGACAGTTCAATATCATACATTTTTAACCGACTTCAAAAAAGGAGGTGGTTATCAATGCGTTTGTATTTTTATTATATTTTTTTTAAATGTTTGTTGCATCGAAACTGGTGTTATGTATTTATGAACCGTTTTAAAAAAAACTTTGTTCGAAAGGGAAGCCTAATAGTTTGGTCCCATTTTTTGAAAATCAGGAAACGGTCCAGTGGTGGTTAGGTTTCTACATGAAAAAACTGTGAAGTTTAATTTGTTTTTACCTGGATGAAATTATACATCCAGCGTTTTCCGTGTTTATAGTCATTGTCACGAGATAATTTCTGTCTGTCTTTTAGGATCGTATATTATTTTATATTAATTAATACGTATGGACTTCACTGTCAGGAGACAAGATTTCATAGGCTCGTTTTCGTGTATATAGACGACATTTGTATACCGAGCGGGGAGGTCATGAAGTCGGTTTTTTTAAGTTTTTAACTCGGTGAATTATCATCTCGTAAAATTGAATGCTATCCAAAAAAGTCTGGCACTATTTTATTAAAATTTACTTAATTATAACCAGAACCCGTATTTTTTCGTGTATTTCAGTTGCTGTAACGGCAACAGATTACTAATTCTGTAACAACTAAGTAATAGGGTCCCGTTTGGCATCCTTCGGGTACGGAACCCTGAAAATGGATATAAAAATGTCTTCAACTAATTCTACTTAGGATTACAGTCGATACCGCATTAAAAACAATAAGCCGTGATATTAAGGTAATACGGTATTACCATTATATTACGGTTTATTGTATTGTATTATATATAATACCCAACCAAAGTAGGTAACGTCGCGCCAAGTCGCTTGGCATCTGCGTACCGCGTAGAGGGGGTAACCTCTCACAAGCGAACCATAACCGGCATCAGATGACAGAGAGGGCTGAGGAGGCGGCGGGGGGCAAGACGGGCCCCGAGCAAAGCGAAGGCGCTCCGATCACCAGACGACAATCACAACTGTAATTGCGAATACGTAGTTTGATTTTAAACAATAAAACGCTAAAAAACACTTCTAAATAAGTATTTTATTGGAATATATGTTAGGCCTTAACATATTTGGCGCTCACACCCACTCTGCGAGAAAGAGAGGTTACCACCCCCTTGGTGAAACTTGGTGCGGACTGTACCTAATGTAATATGTACGAGTAAATAAAAGAGCTCTTTTGGGACATAATAGATGCTACAGGATGTGTCGCTTTTGTTACCTACTTACTTCGCATTATCGTGTTACCGGGAATGGGCTTAAATACGAGCATTACCCTGAGACCCCTGAGAATTGGGCATATATTTACATGCATATGAAATAATTAACTGAGTTAAATGTACTTTGACTTTTTAGTTTTCTAAACGAAAAGTCTAAAGACATTTCGTTCTTAACACTGAGGTTTCAGAGATTCAAAGAGATTGAGAGAGAGAGAAGATATTTCTATGAGATTTTCGCCCTTAAATCAGTAAGGTGACAACCTTAAGATATCATAAACATTGTGTCTATAGGAATAAAAGCTACGTTTTCTTAAATATCTATCAAATGTCGGGTTGGCCACTGGCCCGACATTTGATGTGGTGGATTATGGCTCAAACTTACTCATATCCGGATAAAGACCTGTGCCCCTCGGTAAGGACAATAAAGGGCTACATTTCAGTATACTTTATTGCCCAAAATAACACATTTTACCACAGATACTATAATATTATATTTTACTATGGAAAGTGGAGTATATATGTATTAAGGCTGGTGGACTGTATAAAAGGATGAGACTGGTTTCGTAATGAAGAAGCTGTGTAATGATGATATTTTTACATTAAAAATAAAATAGAAGGTAAACAAGGACATGAGCGTAGGACGTGAAGAAGGCTAATAATAATTTTGTCTGTCGAATGTGCTGGTCTTGATTTCTCTCTATTTTCTTCTACCGCCGGGCAGGCACACCGGGCGGGCGCAAGGAGGCCGTGACAATATGACAAAGGCGAGCTTAAATCTATCGAGATCTTTTTTCCAGCAAACCAAGGATGGACAGGAAAAAAAAACGTGGGTTAACCTAAACTTTACTATCAAATGTATGGAGCTGTCAAGCGCATTATCAGTTTGCGAGGCTTATAATTATTATTTTTTTATTTATTTATTTCAAAAAGGTTACAGATTCACTTAAAATAATTAATCATTTGATACCTACTTACTAATCATGAATCATGTGTTACAAAATTATATTACCAGCGGCCCTCACACTAGGTCAGACCTGTATCGTGAGGACCTGGATCTTTGACATTTTATCGCAATTGTTTTCAAATAATACCAATAATATTTTTGTGCTTACTTTATAAATAATGTATTTGTACCTGCAACCCAGCCTCAGACACGTCGGTGGCGCCCAGGTCCAGGGCCCTGAGCCTGGAGCAGCCCCTGGCGACTGCTTCCACGCCATCGTCACCGAGAGCGCCGCAGCCGCGGGCGTTGAGGTACCGTATCTTGTAGCAGCGCCGGGCAAGAGCTCGGATCCCGGAGTCGGAGACCTGAAATTAATGCTGTACCTTAGAGGTAGACATAGTAAATCCACATTTTGAGAATTTAATTTCTGTGTCTTAGAGTCTACCTCTGGAGGACTTACTATTGTCTACCTCAAAAAGGGGACTTATTATTGTCTACCTCTAATATTATCTCTTCTGTGTCTAAGGTACAGATGGTCGATTAATGTTACTTTCGACGGTTACAAAAATGCGCAAGCGTGGTACAAAAAGAGATGTGGGTTGGCTGAAATCAGTAATAGGGTAAATGGAGGTATTATCGTGATACAGGAAACGTCGTGATAGTTTTTAAAACATTATTTATGGTCTTACCTATCGCGGCACATTAGTGAAACTTAGGTGGGGACTTAGTGAGACTTAGGTGTAACTAATTTAATTTTATGATTAGTGTATTTATAATAACATTGCACGTTTGCATGGCAGAATATAGCACAAGATATTTAAGTGACATTATTAGAATACCTGAAGTACACCTATATTCATGCAAATAAACGTTACTTACATTACTTTACCAAAAGAGGGAACAAAGGCGGACCATGCCATTCATAAACGGCCGTTATCCAAGATACTGTGTAAAGGGTACGATTAGCAAATCAATGATTAATTCAAAATAGCGAAATTAGTTAATGTTAGCTAATCGTAACCTTTGAATACCGTCTCGGAAACCGGCGAAAACGTTGTTATACCTGAGTGCACTTAGCCACAGAGAGGTATCGCAGCGCCGCACCCAGCTTGGCTAGCTCGTAGAGACCGAAGTCGGTGACGCCTGCGCAGTCCGAGACGCTCAGCTCCTTCAGCGCGCAGTAGGACGGGATCCATCGGACGCCGGCGTCTGGGGCACAAATTCAAAGATGCATTATGAGGCGCTAATCCGTAAAATGGCAGATGGCCCAAGATCGTAAGATACACTTAAAATGTTTAATTACGATTTGTAAGTTATGTACCTAGTTACAACATATCCATTTATAATAGGTATAGAAAATTTTAGTACCAAAATGATGGTCTACAAAGCTGTTAAATAGCCTCTCGCGCAGATGACATGTATTTTAGATTGTTTCGCATCATTATACAACATAATATGGAAAATCATACTAAAAAAATATAGAAAATCTTACTCAACACAATCACCCCAAATGAGTATTACATTTAAATAACGCCCCGCGGGAACTGTGCTAACATGAAAGATAGAAACATGCGAAACACGTAGAAAAGGAAAAGTAGGAAACATTCATGCATATAACAAGGCTAACAACATGAATAATTCTGCTTCGTCCTCCAAGGACCTGAACTATGAACCTAAGGAATAAGAATCTTCAGAACAAATGTAGCATAGTGTGACCTAAATAGATGTGAAAGTGGTAAAATGTAGATGAGATAAACTCGTCTTTTTACTCCTCCGCCCAATCCTGAGTGTATAGCAAATCACGGCCAGATTGAAATTAAATTAAATGAATGGAATTGAAATTGAAATTAAATTTATTGTTTCTTGTCATTATGTCATGCATGGAGGAAGATAACCTGGTGACATAATCTGATCTATGATTTCTTGAGGGAACACCTCAACCCTTACCTGTGACTAGAGTGCACCTCCTCAGATAAAGGTACTGCAGCGACGGACAGGTGTGAAGTAAGGCGCACAAGCCCGCATCAGTCAGCGAGCCGCAGTCTGTCAGGTCAACGTACTCTACCGGAGGTCGTCTTGTGGCTAACTTCGTTTCTAGCCAGGACCATTCTGGCCAGTCGACGTTGGGGCATCCTGGAGAAGAACCTCATATTTAGACACAGTGAGAAATTGAATCGAATTTAGTTCGGAATTATCTGGCAAGATCTACAATTTGAGAGTATTTTGATAGTACCAGTCTGCAGCCTTCAACAGTAAGCCGGACTTGAGTAGCCGCCATAGTTCAGATACCATAATTTGATGGTACATCCATTCTTCGATACATAGTAACTTCAATTTTGAACCTCATCTCATATCGAAATAAAAAGGGGCCGCTAATGTTCGCCACATAGAGGAAGGCATTAGGGCCCAGTTCACCAAATAGTTAATTAGTAAAGTTCATAAGATGAGGGCAAGGCATTATTGCCCTATAGACCAAACAGGAATTAGTGAAGTCCATAAGACGAGGGCAAGGCATTAATGCCCTATAGACCAAACAGGAATTAGTGAAGTCCTCAAGATAAGGGCGGCTCAGGACCGGAGTAGATGAATTGGAGGAGCCCTGTACCCTATAGTACGTAAATGTAACAGGCTGGACATATACCCAACCCCACCCAACGGCTTATATCTACACATGTAACCCCAGTAGCGACTTCTGATGTTACGTAGGAAACCCCTGTACGGGTTACAGCATCTCCCACATGGCTGGTTCGGTCTTTTTTGCCGTCCGCCTGACCTCTTCCCGCTTCTACAGCAAGATGATTGATTAATTGAAGAAGCAAAAGAAAAATAAATTTAAGATGAAGAAGAAGGAGAAGAAGGAGACGGAGAAGAAGAAGAAGAAGAAGAAGAAGAAGAAGAAGAAGAAGAAGAAGAAGAATACCTGTAAGGTCTAGATGCCTCAAGTCCACCAGGTCGGTCATCAGCGGTGCCAGCGCCCGACCGTCCATGCTGGGTGACGCAGTCACAGCCAGATGGGTGAGGTGCCTGAAAGTGCCGGCTAGGAGCTGAGCTCCTTGGAGTGTCACCTGGAATGAGGAGCAGTTCTGGTATTGTTTTGGTAGTGAGATAGGTTCTGCACCCTTAGCATGCCTGCCTCCGCGGGGGGTCGCGACGCGAGAGAGTGAAGGACAGAGCACGCGCTTTACATGTCTCTGTCCCTCACCTTCCGTGATAAAACCTCCCCCCGAATTCGGCATGCTGCAGGACAGGTGTAGATGGTGTAGTAAAGAAGAGACCGTCTACATACCAACAGTAGATGAATAATGATGATGCTATGCAGAAATAATGATGATTTTCTCACCAAGCTATTTCTCGTCCGGTACTCCCTAACAGCATTCACACAGGGTCCAGCTCTGGCTCCAGCACACCTGGCCGCCACCTCCAGCGGTCCAGCTGCCCGCAGCCGCCTCCAGATGTCTGGACGTGTGGTCAGCCGGGTGACCAGGCGCGCCCAGCGGCGGCAGACTAGGGAGACGCGGCAGAGGTCTGACACCTGGAGAAGAGAGGTGAAGGTAAGAGGGGGTGGACAAAAAACATATAAGTAATTTATAAATAAATATTATACATTTGTAGATAAAAGTCGACGTAACCCTGTGCCCGTTACACGGCGGCGGCTGTGGCGCCCTCCGTGAGGGTTCACGGCCCAGGAGAGTGATGGACAGAGCAAGCCCTTTGATTCAATGTCTCTGCGAGAAACCTCCCCCTGCACTCAGCATGCTACGGATACTGGTCAAGGCTGAGTGCACTGAGATCCGTGGCTAGGGTGAGTGTTATAAATTCAAAACCCTATAAATCAAAAACAGGGAGCACTTACCCAGTGGAGAGCGCATAGATACATTTTCCTTTGAAACACAACTCACCAATTTACGGCGGCAGCTGAAAACTGTCACTAAAGCAATGGCGGCCCGTCATCGTACATAAGTTGCATATGTTGCATACAATTAATGTTTGACGAGCAGCATTCTCCCGCAGGCGCAGTCAATTGGATATCTGATCAAATATAACAGACGGGTGATCGACGTACCTCAAGAAATGACAGAATCTTCAGCCAAACAGCATCACTGAGCGTATTATCCCGCCTTCTTCTCGGCGGTCCGCAGTCGGCCAGCGTGTGGTATCCCTGGTCCAGGCTGAGCTCACTCAGGTCCGCGGCTAGCGTGGCTGGCTCGGGCGGGGGCGGCGCCCGACGCCGGGCTCCACCGCACACCCCGGGGCCCGAGCAGATTGACATTGTTGGTCTGCAATTGGGAGAGATTTTGGCTGTAGTGAATTAGATTGTGGGAAAATAAACATGGGCGTATCGTGCCTTTGTGGGGATGGGTCCTTTCGTCCCATCTCGTAGCCAAGTGGAGGATTACTTGTACTTGTACTTATCAAGATTGAGCATACTTATTTACTGACATTAAATTTAGTACAGAGTTTTGTATTCCTAACCACCACTTAAACCACTGAGGTTTGTGTGTGGTGCTACCTACTCATTAGGTACATATTCTTACACCTTTTTCGTAAAAATCTGGGACTGAAGACGTCGGCATACGTGAACATTTATCGCGTCGTCGTAACAATACAACATGTATCTATTTTTTGGGAGAAAATAAATATTTTTTTCATTTAATAGGTCTTCAAACAAGATTTTAGAGATTACACAAACTGTGAGGTGGAGCGCCAGCTACAGACAGGCGGTTGATGATCGGTTCCATATTGTGACTATTCTGTGTGACTATTCTGTGTGACTATTCCACTCCAATTCACAGTGTTAGAGCACCAGTAACCAGTGACTGCTCTTCTTCATATGGTGCCTCTCCACTACTAACTGGAGGTTGGCTATCAGCTAACTGTTTCACTGCAGTAAAAACATATCTTGGTTTTATTTATAAAATCTTGAAGTTAGTTGGTTGTCGTGTTTTGAGAAGGTCATAAAAGCACCTCACCAAAATAAAGGTGCCTCACAGAGACGAGGACCAGACGTAAATATTTTGTAAAGTTGGCGAGTGTTTTCTTGGCACCTTTGAACGTTGAACAAGAAAGTCTGTAAGTTTTCAATTACTCGCGATGCTTCGAAAGACTTCTAAACGTAAAATGGCCACCGTGTTTCTAGTAACTTGAGTACAAGGAGTAGGAGGGTTACCATTACCCTTTTAGATTTATCCTGATTTGCACTTGCACGAAACAAATTAGAATTTTTAGCATACTTATCCTTGTGTTAGAAACTAATGACAATCCTATGAGATTCTCGCCCTTAAATAATTAAGTGACAACCTTAAATTTCAAAATCGTTTCGTGCTACTCAGGATTTGCGATTCAGATTATGACCGTCTTCGAAATAAGTATTGATGTAGGTAAAATAAAGTTCATTTTGGAGTATTGGAATGGAAATTATTGCTATGGTGATATTGATATTTTAATAAGGCCTTTATAAATAAAAAGTAACTACGGGAGTAACTTTTTATAAATAATGTGGTAATAGATTAACAATCTAAATTGTAACGCTAATAAGGTTGTGGTAATACCCCAGATCTCATTATTTTAAATTAAACACTTGAATTTCAACAAGTTTTCTGTTAAGTATGAATCTTTACGCTTTGTACTTGAGACGTCTTTGATGTCTCGGTCGGTGTGTAGACATAAGAGTAATAAATAAATAATAGAGTGTTATCGATCGTAATTCGCAGATATACTAGTGCCATCTTTGATTAGACAGCATGATAGTTGATAGAGTACTACTGGTAAAGTAGCAAGATATTAATGCCATCTATATCTATGATTAGAGAGAGAGTATTTTTTCCCTTATATCGGAGTATGAATTTTTGGTCTAGGTTGTTAGTCTTCTTGTTTTTTTAGTCTATGGGATGGAGTTGGAGTTCCTCTAGTTAACTGAACATGAACATTTCCAAACATTGACTTTGTACCACGCATTGCGAACATCCTGTGTCGTGGTAACTTGAGCAGTGAAACTAAAGTTTGTTTTGACTACCTCATTTAAAATTGCAACCTTTGCAATGTCAGGGAGGGCGGAACCTGAGAGCGCGTCTTTTGTTTTCATTATTTCCCTCCTTTTCTTACCATATAACAGCCATTTTATAACCAAATCTCCAAATTGTTTTATCTTGTTAAAACATTTTGTTTTACTCCTACCATCGCTAGGTAGTTTACGCGCCAATCGAACGATAGGCAAGTGTAAGTGGGCACGGGAATCCTCATTGCGTCGTTTATTTTCGTCGAAGAAGGACCTGCCGAAAATTAATCCTCTAATGAGCTATTCAGATCGTCTATTTCTTGGTGTACCTATGTCAGATAACGTACGGTACGTGTACCTATGTCAGATAACGTACGGTACGTGTCAGATAACGTACGGTACGTGTAACAAAAATACAAAAAGTTTAAATAAGTTTACATTCATCTGATTTTACACACAAAATGATCAATCTGTTACTAAGTGCTAATCGAGACTCCTTGAAACAGGCCCTTAGTCTCACATTCCACAATCTCGGGCACTTGACCTAAATATCCAGAAACATTGTCACTCTTATCATTCCGACCATTTAATCAAAAATATGCGTTATACCCTAGAATCAAGAGCCACAGCAACAGTTAATATAATTTTGTTGATATCTCACAATAGTGTGCTGTAAATCAACGGCACTGTCAATGTTATGAGATCCAGAGTACGTGATTAAAGTTCTAGGCCAGAAGTTGAAAATGTAGTCGTAAAATTTCAAATTGACTTGATGACTATTGAAAACGTGGGAATATTATGCTCACTGCTGCAGTTAGCATATCGATGCAATGCGGTATCGTTATGTGTCATTAAAAACCACTTTTCGACTTCATGTATTAGATGTGTCTTCCTTCTTAGTTATTATTTTATACAACTGTGCTGAAACGACTACAGTCAGCCTATGGCTAATATTTAAACATAGTAAATGTAGCCCATTAATGTCCCCACCGAAAGGCACAGGCCTTTACCGGGATACGAGTAAGATTGAGCCATACTCAACCACGCTGGCTCAGTGCGGGGTCGGTGGAGGGGTTTTATGACTACTACATTATACTACCATGTAGTGGTATGGTAGTAACCAGAACGTGCCATCGGATAATGTACGAAAGACAAATTAATTAACTCATTTAAAGTATAATATAAGTAATAAGCTCGCCTTTGTATATTACCTATCTATTATTATAAGTTTTCTGTATGTCATTCTTGTGTTAGTTCAATAAAGAAGTTACGAATTACGAATAAAGATAACTACGGGAATAGAGCCATGCATGCATATAGCTGCATGTCTGTGCCGTGACGTCATTCCCAAGGAGAATTTTGCCACACCCAGGAGATACTACAATCTTACTTAGAACGATATTATAAAATGGCTAGTATTTAACCTATATTAAAAAAGTTCAACCTTACCTAACTGAAGAACTAAATACTATATATATATAATCCCCGAAAAAATACTAAACTACCGAAAACCTCTTCGGCGAGTTTTCGGAAAGTCAGTATTTTAGTCGGAATTTCATATTTTTTTCGGAATTAATATTTCCCACATAAAACTAAGTAAGTACTTATATTATAATCAGGGATTGGAATCGAGGTGTGAATTTACCTAAAGTTTGCTGTGAGACATAACATGGAGCTGTTACAACCACTAGAATTCAACCGGTTAAATTTCGGGTTTTTTGTTTAACCGGTTATTATTATTATTTTAGTTTTACATGTTCCTTACATTTGAAACACCGAACTATAAACAGTCATCGAACTGTGCGGGGGGGCCTGTGCGGGACACACAGATAACGCGAAATTTACAAAATGGCCGCCACCGGCGACTGGATAATATACATCTATAATAAATAATATATACATATATTTCTAGAATCTATAAAATAAAAATATAATTTGAATTTCCTCCAAAATTATTAAAATCAAACCGGTTCAACTCAAGTGGTTGTAACAGCTCCATGTTATGTCTCACTGCAAACTTTAGGTAAATTCACACCTCAATTCCGATCCCTGATTATATATAATACAAGTAGGTCCTGCATAAGTTTCTCGGCGCCACGGCACAGGCGCCATAGCATTGCCAACCTTCTAAACGCGGCCCACGCTACGCCCGCCCTTGGCAGCTGGCTGGCGCAACCCGTCTCTGCCTAGATTGTGCTAGTATATAGAACTGTGAGATTGCATCTATAGGACTATGACAATCACGACAGTCGCGTATCTGCATGAACAGTTAGCGAAAAAGGGGGGGTGGGTTGACCGCAGAGTCTATAAGATAATACAAGAAAATTGGATGCTAAACTTGGCGGGGGCGGGCGCTGCCGCACCCCTAGAAAACGTAACTATGTTTAAGTAATTGATTAGGAAACCCCGATCACTGAATCGCAGAGGCGTTGGACTATAAATAACTAGCTAGAAGGGGGCACAGTTGTGCCTCTGCCACCTCGTATGGGAAAGACGCCATGCTATGTATGGCTGGTATTTTTACCTCTGCGAAATGGCACTCAAACCCCTTCACTCGCAGAAGCACACCGCTCGAACGACCGAACAATGGCGAACTATTGTTATCTAAGATGTGTCGGCCTATAATACAATACAAATCTCAGTTATAAGAGCAGTTTCAATGAGAATAAGTAAGAGGCACTCGAAAACATGTCAGGGCCTTTCAATGTGAAGATGCTTCTGCTTCTGCTGATGGAGCTTTTGCTGATGGACAGCCTAATCACGTGATAAACCTACATATGTTTTTTATATTTTAATATAATATGTGTGCAATATATTTTTATGTAATTCTGTAAAATAGATCAAGTTTTAGGATTATTTATTTAATTAAGTTCCTATACTTTTAATTATAAGTATTCATAGTCATTTTATTTGTACACTTACAGAAGAAACGTTGCCGTTGTTAGCAAACGGAGGTCATTCATTACTCTGACTACATCTGTGTCTATTTCGTTGATCAATGGGAAAATAAGTAGCCTTGCTATCATAGGTAATTTAAACATTCCAGACTTCAAGTAGGTACTCTCGCTCGAAACACCTGAGGGCAAAAAGTGAAGCATCTTTTCTCAACGCTTTTTGTTCTGTGTAAAATTTGTGCCGTGTAATACTACTAATTATGGCACAAAGAAAGGAGGAACCTTTATGAACTACGTACATCACTTTATGAACTACGTACATCACTTTAGCAGAATACAAGCTTTTCTCAGTCAATGACGAGTAGGGTGAACAATAAGAAAGACTTCTGCTCGGTACCGTCTCAACCAAGTGAGCTAAACTCCAGTATGTACGACAGTGATCCCTAACGTACGTCTTAGAGGGACAGGAGCCAAATCTAGAAGAGTTAATGGACGTGAATGAGTGTGGTGGTGTGTACTTTTTATACACAGTGACATTCGATATCTTACGCTCCACATTCGCCTTCATCAAATAGCCAACATTACTGCAATGGTGTAGCTTGACTTGACTGAACTAGGTTAAACCTACTATGTATTATGGTCGTCGTGGAGAAGCTCAATTATTGCTTAATGAAATGTATATTCAACACGCACGCTATATTCTCATGGAGTAATTTCTTTAGGTGTTATTTTTGTATAGTTAGTCGTTATAACTTGAATATACCAAAATTGTACATTCAAGCAGCAATGATATAAAATCCAACAGCCCTCATAAGTACCTATACCTATCTCAGTAATGAAATGAATTCTACGAAAAAAGACCCGTCTTCTCTTCAAAATTCGTTTAGAATTAAATGTTGTGAACTGTGATGGATGAATGTTCTTTAGAGCGCTATCCTGCCTTCATCCATGCGATTAACCCCTTCAATCGTATTCCGGCAACTTTTGAATGTCACTTAGTAAAGCACTAAAAGTTTCCTCGACTCCGTCAGAAATTCTATTCTGAGTCTATAGCGCAAAATAGCTTTACCGGAGCAGATAACAATTAGATTAGGACCCTCCTTGGCAATAGCTTCAAGGAAGTTATCCATCACTGCAGCTTCACAGCTCAAAGAGAAACTTAGACATTCATTTATGCGCGAAAATAAATCAATCTTTGCATATTCAAATGTCTATTTGAGATTCTTTACTACCCACACAAATCTTTGGACAGAAACTGGCCATTATCGAATATGAGATGAAGCAATAAACCTTTTCAGAGTCGTTTTACGCAATTATAAGCCTTACCCTTAAGGAGATTAGTGTAGAGTTTGGTGAGTATTGCTTTGCTTATGTATTTATGCATGGTGTGATCTATTGTTGATGTACGATGCTGAGGCTATTTGGCGCCACCGCATGTAATGAGAATCACCTGAGTACGGGGCTCGCAAATGAGCGAGAATTGAGCTTGTTAAACGAAATACACACAGATATTGTAATGAGAATGGTATGAAACTTTAAACTGACGATATACGAGAATATGAGGCTTATTCGATGCACATATGAGACCGGTGACCGCGTGCATTTCCCATACAAACGTACTTAATACAAAAATGATTTGAATTTGAAATGATTTGATTTACGTTTGTATGGGAAATTCACGCGGTCGCCGGTCTCTCAAGACCTAAGTCAGATCTCAAATCTAAAATGTCTTTCAATACGGTTTTCCCAGATATTTAACGGCAATCTGACATAGAATTTCATCGATTATTATTATTTTAAATGCATACAACAGAATTACCCCTCATAGTTTCATAGCGCCCCATCACAAATCCTGCCAGACAGCTCACTATTGCACATAACAGATAGATAGGAATGAAATCTATTGCGGTTTCTTGTCAAATTCCATTACAACGTATACCACACCCCAGCCTAGCCTATGTACCTATATGTAATAGTTGACTCGGTGCGGCCATTTGAAGTAGTTATCAGGTTGTACGATGTAAAAATTGTTGGGTAGAGTTTGATATTACTACGCGTTTATGCAGAAAATTATAAGGCCGTGTTAAGTTAAGAACTATTTTCTCTGTTTAGCTAGGGACTAATTGACAATTATTGTTGTTTATTGTTGTAGACCCTAAAAAAGGACTTGGTGAGTGCGAAGACAATCTAAACTAGGTATTATAATTCAAGTAATGAGCGCCGAATGGCTGTGACTTTCTTTTCATTTTTAATTGTTATTTTTTTTCCAATTTCCTCTTTCTCACACCGGCATTTGTCACGCAAAACTACATAGACCCGAAAATGACCCGGAATTTCATTGCATTTGTGGTAGATCGTAGTAGACCTGTGTCGGCTTGTAAACCCCGTTGTCTGGTGCATGCTGCTGGGTGTCGTGACGTGGTCGCCCCGATTGCAGACTCAGGACATTGTGTTGAGGTTTCACAATCACTTATTGTTAGTAAAGTACACAAATTAGGCATGATTGTAACTGGTAAATACTTTAGGATGTAAAAAACTAGACTTCTGTCAAGATGGCATTGTAGAGTCTTTTATAATAGTATTTTCAACACACTTTTAGCCAGTTTACAAAGTCAAAGTCAAAAGTCGAAGTCAAAGTCAAAGTCTTTTTTATTGACCATAAAATCATACGAATTGCTTAGTAAACGTCAATATAATATTTTTTTTTGTATACTACGTTCGGAAGTTGTGGGCTTACACTATTTTGTATTTCATTTTCTTTCTGATAAAGAAATGATGCATGTTTAGAGTATAGCAATAATAAGTATGTATCCTCTATGCCAGAGCTACTTAAAGAGGGTAATTTTTAATACAAATTTCAATTAGGCAAGGTTAACGCTGACGGTAGAAGATACGCATGCAAATGGCTCCGCGGGGTGTAGTGCGAACTGTGTGAATAACTACGGATTTACCAACATTGGGCTGGGCAGTTTACTTGGTAATTTATTGAGAAGTGGGTATTCGTTTCTTGGGAACAATTAAAGCTGTACTCAACAGTCCGTCAACCAAACGACGCCTGCCCGCGATTACGGGTTGGTAACAAAAAAAAAACTATGAAAAAACAAACAAAAGTATTAATGCGTTTTTGAGAGATAAGACGCGTGGTCAATAGTGGTTGACGCATGAGGAGTGTCTGTTCAAAAGGGACTAAAGACACCATAAGCAATTTTTGGGAACAAATTGGAGATCCCTGGTCAAGCCCCGTGCCAACAACCATGACGGTCACGATCCTCAGCCATGAGGGAACGACTAGAAAGAAGAAGAACATGATTTGTGACAGCACGCTCTGAGCCAATTAAACGTGGCGCAAACTGTAGATACTTAGGTTAATGTTACTCGTTACACTGGGTGTACCTATTAAGTTTCTCTAACAAAGTCTTAAGCTCTGCCCGAAGTGCTGTAATCACATTCTTAATTAGATGTTAACTTTAATAAGGTATCACGCACGGCTTTATTTGCTATTAGAAACTTCTTTATTGTAATACTTTATATATTAAAAATAATTCAGAATTGTTTGAATCTTTTGAATGGAACACTGTAATTTATAAATGCCAAGCTTTAATATGACCTACGCAGTAAATGAGAAGTTAATTCAAATTACATTCTGTCTGATTTTCTCAAGAACGTTTTTGCGGCTATGGGCTACCGCCTGTTACGTAAAATTCTATGTAAATATTCAATTCAAATGAGTAAAGCTTGGGTCAGCTCCGCATATGGGAAAAGGCGTGACGTTATTTTAGTGATATGTTGTATTTTTAACCGACTTCAGAAAAGGAGGGGGTTATCAATTCGGTTGTGTTATATTTTTTTATGTGTGTTACCTCGAAACTGGTATTATTTATGAACTTATTTCAAAATTTATTTTTTATATGAAAGGGAGACTCTTCAGGTTGGTCTCATTTTTTGAAAATGAGGAATCGGTCCAGTACTTTGGTTTCTACATAGAAAAGACTGTCATTCAGGTAACCAAAAGTACGTATTTTGTCCTTTATGTGATTTTGTGGCGTTTACGCTCATTGTTATTGAGATGAATTCTGGCTGTGAGGACCGATATTTGTTTATTTCGTGTATTATTGTGAAGTCAGAAGACAGATTTCGTAGGCTCATTAGGTATCATGTTCATAGATGACATCGCATCCCGCGCGGACAGGTTTATAAGTGATTTCAGTGGTCATGATGTCGGTTTTTTTTTAAGTTTTTAACTTGGTGAATTATTTACTATGTGATATGCATGCATAATTGCACAACCCAAAAAAATTAACACCTGAACCAGTAATGGAAAGTAAAGATGGCATTTTAGCGACCCGAGCCTGCGCCACGAAGCTCCCGCGGGGCGTATTCAGGCAAATTCGAGGAGCAAAAGTATTTATTTTGATAAGTTTTATTCCTGAGCGTCCTATGATCCTACGCCATCCGCTTGTCACACAAAATGGAGTATTGAATAACTAGCTAAAAGTGGGCAATTGCCTCTGCAACCCCGTTTTGAAAAATGCGTAACGCGTACCTATGTGTTATACTGAGTCCTTTATGGACCAGAATCTCCTATGATATTTATTAACCGACTTCCCAAAGGAGGAGGTTTACAATTCGTCCGGATGTTTTATTTATTTTTTATTTTTTTTATGTCTGCACCCCGATAGCGCCTAAACGGATGGACCGATTTGGAAAATTATTTTTTAGTTTGAAAGGGTTTACCTTCTCATTGGTCCCATTGACACCAGGTCAGGATCTGATGATGGGATCCTGGAGAAATCGAGGGAACTCTTCAAATATTATGGGCAGACCTATAGTGATTTTTGTGTTTTTCATAATGACTCGTGCAAATGCACATGGTAAGCATAATATTGTGATGCGGAACTGCTGATGAAGACCACATATGGCCACCAGATCTGCTCAATACTAGGTACAAATACAATGCGTGGCTGACGGGCAACGCATAGCCTAAACCGGTGGACCTAAAGCCATGAAACTTTGTACAGGAGTTCCTTAGTAGCGTGGGTTAGCACTGATATGGGATTTGACAAAATTAATTCCCCAAGGGGGTGGGATAAGGGGTTACAGTTTATATTAAACTCAATCTAATCAAATAGGGTTTGTGGAAGTCGGTTTTTTCTAAAGTTTACTTTTTGTTTCAATTATTTTTTGGTACCATACGGTATGTGTGCCACCATTACAGTAAAATAAGGCGATACGAACAATACACAAATGAATGAAATGAGAAACATTAAATTAAGTTTTATCTGTCTCTGAGTATGTCTAAACAAATTAAAAATCCCATCTTTTTAAAATTATTTTGCGCAAGATAACATTGAGATAAATTGTCCAAGATTTCGTACTTTTGGTACTCGGCAACAGATGTTCTTTTTGAATTGCTTGAACACATAAAAAGGGTAGAGTGGTTGAGTGCCAGAATTTACAGCATTAATCTCACTCCCATTTTATTATTCGGGGTTTTATGGCAGCGGCTGAAGAGATTGTTGAAGAAAGAAAACAGAATACATAAATATATGTTAGAGTCACGACCCAAAAGTCATGCTTGTATATGCTTGTGACGTCGCTGGTCCTGGTTAGCAACACCAGACATAGACATAGACATAGACATCGTTTATTGATAATATTCATTACAAATTACAAGTCACCCAGGGTATCCTAGTGTAGGCCAGAAACAATGATTGAAATCTTTGATGGAGAGATGATAAATTACTTTGTGCCAACATAGCTGAAGATTCGCGACTAGACCTCGCTAATAAATCCTCAAATGTCACCATCAAAAACTGCTTTCCAAACCAGATGTCTAGACAAAACCACGCTGACCAACAACCTCAAGAAGACTTTATCCGCTGACTCTTAGGGACCATTTTAGTTTGTATCAACGGTAAAGTTGATTTAGTAACTTTTGGCGTCACTGAACTTACCTTTGTTGTATGTCTGGTATTTAGTTGATCCTTGTGTTAGAATTAGAGATTAGTTAATTCAATACTCGGGTCAGAGTATAAATAATGGGCTACTTATAATTAAGAGACATTCATTACCATTCGTTTGTTTGAAATGTGCCCTCACGGTTATGAAATATGTATGTTGTATTGTTAGATCATTTATTCATTCAGTTCTTTATTTGTTTTATGTCTATGCTACAGGATATACTTGGAACTAGGTGTTGTGTAATTTATATGACTCTATAATGTGTTTAGTTCAATATGCGTTTTCTTATTCATAATTAAATACCTATTCAACACCTATTCACGATTGGGATGACAGAAATAGAAATGATATTATTATGTAAAATCGAGTAAACATTTTGCACATCAATCCAAATTCAAAGAATCAAGATAAAAGCATTTCCGCAAGCCGCAACAATAAAATTTGGAATAAATTAGGTAAAACGCTGCGTCAAGGGACCGACGGAAGGACGAAGTTCTGCTCAAGTGTAAACAGAAGAATTTCGATGTGCGATTCGCATTTCGGAATCTGCGTAAAAGTGTTGAGTGTTAGTACCTATCTGTGGTAAAAGATGTTCTGCAAAAAACAATACTTAATCCAAAAGTGATAATCAACAGAGACTGGTATTTGTCGAAAAATGTAAGGATGTACGTAAATATTTACGCGTCTCTTATTTTGTTTGACGTGCAAGCGTTGCCTTGCAAAATACGCCTAAATGATAGGATTGGATGGTTCATAGGATAGTTCTACTCGCTTATTTATTCGATGGGTAATCTAAAAAATCTGTAAATTCTGATCAGGGACAACTCCAAATTCCAGAATGTGCAGTTAAGTTAAATGTTGCCAAGGAATCAACTACAAAAGATATTCTTGAGTGTTTTTAACTTGCTAAACACAGCGGGACCCTTGTTGTACCTACCTACATACTGAATGAAATTGTTAACAATATAAGCAAAAAATGTCCCTCAACGCAAGACCTCACTAACTTCAATTCAATCAGGACCTCACTTTCCTGTGGGTTCGTGGAAGGTTCGTGGCGTTAACACTCAAAAATTATGCGTCCTTCCGTCACATGGGAGGTTCCCACAGAGGTTCCTCACAAAATCCAATCCTTCAAATACTATAGTATCGTGCAAGCGTGCCCGTGTTTTACAGCGCCTATAATGATTCAGCGGATTTGTATTCTGTTATTTTACCATAACCATTAATAAATAATTACGAACAGAACCTTTGCACGCGATAGTCATATAATAACTGATAAAAACCGTGACACAAGTCAAAAATAGTGACACCTGTCAAAAATAGTGACACCTGTCAAAAATTATGTTAAGATATGCCTGTGCCACCCCATCTGGGAAAATATATTTTTTTGGAAAATTTTACAAGTTCATTCAGCTGCATGAATTATTAACGCATTTTCTGGCATAATACGTTTCTGGCATGATATAATATAAGGAAATAAACCCTTTGCACCACGCAAATTAATATTAAGTGTGCTATAATATAATTAAAGATTTGTACCTTTTGTAATTCTTCGTCATCCCAGCAAAACCCTAGTATGCCTCAGAGCAACTGCAGTGTCACTTACCAAGTGGCTTTCAAACTATGCGTTTCATCAAAGACCCTTGTTATAGGATTATATTATGACATTGCTAGACAACCTCATTAGTGGAGGGTCTACACAGGTCCTTCAGTATAAATTTGGGAAAAGTCACAGAACCTATTTATTGTTTGAGGGTTTGTCTTTTATTATATTAACTTATTATATTTTCCTGGCGACGATGGAGTGACGAGCTGAGGGACCACAACAAGAACTGGTGGGAATCGGCCCAGGAGCGAGATGCGTGGAAACGGGGAAGAGAGGCTTTTGCCCAGCAGTGGGATGCTTTAAGCTAATAATACATAATAATAATAATTATTATTATATTTTTCTCTTCTTTCTATATTCCACGTTTTTCTATACAAACATGTACGGGAAATACATGGATATAGCTGCTTCGCCTGTGACGTGCTGATAGAGTGAACAATAAATTAATATAAGGTACTCGTAGTTTTAATGTAAGGCTAATTTAATGATGTCATGTATACTATTTGTAATATGGACTTAAGGTCTGCAATAAAGATTTATAGTATTGTATTGTAGATATATCAATTTGTGACAAACACGACTTTGATAGCTACTTTGGAGTCTGGGATTTGAACGAGGGACAGAGGGTTATAATTTGAGACACGTTTCTGCATTTCTAATGGCCTTTTTCAAGAAGACCTATGACAGATTCATCTATTATTTACATACAAAATTCATGATTTATCTTAAGCCAACCACCAAGAATATATTGATTTACTTCAGTAGTTTGTTGATCGTTAACTTCTGCTGGTTTTAGGTACCTGCTGTATCAAAGGGATAGGTAAATCTAAGTTGGACTAAGAGTACACGCTATACATTCTTCTGCTGCCTTCTTCACAACATTTTTCTTAAAATAGTAGGTAAGTATGTACCAATGCATATTGCAATAGTAAATTAGTCTCATTGTGAATGCTATCGACCTGTTTAAGACCGTGCAGAAGTGGTAAACCAGTTCGGAATACTTCGATATCGTCTCCAATCTCCACAGGCATTAGGCAGAAAGGTGTCTCGTAATTGGACTGGTTGTACAAGACGATACAGGGCTAATTCTTGTCGTTATATCGGCATAGAGAAGCACGTTACTTGTGACGAAGGGTTGAGGATAAAAGGTGAGGGTTTATGTGTGATTTTTGTCGTCAAATGAAGCACCACGAGATACATATGCTCACGCTTGTTAGGGTTCCTTTAGAGAAACAAGGAACCCTTATAGTATCGTCAAGTCTGTCTGTCTGTCTGTCCGTCCGTAGGTCACGGCAACTTTATTCCAAAACTATTAGGACTACACAGTAGAAACTTGGTATGTAGATGTATTCTGTGAACCGCTTTACGGTTTTTATGCAAAAATTGAAAAAAAAAAATATTAAGGGGCTCCATACATGGAACTGACACCAAACATTTTTTTTCTCATCAAACCTATATGTGTGGCGTGTTTATAGATAGGTCCTTGAAAATGACGTTGAGGTTCGTACAACCATTTTTCCTCAATGTCAATCGTTAAAAAGACAGACCCTTACAAAGTGAAAAAAAATAGTGTGCCGCCCCCCTCCCCTCTAACTTTTAAAGTAAGAGAGTAAAAAAAAAGCTGTGTATCTCAATACAAACTTTCAACAAAAATTGGTTTGAACAAAATATAATAATCAGTTTTTAAGATATAACCAGTGATCGGATATTCGGATGCATATTTACCTAAAGTTCAGGTGTTGGCTAATATGGAATGCACTTTGTTTACGAAAACTCCCGACTTAACTGACCAAATGATAATGATAGACAGTGGTTAAAATGGTAGATACAAATATAATTTAATAAAACTTTTTTTTTCAATTTTTTTTTTTCAAACAACACACCCTATTGTTCCCTTAGTACCCTTACATACACATAATTGGATCAGGGATCAAACATTGACACTAAATGAATATGCATCCGATAAGTTACACAATATCGGGATACTTTATACCCGGTTTTTTTTAGATAAATTATATTATGAAGCCACTTCCATACTTTTACAGCTAAAAACAAACTTTAGGTAAATATGCATCTGAATATCCGATCACTGGATATAACACATAAATTTATTAAATACCGCAAAGATAACTCTATCATTCCTACAAACACTATGAAAAACAAAGTTACAACACAAACATCCAGTCTTATAATTTACTCGCTACTACGGAACCCTTCATGGGCGAGTCCGACTCGCACTTGGCCACTTTTTCCCTGAAAGTGGGGCAGGCAGAGACTGTAGACCTCGGGTTATGGGTACTTTTTATACCACGAAATAAAATAAGGAGTAGGTATATTAGTCGGATAGACTTTCCGCGAAAAAGGCAATTACACAAGGATAATAATTATACAGGGTGACATTTAATTAGCTGACCATATTTTGGGGAATGATAGTTTACCATATGTTTCATAGGGAAAGTTGTTCACAATGGTGGGTACTATCATTCCTCAAAATATGGTCAGCTAATTTAATTTCACCCTGTATATGTGAGTGGATCTTGATGAAAACGTGACTTTGAAGGAAATGGTTAAGTACCCATATTAGCGCTTTTCCTAGCCGTAAAACTAGCAATAAGTATGTAATGGATGAAGCGTTGCATTTCCCCAATATTCTTGCAAAACGTTTTATTGAACCACATCAATTTAATGATGCAACGAACGACATTCTTGAGTTAATAAAAATAAATATGCGGAAGAAAGTTTCATGCATACTAAAGCTGTCTATCTAGATTATTCTAGATACCTCGATGATATCTCTAGTCGCATTATATCTATCTTGAGCGTTGATAGTGATACAGTTGCTGCTAAAGTCGACGCGAGGGTAAAACGGGTAAACTGTGGCTTATACGAATGTAAAACATGATCTAAATCATTTGTAGCCTATTCTAGACAAGTAAAACATATCATAACATAGCGTCACGCCTTTTCCCATACGGGGTGGCAGAGGTAGAACTGTCTGTGCCCACTTTTAGCCAGAAATTCAATACTTCATTTTGCGTGACAGGGGCGGGGGCAGGGAGCACTTATCCAGTGGAGAGCGCATAGATTCATTTTCCTTTGAAACACAACTCACCAATTTACGGGCGGCGGGGGACGAGGTAGGAGAGCTGTGATTGGTCAGCCGCTGCGAAACTGTCTGGCGGCCCGTCATCGTACATAGGTTGCGTATGCGAACGTTTGTTGAATACAACTAACGTTTGGCGAGCCGCATTCCCCCGCAGGCGCAGCCAATTGGATGTAGGTATAGTCTCTGGGCGGGGGCAAGCCCATCGCAGCAGCTAGCGACTCATGAAGGCTACGAAGCTATGTAGACTAGTACTATCTATTTATAGACAGTACAGTTATGTTAAGACGTAAATATCCACAGTTATAATATGTATCTTTTATTTAGTGTTAAAGTTATCCATGGTTAAAGTAAAATATTAAATTCAAATCGGGCAGACGCAAAGATTTTATATAACCCTTGTCAGTAAGTATAGTAAATGTTGAACAATAGTAGGTACCTTACGGTATCTTATTTATTATTATAAACGCCTCGTTCAAGCAGTATTTGGACAATAAAGGTTTCCTAATTTTACACATGGCCTGTAACAAAGAAAATATTCACTAGCGGCCTTTTTAATTTGAGTTCCAGTTTGGTCTCTTTATTCAACGTATGCCTTTTTAACAACCCACAAATGCAGCTTGGACATTCAGACATATCTAAAAAATATAGCGAGTCGATTGAACTGAACCTCATTCCTTAGAACATTAGGGTTACAGGCAGCAGGATACTGTACTCACTGGAAGCGTTAGTCCGATGTTACCACACAAAACAATGTTTACTCAAAAATTGTCAAGTCACATACCGAAGGAGGACCGTCCAACAATTTATGTACATTGATGCCTCTTTAAACATACAAACGTCCCACCTCTATGATGTCTGATAATATAAATATTAAAACACGTTATGAATATTGTAGTTGACTCGGCAATCAAGTTAATACAAATATGTCAAAGATTTAAGGCTCGAATAGGCTTGTGGCCTGTCAAGTCAAAATAGATACTTTCATGAACTGTCAAAACGGAACTTTTGTTCCTGAGTTCTATGAAACGATTTTTTTGCTGGAAATTGGAAGAAGCGTCCAATGACACCTAAAGTAATATTTAATCGCGTACTGAATCACTTTGAAGTAAGCGAACATATCGGTCAAAACATCAACTTGAAATCGATTTGATCATAGAGTTTGCATCCTCCTTTCTTTATCTATGGATTTGATAGAATTTTCTTAGATGTCAAACGTAGAGAATAAAGCTGGTTCAGTGACGGCAGCGCCACCGTCTTTGGCACACGAATGTCATTCAATTCTTTAGTGACTTTAGTTTATATGGCCGCCGGCTCAGTTCATCTTGTGCCTCGGTACTATGATATGACACAGTAGGGGGGTGAAGTGCTTCCGCTTAAGCATAGAAAACTATTGACCGCCCGTGGTTTTGTACGTTTTATATTAAAATTGCTGGACTTGCTCAATAAACTTAAGTTAAGGAATTGCCCAATGTTATTTGACGTGGGATGGGTGGGAAAGAAACTCTATTCCGGATTCTAACCAGTTAAATTATGGCTTATAAAGACGCTAACAATTTTGTTGGATTACTCTCGGGGTACATAAATTAATCACCACTTCTTACTTGACTGCTCCAGAGGAAGGGGATGAATAAATAAATGATGCCCATTAATCTCTTCACTAAAAGGTACAGACATTTATCCGGATACGAGTGAGATTGAGCCATACTTCACCATGCTGGCTCAGTGCGGGTTGGTGGAGAGGTTTCATACTGTGGTTAGCATGCCGGGATTATAACCTGCATATCCTGCGTGCGAAGCAAGCGTGAAACCCACTAGATCACGGACCTCTCTTCTTCAAGAGAGGGTATTATATTTAAGTTACTTGATGGATACAATCAGATAAACGATAATAATCTTATTAAAGTTGTCCTGTTAAATCTAACTATCAAATCATAATTTAACGTAATTACGTAACCCTATCACATTTTATTAAACCAGTGGCTAAATAACTACGATATTTTATTGCTTAGTTAGGTACATCGTTAAATATATGTGATTAAAATTAGATTAGGAAAGGCTCAGCTTTCACTTGTTAATCTAATAGGTTTCTGGGGTCGGTTTTATATGACCAGGAGCAACGCAAACTCCAGTTTCAATTCTAACTTATAGGTAGATAGAAACAGAGTCTGTTCTGTGTGCAAGTCGATGCAAAGGAAAACTGGTGGAAAGTGTTGTTTTCTCCGCTGTAGGTACTTTGGACTTTGCGGTGTCCTTATTTCATGTGTAGTTAGGGCTATAATCGAAGTGTCGAACTCACAGGATGTTACTGGGCGCTCTGAGCAGGTACCACAACGTCTTGCTGATACAGTTTAGATTTCTAATCTATCATAAACATTTACATACCGGCACATACATTGCTTCTGGCCCCACACTAGGATACCCTGTGTCGTGGGAACCAGAAACAGCGACATCACGAACGTGTAACATCCAAGACCTGGGATTTTTTTGTTTTTCTATATCCCGAGCCGGGAATCGAACCCGGGACCTCTCGAATGGTAGGCAGAGCCACAACCACATTCCCAATACTCCTTATTGAGCTATATGTATTTGTCCTATAACAAGTCCTGTTTTAAAACGGTAGTAGTAGGGAAATTTTTCGCCGAAATCTTGTGGCAACCCCCTTTTCATGGCTTTACTTCAGTAGCTCTGTGTGCATATACATATACTAAATAAACCTGTGCCTTATACAGGGCTTTTACTAAATAAACCATTTCAACCATTTAAGTACTTAAATAAATCGAGAATTCTAAATTATATTTCGTCGTTATAGTCATATATCTGCACTTAAAGCTACAGCATTTTAGGTCAAGCAGTAATTTGTCGCATGTCCAAAGATAGAGACTGCCCTGAAATATGGACAGAATAAGATAATTGCAAGCCTCATTTCCCAGAGATTCTCAAAGTGTGAAAAAACTGAGACCAGAAAAGAAATAAACAACAATACATCCATCATAACTGGATTTGCTAGAAGAGATCTGTATAGTAGAGTTAAGGCCGCTTTATGTACTTCTCATTTGTTATTGATTTGAGTGCATTAAATAAATTACGAACACGCGTTTTTTCCTTTTTTCAAATATTGAGAACCACTGACCTAACCCCTAGATGGCCAATTATCATAAAAGCCGTACAGTTGGACTGACACAACATTCACAGGCATTTTACTTGCAAAAGTTTATGGTTACTGAGATTCCAGTAATTTTAATGTACATTTCATTTGTTCTAATAGGACATTACTAAAAATGGCGGATTATTAACTGCAACCTTACCGTACCATTATCAAATTTCCTATTCTATAACTGCTTTCTTATCAGGTCGTTATACTAAAACAGAGGCTTGTTTTACCTATAAATGGAAAAATTATAAACTTATGGCCTACGCACACTGGGACGGCATGGCAAGGGATTTTAAGTTTCGGACATTCAAACGTATCCCTTAAAACAGCATTAATTTAAACCATAGCAATTTATGTCTTATTTCTATACTGATACGTTTGAATGTCCATTGGTAAAAACTTGCCATGCCTTTCCGGCCTGCGTAGGCCTTTATGATCTATTTATGAATTATTGATCTGAGTACCACGCCATCCGCTCCGGTCCTGTGCCTCCCGCATCCACTGCCTGCCGACTATGGCGGTGATGTCATCCGTCCATCTGGCTGGTGGTCTGCCTACTTGGCGTTTTGCGGTTCTGGGTAGCCACTCCGTTACCGCTTTGGTCCACCTTCGTCATCCCTCCGTGCCAAGTGTCCTGCCCACCCCCACTTCAGTCTCGTGATTCGCTTGCCGACGTCGTCGGCAACAATTGCTATTTGTATGACCCATTTTCTAAGAGTGGTTTTAAGACACGAAAATGGTCATGGTATTTTTAGGAATACATTAGATATTATACCTAATCTTAATTATTAGGGTATCTAATTAGCATTGGTTTGTGGTGGGAGTCCGGCCCTGGAGGCTGTATACATTGTAGTCTAGACAGGTAGCTACTGAATCCAATTCTACAATTTCCTCGTCATTAGTAAAAAAATAAACGAGTTTGAACTAGAACCTGCTGCAACCGGACAAGAGCTATATATATATCTATATCTCGGGTTTAGGCTGTCAGTTTGTTAGTCTGGCTTGAAGGATCAAGATTTCCACGGACTTTATCTGTTCATAATTTAGAGATATTAAAGAATTTCACATAATGAGACCTTTTCCGGACCGACCTTGATCAAGCTTTCAGATGTAAGCATGCTGCTACACCAGGGAGCACTTATCCAGTGGAGAGCGCATAGATACATTTTCCTTTGAAACACAACTCACCAATTTACGGGCGGCGGCGGGGGACGAGGTAAGAGAGCTGTGATTGGTCAGCCGCTGCGAAACTGTCTGGCGGCCCGTCATTGTACATAGGTTGCGCATGCGAACGTTTGTTGAATACAACAAACGTTTGGCGAGCCGCATTCCCCCGCAGGCGCAGTCAATTGGATATATAGTCTATGTGCTACACAGTGTCAATGAGCCTATTTCGCTAAACATTGTGAAAAACTAAATAAATCTCTGATTGCGGAAAAAAAAAATTGGCACTTCTAGTAGGGGCAATACCGGCAATACCAATGTTTTGGCACTTAGATGACACTGACAGGGGGGCGCCACTGCAACATTGGTCGATTGATTGATTGGATTGATTGCGTTAGTTCCGACCCTTGGCCACGTGCCAAAACATCCATGTAGCACTGTACCTATCGAGTTGTTTGGTACTACTTTTTGTTTTTTTTATCTGTCTTTGAAAACCCCTCATTGAGCTAGGTGTAGCTTGAAGAAGGTAAGATGCATGTAACGTTTCTCTAACCGATGCGCTACCCAAAACCGCTCATAACCGCAACCTACGCCTCAGGCCAAAACGGTACAAGCGACCAAACTACTATTCATTTAGCCATTCAAATAAGCTAAATCATATCCCAAGAATCAAGCGTTGAATCCATAACTCGCAATGCCTTTCAGATAAAGTCGAGAATGTATCGGAGAAATCGTGTTTACCGAACCGCATATCATCAGATTTTGAACCCAACAATCAAATGCGAACCTATAGGAATCTAATCGTAGCAAAAAGATCGTTTTCTTCGCCAGTTCCCATGAATCGATGCGATGCACGATGGCGTGATTCTGCAATATAATGGTACAAGGGACATGCTCCAACCTTTTACCGATGCTGTGCTGATTAGGTACCTAATCCGAACAGAAAAATATCATGACCGTCTTATAACAACTCTTGGTTTAGTTAAAACATAAACATTTACATACAGGCACAATCATTGCTTCTGGCCCCACACTAGGATACCCTGTGTCGTGGGAACCAGAAACAGCGACATCACAAACATGTAAACATCCAATACCTGGGGTCTTTTTTTGTCCCCAGCCGGGATTCGAACCCGGGACCTCTCGCATGGTAGGCGGATGCGCATCCGCTGCGAAAATAAAGCTTACTCTGGAGTATGCGGTCGAAAATTAACATGGTTATGCAAGTATCTAAACCGGATCGGATTTGAATCGCTGAAAAGTTTGGAGTAAGGCCCCAGGTCGGATCGGGCACGCGAGTTTAAAAATATCTGGATAGATAGCCGTAACTGATCGCTAAATGGTATTGAAGGAATCGTCTTAGGAGAGGAGGAAAGGGATTCGTAGAAATGCCGACTCACGCTTGGTAAGTACTACTTGTAGTTGGAACTACTTTCATTGAGAGTAAAAGAACTGAAACTGAACGGTAAAGGTGGGTACAGTATGATACGGAATGGCTAGGCCGGACTGCAGATTTCTTTAGTAAGAAAGCCGGCCTAGGTAATCCGTTCCACGCTCTGTCTACCTATATTAATGCGGATTATATGAAGCTCTAAGGGGTAGCTCTCAGCTCTGAGATTGATCTCAGCTAAGTCACAATGACGGTTTCGTTCTATCCACCTTTCTCATCCCAACTTGGTTTGCTGGTTTGTATCTCACACACTATTTTATGTTCAACTGTTTTTTTTATGTCTGTGTGCAGTAAAGAAATTATGAATTAGGGAATTAGGAAATCTGCCATATCCACGCGCTTAAAATGAAAGAGCTGAGGTTTATTATTGCTATAAAGACCTGTGGCCCTCGGTAGCGATATTAATGGGCTGCATTTATTTTAATATAGCAACTGCCCTTTCGCAAGCTGTGGGCTTTGGGGTAAAGAAAATACAGACAGAACCACTCACTATAAATTTGTATTCAATCTTTTTCATACCTAACTCGAATTTACGGAAGTAAATTAAGGTTAAACTTCGAGTGATGATTAAGTGCCACTAACCTCGAGTTAATTTCTTTTAGTTAAAGTAGCGTTATGGGTTCTCGTGTCCCACTTGTTATGAAACAAGTTTTGTGCTTGTCGCACAGTTTACTTTTTTTCGTAGTTTACTGTTCGTTGGGGGAACTTGAAATGCCAATGCTTACTCGAGTCATTTGTAATCTATCTACGAACAGCTCTGACTATATGTGTGAGTATGAGCTCTATTATTGCCAAGCTGGTAGCAGGCCTCACTTTACTTTAGTTTTAAACCCTTGAATTGGTTCTAGAACTCGAAACTTGTATGGTTTTACTTGTATACTATCTTTATGACTATAAACAGGTGGTGACTCAATTTTCTTTTAAAAGTAGGTTGGCTGATCCGTTATGATTATGAAACAGATTGCAAGCATCAAAAATATTTTGTTTAGCTACCTTAAGTTATTACTCCTTACTTACAGGCCCTTAGTAATAGTTAGCCGACAGTTATCTCAGCTACAAAGTTGAAACGGGTTTATTTCAATTCAAACCTATGAAATACAATATTCCAGTTGCCAAAATCAAAATGGCAATGGTGACTATAACGTATTAGAACGAATAAATCATAAGAAAGTAACCTTAACTATAACTTAGTCCTTTGGTTGCATGTGGCAACTGCATATGAACCTGTAGTGTGACTGACAATGCCATACACTTTGACAGAAATTGTGGCGAAGTCAGTGCTCCCTGTATTAACTCTCAAAAAGTTAGTGCTGTAAAGGACCTTGAGTTTTTACCCCTGCAACCTGCAACTGAGCTCTCCCTAAGCTGGCACACCTGGAACTAAACTCACCTATAGCAAACCGGTCCACTTTTTTCTTACAGACTTGACGAAGAAAGTTATTTTCCACATTTTCAATCCAAACGGCAACTCGACATCGTCAACCACTATTGCACTTCATTAGAAACCCCACATGACACTCGCATAGTCACCAACACGTCTCAAGTATCACAAAGCACTGATAAAAGTACTCAAGTATACACTTCAGATACACAAAGAAAGTCTTAGATCAAAGCAGTAAATTCTCATCACAGCAAAATCGTAGAGTTGAGGTACACTCGGAAGAAATTCTTCTAAACGTCTAATAAAACGTATGATGACCTCAAAAGCTGCTTTGGGACTGCAAAATGCTGGGTTTCTGTGCGCTCGCGCAGTTGGTATGCGGGTGTGGCTGTGTGGGTGGGTGTGTCTGTACGGCTGTGTACACGCACACAGGGCGAAGGAGGCTGCACGGTTTTTGTCGATGTCCACAGGGCAAGTAACCGCGGATGCCAAGCGATGTAGCTTGGAATGGCTCGTGCAATGAACTTTGTTGGGTTAGCTTTAAAATATCTTATTAGAGATATAAGCTTGTTTTTCTACTTGTCTTTTCGGTTTGTTGATGGGATATTATTAGGTGAAATAAATATACTTATAGGTACCTACGAGATATATTAAAATTTATGTAGAGCCACGTAAAAAAGAATGCATAATACTTTGGTTGAAATCGTGAGGCCTAATATTTTGCTAGCTACAAAGTCGAAAAACGGGCTCGAATATATTTTCAGTAATCACGTGCTATTTTTTTCTCATTTATAAAATTGCACGATGAAGAGTTTATGTCTGATATAAACACAATATCGAAACTGATAGGTGATATCGTTTTGCACATATGTAGGTCTATCTTTTGTTAATTAATCCTGTCCATCCTAGGTTTGCTGGAAGAGATCTCTTATTAGAGATAAGCTCGCCTTTGTAAATGTTTTTTTTCCATTATTAAGTGTCTGTATTCTGTTTTTGTGCAATATAGTATAAAGTATATCAAAGCTGCTTGTTTCTAAACAAAAATATGACTTGGAGAGATGTATGCTGGTTCCTCTTAGAATACATATAAAGAGTAAGAATGATTGAGCTTTAGATGAGCTTTATATAGGGACAGGGAGCATATTCATATTCAGTGCCAAATACAAAATCATATACATCCTAGTTGGCGTATTACAGATCCCACAGGACCTTCACTATAGTCCAAATCCATGTACCATGTTATTTGATTATCCGCAATTATAATTAAGCATTTCCAAGCTGTGTCGCTATTGATCTGAGCCTACTTTTTCTTGAAAGCTGCTGGTCGATGTCCCGCTAGCAAGGCTCTTAAGCTCCACTTCGCTATCTCACTCTAACCACCCGAAGTTTCATACATAAGAGAGAGACATACATACATTTATCAGTCCAAAAAATGGTTTGCATAACGCGAAGTGGAACTACTCAAGAATTATAACGACTATCAGTACGGTCGCTATATAAATATGCGGCGAATTTAAAAATGTATCGGATCGATTGGTTTTCTTTGAGTTAGGTTTGTCATTTTTCTTGGCAGTGTTGGCAATGCTCTGGTATCACTCAATATGGGATAGTGGCAGCGTATAACGCTGTTAGTGCAAACTAAGCTCTCAAAAAACCCAAAGCATTTAGGTTCGTATACTAGTTAACGTTGTCAGTAGGGATCTGAATTCTGATAAAAGGATAAGGTATATAACGTAAACGTTATACGTATATTACGTTCCAAACGTAAATCCTTAAATTTCGCACCGATTTTTCCACTAAAGCATGGTTGGGTTTTACATGAGTCAATATCAACGTTACCACTCAGTAGCCCTTTGAGATTCTAATTACATACAAAATGTTCGTATAAAACTGGGTAAAAAAACAATGCGTTAAAACGCCCATATTAGGTGGAAACTCCAACACGAGTGATGCCATTGAAGTGAAAGGATTGTACGAAACGCCTTCAGAGCGACTGTCCCGACTGCCAATTCAGGTAAAGGGTATAATTTGTTGATTTAAATGTAAACAGTTACGTAATTTTCAATGCATTTCTTTATTTTTTACTAACGTTATTGGTAATTTCTGATAGAACTGTAAATTAAAGACATACATGTGCTCAAACCAGGGAGCACTTATCCAGTGGAGAGCGCATAGATACATTTTCCTTTGAAACACAACTCACCAATTTACGGGCGGCGGGGGACGAGGTAAGAGAGCTGTGATTGGTCAGCCGCTGCGAAACTGTCTGGCGGCCCGTCGGTACATAGGTTGCGTATGCTAACTTTTGTTGTGTTCAGGAGCCGCATTCCCCCGCAGGCGCAGTCAATTGGATATATAGTCTCAGGCTCAAACCCTATTCCCGGATGAGGGATAGGCACTAAAGAGGGTAAGGGCATAACAAACGGTATTCTAGAATGAAATTGTTTATTTGAGAAATAACAGTCAAAGTCAAAAAAAATATTGACCATAAAATCATAGGTACAGATTATTTGGTCAACGTCAATAATTATTGACAGAATAATAATAATATTTTTGTATACTACCGCCCGTTCGGAAGTTGTGGGCTCAGGGATGGAGCAAAGAAGGGCAAGAAACTCCCCCGTACAGTTTTAAATTAAAAGTCTACCTATTAAAATTTACAATAAACCGTTAAACCAAATAGTCAGATTGGCGATAATCCTGTTCTATGCAAAAATCGTGCTTGCCTAATACGTTCCACTGCCAAGCCATATAAAAAGGAAGCAAATTTTAGTTGTTACAAAGCCTAAACGATCTTTGGCCACCTGTAAACTCCTTCTTTATTAAAAGTATGGGGACATTCCATAAGATTCTCTATCTTTCTCTTACTTCGCGTATCAGTAGGAGTAAAAGAGACAACACGTCCGTAGGAAGTGCCTTCTTATCTTTCATTCCAGGAATAACTTGCTCAAAGATTAAGTACCTATGGGACAGAAAGTTTTTATGCTCTTTCGAAACATCGAAATCTATAGGTTTTTTTAGTATAAGTTGTAGTTATCGTTTAGTTTTAATAATATTAAATTATTTTGACATGTAGCTTGCATAATATATCCTATGCATTTTTAAAATGTAATTGAACCGCTGGTCCGCTAATATCGTTAGCACAGATCACTAAGAATATGTAAAGGATTTGAAATATGAGAATTATAAATCACGTGACTATTCGTTCCCAAATGTCAAATCGCATATTTTATTAGTGTTCCGCGCGAACAACGCGGTGTCTAAGGGGACAAGGAGGTTTAGATATTGACATTGATCTGGCGAGAAGCTAAAAACTTTGTAGGTATCTACTAAAAAAAAAGCATTATAGTGTATGCACGTGGTGGAAAATTGTGGTATACCTCGGCCAACCTTCTACACTACCTGATACTCAATTCAAAAGTGCCGTTAATACTACCAAAACCAAACTGTAGTGACACATCAGTTTTAACTTTATACTTTGCGCACTAGCCCAACCATGCCTGTGCCATCCTGTATCTGAAAATGAGTGACGCTACGTTAAACCTCTCGCTCCCACATCTATTGTTCGCTATTGTTTGTTTGGCCCGTGTGTCTTAACGCGAGCGAGCCGAGTATTCATATTCATATTCATTTATTGCATATCTTTAACAATGACACCCCGTGGAGGCACTACAATATGAGTGTTCATTAACATATATTCTTATTATCTATTTATATTAATGTCATTTTCTATACAGGGTGTTGATTTGCAAAGTTACGCCCGACTCAGGGTTGATATTTTACGTATCGCTGATGACAAAATAAAAGGTTGAATTTTCCCTCGCATAATTTTCAGTCATAAATTACCATCTGAAAATTTTCCTGAAATTACCTAAAAGTGTGGATACCCCCGCCAGCCACCGCGCACAAGTGCTAACAGACTCTCCCTCGTGCCCTGAGCCCCACCCCATCCCGTGCGACTCTTTTCAGACCACATTTACATGTTTATTTTTATTTTTGAGATAAATAATGAATTTAAAGAAAAAATACTGAACAAAAAATATATTTTTTTTATATTTTTTTAGCTTCAGTATCATGTAAATAACAACCTCTGAGCTCGGCGTAACTTTACAAATCAACACCCTATATTATCTAACAGTTTTGGAGTAAGTTGTTTTATGGCTTCACTGTCACATCTTCGCCCCACTCTGATCATCTGTGCTTCGCCCACACACCGGATCGGAGCCAATCATTAGCCTAATTAAAGCATTCCCGCGCTTTGTGCAAGTCCCTCCTGCAACTCGAGGGAGCAAAGCGTCACGCTTTCCCATCCGGCGAGCCAGAGGTACTTACACATACAGGATGTTGATTTGTAAAGTTACGCCGAGCTCAGAGGTTGTTATTTACACGACACTGAAGCTAAAAAATAATAATTTTGTTCAGTATTTTTGTAAATTTTAGAATTTTAAATTTTGTATCTTAAAAATATTTAAAAACATGTAAATGTGGTCCGAAAAGAGTTGCACGGGGTGGGGTGGGGCTCAGGGCACGAGGAGGAGTCTTAGCACTTGTGCGCGGTGGCTCGCGGGGGTATCCGCAGTTTCAGGTAATAGGAAAATTTTCAGATGGTAATTTATGAATGAAAATTATGCGAGGGAAAATTAAAACTTTTTTTTGTCATCAGCGAATCTATCAACCCTGAGTCGGGCGTAACTTTACAAATCAACACCCCATCACGACGTTTTGCATCGGTAATATTTGCATATTCCTTTATGAGTCATATTATTGTTGTAGTAATGCCACTCGTATTTAGTTAAGTATATTCAATACGGTACACAACACATACCACACATACACTCATAGGACACGGCAGAAAAATATTAATAAGTTTCAAGTAATAAAGAAAACATTTCTAATATACTGCTGGAACAAAAGACTTCAACGGGCGCTAAGTACACACTTACTTGTTGTACTTATCATTTATTTTTACCGGTTTTGGTCTTTAAGTCTTTAGAAAACAGAGTCCAAAATTACTTGAGAGCTTTTTTAGGGATCAATGGGGCCAATTCTCTAGGGCACACGCACTAAAATTACTTGACAATATTAGCTCCGACGCTCTTACGCGGTTGCCATAGATTTCATTTTCGAACTCACTTTTGAATTAGTTCATCAGTACATTAAAATAATTCAAAAGTAAGTTTGAAAATGGAATCTATGGCGACCGCATAAGAGCTGTCGGACTTAATATTGTCAACTAATTTTGGTGAGTGTAACCTAGAGAATCGGCCACACTGTCTGGTTAAGGACTAAGATGGCAGCTTTTTACAGCCTGAGCTTTGCTGGTGCTGATATTGAAACTGTCATTTTATTTGATTGTTTCCTTACGAAGTATAGCTCAGCTTAAATGCCAGGTAATACTTATTTATGTTCCTTTGTGTTACTGGTGTACCACTAGTTTGAATTTCAGTATTTTACAGTACTTGTCAATAATGAGGGGTACTGTTGTTGTTAATATAGGTGTGACAGTGTGTGTAGGTGGGTCTTAAACGCACACTGTCACAGCTTCTAATACACGCTATTACATGTCTCCATGAAAACGTATGGGAGGTCATAATTTAGAAGGATGAACCCGCCGCAGGAACAACTCTTTTGGGTAATAGGGGGCTAGCCCATCGCCACATCTATGGAGGCAATAAGAATTTATTTATTATTTATAACGTTTATTCATGAAAAAAGCACTTAATTAAGTAATTTAAGTCTGCCAAACTGCTAGGCAGTTTGTCGGCAGATTGGTTTGGCTCTTAACTATAACATTATGTACTTTTTTTTAATACTAATCCCATCCCCCGTTCCATTTTTAATGATATTTAAAGATTTTTAATATAATATTGCTTCAACATACATTTAAACTTTCTCTTGGGAATTGCATCTGTAATGAACTTATCTGGCATATTATTTAGTATCTTAGGCAGCACCCTACAAGCTGTTCTAGACCCATAATAGTTTGTGTGTCTTGGAATAATGTATTTGATCTTATTTCTATTAGTGCTACGAGTAGGGTAGCCTTGGACGCCTCCTTTTTAGTTGGTTCCGCATTCCAAATGTATCTAAGGCAATTTGATATTCTACTTTCTTGTCAACTGGTATTATTTTACAAACTTTATATAATTTCTCATAATTTTTGTTACATTGTTCTTTGTCTCTTTTGCTAACTAAACATTTCAAAAATCTTATCTGTATTTTTTTATTTCATTGAGATATGTTGGAAAGGTGCGACCATAGCTACTCAACCCGTATCCTATCAGTGAAACTCTCATAGCTCCGTGAAATAGAAAATTGTCCACATCTTGACGGGCCGTGTGTTTGCTCTACCTGTAATTATAAGGAACCCTGCACAAATACTGTCTTTCTAAAGTGTGTCAACCTTGAGGTTTCAAAATAACCGGCCAAGTGCGAGTCGGACTCGCGCACGAAGGGTTCCGTAACATTATCTATAAAAAACCGCAAAAAAAAATGTATGCCCCCCCCCCCTAAATATTAATTTAATTTTAATTTATTTAATTATTTTTTAAGTAAATAATATACTCAATATATTGTGAACATTTTAAGCGTCTACCTGCTACCATTATCAATATCGAGCAAAAATGAGCAAAAAAAAAACACGTTTGTTGTATGGTCTATTTTGAGTATTGGCGGCCACTCATGAAAGTTATAAATTTTGAAAGAGCAATCAAAAATGAAAATATCTAACCTTACTATGGAGTCCTTATAGCTAAATCATTTCGGGGATGAGATATCTCACTTTAAAGTTTTTTCAGTACAAAAAGTGTTACTTGAAGCTTCGAAATGGTTTACAGCAAATTTTCTATTTAAATTAACATTTTGATTTAATTATTATTGTCTTAGTTTAAATGTATATAAACTGTTATAATGTAAAAATAAATAACTATTAATTACAGCAATGCTTCCTCTTTAAATATAATACATTATGATACTGCTACCAAATAATGATAAAGATATCGGTGGCCGCGAATAAAAAAAATACGCCAACAATGGTCCATAGAAGGTTACCCAAACCCCTTTGATAGTTTATGTTGTAGCATCGTCATCCGTGGCCGAGCGATATCCGCGCGTCGGCAACGATCGTGCGGGTTAAGCAACATCTGGCCAAGACCGGTGCTGGATGGGTGACCCGTTTCTATGTGGCATTTATTGCGGGCGCTTCCGTGTTTCGGAAGATACTACTACTATCTCTGCTCGGTGGTAGTAGTCGTATAGCTTCAGAGGCCCTAATAGGGCTGTTTGATAACTTCTGAAGTCGGATTGGCACTAAGTAGACACCCCTCCACCAACCCGCACTGAGCCAGCGCGGTGGAGTATGGCTCAATCTTACTCGTATCCGGGTAAAGGCCTGTGCCCCTCGGTGGGGACATTAGTGGGCTACATTTGCATTTACTTTATGTTGTGTACTATTTGGGTATGTAATATTTGGGTGTCTTGTGTGCTTACATATATTTGACGCTGACTGTACTTGTAGATGAATAATGGTACACCTTTATGTGAAATCTTAACTATATGGTCGTAAACGCCGTACATGAGTATAATATCATATTTAATGAGATAAAGTGCAAATAATTCTGCTCAGAAGATCCTAAAATTCAAACACGTCTCTATGATGTTTGTTGTACCCACAGATAATGATATTTATAACCATAAATTATAATCTTAACGATATACTTTGGATATGAACTTACGACACTAATCTTAATCTTAATCTAAGTTAGATCGTTCTCCAATTTAGATCATCTGAATATTGCACCAAGAATTATGTATACCTGCCTTATGTTGGAAATAGCGAGTTTCCTCGTTACCCATAACTCAATTAAGCTTTTGCTCTACACAAAAACAATGTTACGAGTACATAAGTTATGGCAATCAGGGTCCGGACCAATGCCATGCGATGCATGCAACACCACATTTCACATTTCGTTCGAGACTTTGCATAATAACAAACTTTTTAATTCTTTTTCTTTATTTATATTTTTTATTAATTTTCATCTTTTGGGTTAGTTTAGTACTCAGCGGCTAAGGACTTAACTAACCCTAAGGTAAGGTAAGGGATGTTGAGCTAACGCTTAGCCCAATATCCCTTCATCAACATGCACTGAGCCAAGTCGGCGGGCGGAGTAAGGCTCAATCTTACTCGCATACGGGTAAAGGTCCGGCGTACTCGTGCCTCTACTATGGGAACATTAATGGCCTAAAACTATTAAAGATAAAGATTTTAAGATTTTTTATTATTATTGTTGTATCTTTCTATGTGTTTATGTATAGCCCTGCTCACCAGGTACCTATCATTCTACCTATACGGTTGGCTCATGATCTTGTTTCTAGCTAAATCAGTGTCCATGTGATGCAAGTACAACACAACCACGTCTTCTGTGCGCATGTCATCAAACGGAGCTTTAAGGCTATTGAGTTTCTTCGAGGTGCACACATACCGTGACCGAGTTGTGGCTATTAGCCAACTCAATTGTAGCCAATTGTAACCTTAGATTATATACAAAATAGTCTAAGCCAGTAACCGATAGAATTTATTGGACAGTATGACAACTGTTACCTAGTGGTTTAGTCGCTTAGCGCCAAGCCAGCTACAAATTATTATGTTCTATCTAGAGGGGATATTGTTTTACATTACATAACATGGCGTCACGCCTTTTGCCATACGGGGTGCTGGAGGCACAACTGTGCCCACTTGTATTGTAAATTTCTAGGAGAAAATATGAAATCCGTCATCAGTGTCTAGCTAGGCATTGTTTAGATAGTGCATCTGTTTACATTAGTTGGACTGTCTTTGTGTTAAAAAAGATTTATTTTGGAAAATATCTTCTCTGTTCTACTGACGACGTCATAACGGCGATGGCAAACATCGTTCAGCCAAAAAAATCTAATTACTTACTCCATAGTTGAGGCGATGGGCTAGCTCCATGGCACGCGAAATTGAGTGTTGAAGAAACTGGCTAAAAGTGTGCACAAATTGTGCCTCTGTCGTATGGGAAAAGGTTGTATGCTATGTAGTACACTATGCATACTATTCTTATGCCCGATTTCACCAACAATCCCTAACTTTTAGGGGACACTTTAATTCCTTTCCGGGGCCACCTAGCGGTTGATTAGCTTTGACCTAAGTTCTCTATCTAGGCTACTAGGGGACCCCCTAAATATAAGAGGCCGGCCTCTGAAACAATCGCTAGACAGTTATGAAAAAGAGCTAATTGTCCCCTAACTGTTGGTGCAATCGGGCATTAGTTTCTCAACTCGTCGTCGGTGCAATTGCATTTTGTTGTAAGCGGTGGCAACCGGGCCACGTTGAGCAATACGGAACAATTGCATAAGACAAAGGCGATATAGCTTTGTCTGTGACTCGGTTCTTGTCCTCGAAAGCTCAGGAAAGCATGGCGCTGTTTAGTTGAGTCATCCTTAGCGAACTTTGTTGGTAAAACGGATTTAATTTTCTGTGTAACGTTTGGTAATATCATAGCTGAATGCACAAACTGCTCTTCAAATAAAGTGTCACTTTACATGTCATACTAGCGGTGTCACTGCCAGCGAGATACAGCAACATAACAGCATTTATTTGACTGTCCGTGAAACTTTCAGGGCTGGCGTGGCTTCAGTTTGTATTTCTATGTTTGTTATTGGGACTGGCCGACGAGTTGACGACGATGCTAGAGACGATAGAACTAAGCAAACTAAACGAATTAAAAAAGTGTGTTTGAAAATAGAATCTATCTCATAGGAGCTGTCGGATTGGTCGGATTGAATGTCCTGAAAAATCGCACTGATTTATAGTTAGATTTTCAAAGTCGACCAACAAATAGAACTGTACTTTCCCCGGCAACAAACCGACAAACAGTGGCGAACCTTATTAAGACGGAGCCATGCAATTAACAGAAATTGTGCTGTAATTAGTAATTTTTGTAATTAACCGGGACAAATTGGTCCTTCGGCCCGTTCCCGAAACCCGCGCTGAGTGTGGTGCATTCTGGGTGACAAGGCCTTACTAGGGAACCAGACGGAGATTTCGATTGAACAGAAATAAACTTGATACATTGCTGGTTTTAGAGTTAGGAATTTAGGCATATCCTTAGCATTACAAACAAAAGACAATCCTATGAGATTCTCGCCAAGAAATTAGTAAAGTGACAACTTTTTTACAACTGTCGCAAATTAAACAATTATCTCGTAAGTTTCATAAAATTTCATTGCCTATAAGCCCGTTTAAACTGGGCGTAAGTATGGTCAGACGCAGGCAACGCAGGCCAAGCAGTAAATCTTTTGTGTGGCAGGGCAGGGCAACCTCACGCGTCAAACAAAACAAGTCGTCTGCTCTGCCGTGAAAAATCATTAAACGCTACATTGCATGTTAACTTTGAGGTCTTAGTATGATAAGAGATTGAGTTAGGCGATAAAAATGAGAACATTACATAATCAGTTGACTAAACACAACGTTACAAAAAGGGGTAGGCAATAGTAGGCATAGTATTACGTCTTACTCAAGTATCGACATTCAATGTATAGTTCCCGATCGAAAAAACTCATCGGTCAAAGTCTCAAAACCCAACAATATTGTTACGTGTTATATGATTAATGGCCAAGACTTTTACTGACTTCCAGAGGCCAAAAAATACTAATTCCATCCTTAAAAGTACCACTATAAAGTCTACAGAGAATGTAAGCACAACTTGGGTTTGGGAGAACAGTATGGGACACCAAAGGAATGTCTTAACGTCGAAATTACCTCTGGACATAATGTTATGTCCCCTGGTATTGAGATACACGCAAGATATGGTCGTAAATGTAGAAATAACTTCGTCGTAATGAATCATGTGGAGAAATAATGAAGGATTTTCAAAGGATGCTCATATTGTTAAGGTGTATGCGGACGGTACACAGGGGAACGGGACTTGATATCAGAAGACGGAGACAGATGGGACGATTGGGACGACACGTGAGTGAGCAATAAATACCTAAGTATACAGTAATAACTCAGAAACAAACATTTCTTTTGAGTGGTGAGTTGGAGGGGGTTATGTGCCTCCTCTACCTTCTAAGCAAGGTCTCTACAGTTTTAGAATATTTATATGCGATGTCGCTGTTTCTGGTTCCCACGGCAAAGGTATCCTAGTGTGGGGTCAGAAGCATGTGTGTGAGAATTATGTTAAATCGCTTCATATTCATATTCTTTATTGCACGAAATCATTAAAAACACCATGACAAGAAATATTATGCGCAAATGCAAGCTTATCTCTATAGTAATTTCCACTCTCTCGTCTTTACTTTTTAGGGTTCCGTACCCGAAGGGTGCCAAACGGGACCCTATTACTGAGACTTCGCTGTCCGTCTGTCCGTCCGTCCGTCCGTCCGTCCGTCCGTCCGTCCGTCCGTCCGTCCGTCTGTCACCGGGTCCGCCTGCACGAACCGTAATAGCTAGAAAGCTGAAATTTTCACAGAATGTGTATATCTGTTGCCGCACCAACCACAAATACTGAAATACGAGAGATATTACAAATTGAAAGTGGTCTCGGTACAAGATACGTCTTCACAACACGCTTGAAAAGTTTATACCAAGGCCATTTTGTTTTGGTAGGTAAGCCTTCTTTTAATGAAACTAAATTTAAATGATATGGCAATGTCGTCCCCGGACTTCTACAAAGACTTTAAATATTAATTGATGAATTACGACGTCTCTATTTATTATGTAGAACTTTTAGAAAATAATTATAAAATTAATAGTTTTTAATTACTTTTGTTTTCATACAAATCTCAGAGCACAGAAATTAATTTTTTCCTTTTGGCCACTTCAAGTTTGGCTGCCAGTGATGTTTTAATTAAATACTCTTTGGTGCGTTGAAATGATGTTTTGCAGTCTGCATGACATTGACATAATGAGTGAGTGAACCTCATTGTACGGAAATTGTAGATGGGTGTCTCACGTTTTCCAGTAGGAGTAGGTTGTAGACAGTGCTGCTTACGGCGGCGTTTAGTAGGTACTAAAGGCCCTAAAAGCGCGGCAAGCTTTGAATCAATTCAAATGTTATTTTTCAACTAGCTACAAAGTTATTCTGACATAAGATGATAATTTGAACAAAACTTTTTGGGTATTTCATGAAAAATACAGTTACAGATCACACATATACAGGGTGGAACAAACGAATGGGCCCTGGAGGGAAAGTACTTACTTACTTTATACTTTATTGCACACAAAAAATACATTATGACAATTAAAAATGGAAATGACATGTACAAAGGCGAGCTTATCTCTATCGAGAGATTTCTTCCAGCAAACCCAGGGAGGAAAGGATAAATAAATCAACAATAGGTAGATCCAAGTGTACAACATCAAATACTTAAGTAAAAAAATAATAATATAAAAAAATAATAATAATATAAACTACATACAAATACGTACATATATACCAGAATTAATGGATATAAATAGGAAATAAAACATACATAAATACAAATACTTAAATTTAATATGGAAGAGAGAAAGTACCTTAAAATCTCAAGATATCCGTCCGTCCGTCTGTCTGTCACCAGGCCGTATCTCATGAACCGTGGTAGCTAGACAGTTGATATTTTCACAGATGACGTATTTCTGTTCCCGCTATAACAACAAATACTAAAAACAAAATAAATTTAATATAAAGGGGGCTCCCATACAATTAACGTGTTTTTTTGCGGTTTTTTTAACCGACTTCCCAAAGGAGGAGGTTTACAATTCGTCCGGATGTTTGTTTTTTTTTTATTTATTTTTTTATGTATGTGCCTCGATAGCGCCTAAACGGATGGACCGATTTGGAAAATTAGACCGATTAGACCTATAGTGATTTTTGTGTTTTTCATAATAACTCGTGCAAATGCACATGGTAAGCATAATATTGTGATGCGGAACTGCTGAAGAAGACCACATATGGCCACCAGATCTGCTCAATACTAGGTACAAATACAATGCGTGGCTGACGGGCAGGCAACGCATAGCCTAAACCGATGGACCTAGAGCCATGAAACTTTGTACAGGGGTTCCTTAGTAGCGTGGGGTAGCACTGATATGGGATTTGACAAAATTAATTCCCCTGGGGGGGGGGATAAGGGGTTACAGTTTGTATTAAACTCAATCTAATCAAATAGGGTTTGTGGAAGTCGGTTTTTTCTAAAGTTTACTTTTTGTTCCAATTATATAGATAATGGTACGGAACCCTTCGTGCGCGAGTCTAACTCGCACTTGGCCGGTTTTATTTTACTTTATTGCACAAAAACAGAATACATACACTTAATAATTTAAAAAAAACAAGTGAAAAGGCGAGTTTATATCTAATAAGAGATCTCTTCAAGCAATCCTAGGATGGCATGATTATTTAACAAAAGGTAGACCAGCAAACCAAGGACAGGATAGTGGATAAACGAGGATTGAAGGCAGTCCTAGTGCGCAATCAAAATAAGTAATATCAGTTCCACGCTTTGTGTTCGGATTACTTCGAATCCACCACGTATCAATATGAAGGATGGCCGCCGAGGCATCTCAGGAATGCGGCCTCGCGCCCTCCTCAAATTGCAAGACATTTTATGAGGGCCCGCGGCCTTTTGTGACACTCTTTCGTTTACTCGTCTTCTTGGAAGGGCGCTCGTTTATGGGAACTTTCTTTAACACTCCACGATACTACTACAAAAGGTTTTACTACGACGCGGTGTAAGAATTAGATATCAATTATAGTTCATAATTCATAATTTCTTTATTGCACACAAAAAGTTACATAGGACAGTTAAAAACATAGAAAACGTGTACAAAGGCGAGCTTATCTCTAATAAGAGATCTCTTCCAGCAAACCAAATAGGGATGAGACAGGTGGATTGCTGAGCAGGAGTAGACCCATGTGTACAATACAATACAATAGTTCCGCGGGATTCTTTAGTTAAACTTGAGTTTAAAAAAGTCATTATTAGAATGCGGCTAGGTCGCGCATAAGCCATCGGATTTTAAGTACCACTTAAGTTGCACGAAACAAATGACACTTAAGTTCCTTATAAGCTGTAGAAACAAATGTCAATTCTGGCGCTTAGATAAGTAAAATTGTTTCAAGCAACTGAGGGGTTTGCAACGAAGTATTGTTAGTATTTTGAAAGGGAGAATTGAGATTTATTACAAACCAGATATTGTTTTTACCCATTTTTTGACAGTTGTGCTCTACAGCTAACTAAAGCACGAAGGGAAAAATTATAATATTGTAATATTGTACTCTCTAATTTAGTTTTTGTGAGACATAAATGTGCCAGGAGTTGATGTCGTCTATAGCATTACCTGATGATTTAATATTAAGTTATTGTACACACATCCAAATGCTGAACATTGATCTGACACTGATTGATCATTCAGTACACAAAGACATACATTCCACCCTCATCCATCACCCATTGTTACCGCAAAAGCATATAACCCCACCTTAATAAAGGTCGATAGCAAACTAAGAATTTTGGCAATCAAAAAGGTGTTTTATGATCGAATAAACCAGAGTATGTTATAAAATTGCTCTACACGCAATCAACTTTATTTTTGCATTTAAACAACACGCAAGCGCTATATCTCAATCGGTACAGCCCTATAACCTACCCTTTACCTGCGTTTTCAGTCTTTATCACAGTCGAGTTATGGGATATATTCGTTTGTAGGTGGCTGAAGGTACTTTGTGACTCCCCGTGGTTTGGCAGCGCGGTACAAAACGATGGCAACTGTCATTTTGACAGGTCGGTGGGGCAGGTCATTCCACATTGGTTAATGGATTTCATTCCGTTTTTCTGGCACATGGGCACAAACTAACCTCCCCGTATACGATAAGTCGAGATGCTGTGTTACTTTCGTTAAGTTTAGCGAATATTACAAGCATCATAAGTAGGACCTACTCTACCTATCGGTACTAAAGTGCCTATAACTACATGTATGGGTAGATAAAATCCACCTACTCTTTATTAATCTGTGCCTACCTTTCTTATAGGGATGGTGCCCATCAATGTAAACAGCTGATCGTGCGTGGCAATGTACTTACTTATTTATTACGAGTTTATTATATTCCCCAAAATATGGTCAGCATAATTAAATGTCACCCTGTAGATCATAAATATTACAAACAGTACAATTAATTCAGCTAGTAAGTTTCAGCATTTAATCAATATCCTATACTTACCTCAGTCCTAACTCAGTGCATCAATGTAGCTGCGCCTGCGTTTGCGAAAAGCAATAAATGAATGATTCAATGCCCTCGCCCTGACACTGACAGGGAACACGGCGCGCTCGATTGAAATAAATATGTTAACGATCATTTTATTATCGCCGTCCATAATGTCCGATTTGGGAGCAGGCCTTTACTGTGTGACAGGCAATATGGCGTGTCCGGCTCGAAGGACCGTTTTGTTGCACTTAGTGCCGCACCTCAGGATGACGCGAGCTGCATATCGCACAAGGCTAAGAATTGTGTCAGGTCGTTATCTAACAGCTTGTCAACAGACGAAATGTACTTACTTTCGCATCTGGCCTCGGATTTAAAGATTTATAAGCAACAGCAAAAGTATCTGATATCTAGTTTTAATAACCGGCCAAGTGCGAGTCGGACTCGCGCACGAAGGGTTCCGTACCAGTATCTATAAAAAACCGCAAAAAAAAACATGTTGTATGGGAGCCCCCCTAAATATTAATTTAATTTTAATTTAATTATTTATTAATACTTAATATATTGTGAACATTTTAAGCGTCTACCTGCTACAATTATCAATATCGAGCAAAAATGAGCAAAAAAAATCACGTCTGTTGTATGGGAGCCCCCCTTAATATTAAATTTCTTTTATTTTTTTGTATTTGTTGTTATAGCGGCAACAGAAATACATCATCTGTGAAAATTTCAACTGTCTAGCTACCACGGTTTGAGATACAGCCTGGTGACAGACAGACGGACGGACGGACAGACAGCGAAGTCTCAGTAACAGGGTCCCGTTTGGCACCCTTCGGGCACGGAACCCTACAAATTACCAAATCTTTCATTCAAATTCCAAACAGCAAGTGCCGAGTTGTTTCGAAACTTTGAAAATGTAGGTATGTGGTGATTATAACTAATTTTAACTAATTTTAACACCAGGCAACTAAGAATTCACGCGATTAAATTAGTTTAATCGACACTCAAAATTGCAAGAATTCTATCAACATTTCGTATATTTCGTATTTATTTATTGCACAAAGACAAAACACAAAAAGATACAGAGAAGAAATGCACAAAGGCAAGCTTATCTCTAAAAAGAGATCTCTTCCAGCAAACCCAGGATGGACAGAGAATATTAAAATACAGAACCTACGAGTAAACGAAGTAAAAGTCAATCTTAACATCAAATTTTAAAAAAAATTAGAGAAAAACTGACAATTTCTCACGCTAGGTGGCACATGCGACTGTACCTTATTATGACACGAGAACTGTCAAATTGTATGAATTGAACAGTCAACGATTCCAAGATTCGCAGCGGTTTCGGGCGAAATTCTCCGCTGTACCTATTATTTATCAAACCACTGGTTTACCGTCAACCAATCAGGGGCCTAATGCTGCTCTGAGAATTTCATTACTATTTCATTACTATTCCATTGCAAACACCCAAAATGGCGTCATTTGGTATTCTCCTAAATTATTATCCTCCTTGATTGGGTGTTTGCAATGGAATAGTAATGAAATAGTAATGTAATATAAGTGAAATGCTCAGAGCAGAATTAGGCCCCAGGGTTAGGATAACAAATAAACTTCTAGCCCGTGAATTTGGCCCCGGGACTTAATGAAACGTCAAGTTTGTTACAGTTCAACATAATTGCTAACGTAGCAACTAAGTTATTTACATGAGAGGTGGTGCTTAACTTGCATTAACATAGAGTAAGCAAGTAATCCCCCTGGTGTGGTGCGAAGTTACAACTTAGAACTTCAAGTTGTACGTGTGTGTAGCTAATCTTGTTTGAGAGTTCTAATCATAGTAATATAAACAAGTTATATCTACAGGGTGTAACAGAAAGGTGTAGTCATATTTTAGGGGGTTGTTAGGAAGACCATTCTGAGCAACTTTCACTATGGAACCGATTTGATCAGAGCAACTATGTTTTTCATTGCTCCTACCTTTTGTTCCGGGCGTTCAGCTGATTTGTATAGAGAAGTGAAAATTAAGGTTGCTCTGATCAAATCGGTTTCATAGTGAAAGTTGCTCAGAATGATGATGTCCCTAACAACCCCCTAAAATATGACTACCTACACCTTTCTGTTACACCCTGTATATAAATGGAGTGTAGGTATTTATTTACTAAAGTCTTCACAAAATAAAAGGCCCGTTTTGACATTTCACGCCCATGAAGTTTTAACCCCTAATGCGTAGGTAATAAAAGCCAACTGTGTACAAGCAAAGCGTACAAGTTGCACCTAGGAAAACCGCTTCTATTACCTACGCGTTAGCGGTTAAAACTTCATGGGAGTGAACTGTCAAAACGGGCCTTTTATTTTGTGAAGACTTTAATAGCTTAGGTTCGCGATCAAGTCACGCCTTCCCCCATACGGGGTGGCAGATGCCCATTTGTGTCCGCGACTACCCGGTAAGTAATTCATTAGGTCGGTGACAGGGAGCAAGCTCATCGCCACTTCTCTAGAAATATGTATAATTTGTCTCAGGATGATTATTTCTGGATATGTAAATTGCTATAAATAAAATACACATAAACAATACCAATCTTTTTTAATCTACAAAGTGTATCTCTACATTTTATCATTTTCATCTACCTCTTTAACTTAGTTATAAGACTTAAATTAGCGATCACTTTAATAAATCTTAATTCATAACAATAACATATTTTGTGTCAATTCAATCGTCGCCATAGATTCAGCTGGAACACTTTTTTCATCCCTCAAAGTCTACTAAACTCCCTTTGTATATTACCAGCACAGGGTGCTCATCCCATACAAATTAGAATTAGTAACCCTTCGTAAAAAAGAGATGGCGTGAGGAGTAAGATTTGTACTTTAAACGCCATGGTTTCAGTTAACATACTTCTAGGTGGCGCTAATCTTGGAATAAACCCTATATATCTTAGCGCCATCTCGTGGTATTTGCAATCTTTCGATGGTGCTACACCAAGCGATAATGGCCTCGAACTAAAGAAGCTTCCGTAGCATCTCATTTAACGCCGGTGTCATACTTTGTTCTAGGTGGTCTATCTGTATTAGTATAATATTATAGTGTGATTAGATTACCAGGGTGTTCTGGCAGAACCGAATAAACGCAAGTTTTTTTTTTTGAAAAAAGTTAAGTACATACCCAGAATCTTCTGTCTTTTTTTACTACCTAAAACCGTATTACCGCACAAAAAAACGTGCACTTATTCGGTTCTGCCAAAATACCCTCGATTGTATGTAGCATGTGACGTCACGCGAGTCATGTGACCGGCGCCATTAGAAATACAGCGTTTTTGGCGCGGTTTTTTCAAATTAAACTACATTATTAAATTTTATTGAAACTACAGAAGATATCCCGGAAATATTAACGAATGTAGTGCGCTTAAAATGTAATAACATTTATTTTAAAACTACTTACAAAATGGGGCCAATACCGTATTAAACATAATATAATAACTAACATGTTAGAAAAAGACATCAATAGTTGCCGGCCACATATTGCAGTGAAAATATGGCCCGTTTAGGAGCACCTTATGGGCGTGGACAGACGGTGACGCGCCCGCTCCGTCGCCGCTCCGCGCCCGCTCCGACGCCGCTAAGCCTCGCTCTCACCGCCTTGCACCGATTTGTGTCTTAATGCTCGTTAATAAGTCTCTTAATACATCGGATGGAGCGGGCGCGGCGCGGCGTCGGAGCGGGCGCGAGGAGGGTGCGATGAAAACCATCCGACGTAATGAGAGACTTATTAATGAGTGATAAGACACAAATCGGTGCAAGGCGGTGAGAGCGCGGCTTAGCGGGCGCGGGGCGGCGACGGAGCGGGCGCGTCATCGTCTGTCCCCGCCGTAACACAATGCGTCAAGGCACAACTGTGCTCACTTCGTATATATTTCGTATATATTTATTGCACATAAAAGACAAAAAACAGAAAATACAGAGAGGTAATTTACAAAGGTAAGCTTATCTCTAAAGAGAGATCTCTTCCAGCAAACCCAGGATGGACAGAGAAAATAAAATACAGAACTTGTAGCCGGTGATCCAATAACTTTGGTACTATGAACCCTTACAAAGGAAACCACCGTTGCGCGCCGTCCAACCGTATCACCTCTCCATTCAGCATGGGGTTCTCAACCACGCTGGTGACCAGATGAGCAAACTCCTCAGGTCTTCCCAGTCGGGAGGGGAAAGGCGTCATTCGCTGGATGAACTGAAGCATCTTCGGTGGAAGGTATGATAGGAGCGGCGTCTCGAATATTCCTGGAAGTGGAATAATGCTGTGATTGGTTTGTCAGACTGCTGTGGATGCAGGGAGCACTTGTCCAGTGGAGAGCGCATAGATACATTTTCCTTTGAAATACAACTCACCAATTTACGGGCGGCGGGGGACGAGGTAAGAGAGCTGTGATTGGTCAGCCGCTGCGAAACTGTCTGGGGGCCCGTCATCGTGCATAGGTTGCGTATGCGAACGTTTGTTGAATACAACAAACGTTTGGCGAGCCGCATTCCCCCGCAGGCGCAGTCAATTGTATATATAGTCTCAGTGTGGATGTAGCAACCGATTCGTTAACCTAACCATCTTTCTGTAACAGAGCTATGGGTCAAGCTCGTTCTTCATTCAGTTAGGCCCAGTCTTTCAAGAGACGGATAAACAGTCAGATAACTTTTTTTGACACTTAATGTACGTGTACGTACATATACAAGGTGTAAATGAATTAACGCAAAATGAGAAACTGCTTTGTTAGGGACATCATTCTGAGCAACTTTCATTATGAAATCGATTTGATCAGAGCAACTTTATTTTTCACTTCTCCATACAAATCAGGACAAAATGTACTGGGAAGTGAAAAATAAAGTTGCTCTGATCAAATAATACTAGTAAGTACCCATATAAAGTAAGTGGTTTCACTGCCATGTGCGTACACATGCTGCGACAGCAAAAGGGCTCAGACTGAGCTTATTGTCACAAGAAATCCTGTGACGCCGGTTTTCAGTCGGGGGCCCGGAATGTACAATGTGAGTTGAAAATTAGTTTGTCCAGGTGGCAAATGAAAAATAAATAAATAAATGTCTTTGCTGACACTATGGGGCTTCGTTAGAGGTCCAATGAAACCCAAAATCCGGTATACAGACTTTAATTTTAGTAATTTTGCAAATTTTGAGACAGGAGACGTGGAAACGAAAAGAAATCCAAAAAGTGTGTGTACAAAAATAATATGAAGGTAGAACGGGCAGCATACTGCGCGTTACGTCTAACTTTGATGCGCCTGTGATTCTGTTATAGCAATTGTGCAGCCGCGTCGCAATGTCTTCTAGGCAGGCGCCTAGACAATAAATAAAGCCGCCAATAATAAGCTCGCCTTTGTACATGTTTTTTCCAATATTAAATGTCTGTATTATGTTTTCTGTGCAATAAAGTATAAGTAAATAAATAAAAGATCGCATTCTCTCAGCGGCGAGCGCACTAGTAGACCTAGAGCTAGATAAGTACAGGTTTTCTATAGTGAGGCACGATAAGTATGAAGAGTGGGTATACCTGGCGCTATAGTGACAACCCTGATGCCCTGCGACGACAGGTCTCTCGCGATAGGCAGCGTCATGCCTATGATGGCGGCTGTGGACGCCGCGTACGCTGCTTGCCCTGTAACAATAAAAGACACTTAACCTCTTCACCCTAAGAAGCACACCGCTCGAACGGCCGAACAATGGCGAACTATTGTTAAGATATGTCGGCGAACCAGTTCATTATGTTTCAATACTTCAATATACTTTATTGCACAAACACATTTTACAATGGAAAGTGGAGAACAAATGACAAAGGAGGGCTTATCTCTATTAAGAGATTTCTTCCAGCAAACCTAGGATGGAAAGGAAATAATTGACAACAGGTAGACCTAAGTGCACAACATCAAATAAGTTACCTAAAACAATAAACAATTTTACTACAATATGTAAATAAATACCAGAATAATGGATACAAAATAATACAAATATGTTAAATAATATACCTAAATAAAAGTGGTCGGTACTTAAATTTAATATGGTAGAGAAAATAGTGTTCTTTCAACTGACTTTTAAATATGTTGAGTGACGGACTGTCTCTAATAACGCTTCATACCATGGCCGCGGCCGGCCCGGGACCGCAAAAAAATGGCGTAATGAAGAGGCCTTTACTCAGCAGTGAGTGGTGGATGCTGGATACATCAGATGCTTCATACTATCAATGGCCAGAAAATATATATCTGGCTTTTTACATTACATAGCGTCAAGCCTCTTCTGATACGGGGTGGCAGAGGCACAACTGTGCCCATACTGCCCACCTTTAGCCAGTGATTTAATACTCCACTTTGCGTGACAGGAGGCTAACCTAACTCCGCAGATATGGAGTAATTAAGGTTTACTCACGATTTTTTCCATCACCGTTAGAATGTCTGTATAAAACACATAAGATAAATAAGTTATCTCATTGGTACATGGTCAGCACTGGGATTCAAATCTGCATCTTTGTGAGAAACGAGCATGAAACGCACTATTAGACCGTGGAGTTTGTCGTGTTAATTTTGAGTGGTCAATATTTTAACTAAAGTTTCAGTTATGTTTTAAATCTTACCAATATCTCCTTCATAAGCTATTGTGGCAGCTGTGTTTACAATTACACCTCTTTGGCCATCTTCATTAGGTTGGTTTTTGCCCATCAATCCAACGGCCAATCTGATTGTGTTGAATGTGCCTACTGTGTTATTCTGGAAATAGAGTAACTAATTAAAAAGAAAGTCCATCAAGGATCACACCAGGCCTTGACCTAAATTGTAGTAAGACCGAGTCATACCCTACTATGCTGGCTCAGTATGAGTGAGCATGGCTAGTGGCCAACCTGACTTTTAGATGTTATCAAGCTATACTACAGGGTGTAACAGAAGGGTGTAGTCATATTTTAGGTGGTTGTTAGGGAGACCATTCTGAGCAACTTTTACTTTGAAACCGATAGGTATGATCAGAGCAACTTTATTTTACATTGCTCCATACATTTTGGTCCGGGCTGTCAGCTGATTTGTATAGAGAAGTGAAAATTAAAGATGCTCCGATCAAATCGTTTTAATAGTGAAAGTTGCTCAGGATGATGTCCCTAAAAACCCCTTAAAATATGTCAAATCCTTTCTGTTACACCCTGTTTAAGGGCCTTTGACATAGCTTAATGAGTAGCTAAGTAGCTGCATGGGACCTGCAGTATAATGTGTCATGAAAAACATGGAAGCTCCTGAAACAAATGCCACAGAAATGGTCACTCATCCTGTTACCCACTCTATTGTAACCCATGCATGAAATTTGCTAGGCCATAAACACTTCATACTTACATTTACAATTTTAGCAAAGTCTTCTAAGTCATGGCACATATCATTTTTGAAGTTGTATGTTTGATGAGTGACTGATTGGCCAGCACAGTTCACTAGTGTGTCTAGTCGACCAAACTTATCTTTGACAATGCTTAATGCTTTCTTGACATCTTCTTCTGATGTGATCTGATGGAAGGATAATAAATGTCTGATTTATTTGTTAACACATTGAATGCCAACTACGGAATGTCGCGTAGGTACTAGTGACGCTAGGGGCCAACTACGTAATACAACGTAGCACCTTCTTACAGGTGCGCCAGAATAATAAATATTATTATGGGTGCCAACCTATGTAATATCGTAACGGGATGCCGAGTACCTAGTATTACGTAGTAGACCATTTGTATGGTGGGAACCAATTATTACCTGACCATATATTTGGCATTCAATGTGTTAAACTAAATAGGGAGCAGCTGTGTTGAGTTAGTGAAAGAATAATATCCATAAAGATCATCTTTGGGTGATACACAAAGCAGCGAATGTGGATAAAGAATAACATAAAATCAAAATGTATACAAAAATATTAATATTATGTTGACGTTGACTAAGTAATATGTGTGATTTTATGGTCAATAAAATTTTTGAATTGAATTGAATTAAATCATCAACAAAATAGCATCACATTCAGTTATCTTTCTTATGGTGCTCCTAAACGGGCCAGGTTTTGTTGCAATATGTAGGTAGCCGGCAACTATTGGTGGCCCTCTCTTACTCACATGTCAGAGAAAGACACCAATAGTTGCCGGCCACATATTGCAGTGAAAATATGGCCCGTTTAGGAGCACCATTATTGAATCAGCTATACTGGATCAAAAGTACTTACACATCCTTTATAAGCTATTACATTATTGTTCCATTGTTTAGCAACTTCCTGGGCCCTCGCACCCTGGATGTCGAGGATTACGATTTTCCCACCATTCTTGGCGAGCCTCTCCACGGTCGCCTTACCCAGCCCTGAAGCTCCGCCGGTAACCAAACTCACCATTCCCTGGAAGTTTTAAGGTTATGTTAGGTTATGTTTACATCTGTGAAAATGGCGATTGAGGCTGAAATTATTATAACTTACTTTCAACATTGTAAGTAATTACTTTTGAAACTATTTGATGATATTCTTTCTTTGTATTGCAGTAATAAGCTGATAATTGATAAATCTTCTTCTTCTTCTTCTTCTTTTTATTAATGGCGTCCTAACCTCTTTTGAGGTTAATTTTGCCAGTGTCAAGTGGTCAGGTTCTCATTTGAGAACCTGGAAATTATAATGTCTTGAGATGATTTGATGACTATGATGATGATGATGATTTGTCGCTCGTTAGCACTACCCGGGAAGGACGTGAAGGGCTGTGGGTTCCAAGTAATTCCTTCGGACGTGAGCGACTGCCTCCCCTTGATAAATCTTTATTTTCAAAAATACCGCTGCGCTAAAATAAAACGTCAAATAGACAGCAGGAGCAAGTTGAGCCAAGTTGTAAAACCGATATTTACCGGGGTAATTCGATCGATTGAACGAACTGTCTGCGTGAAGCACGTCATTCATTCAATCTGATCATTCAATGATCACGTGACATTTCCATCGTTCACTCAATCAATCCCTCTGTTTTCCTTTCTTTCATTCATTCATTTAGCAGCAAAGCAAATATTTTCACCAAAACACGATCGCTTTTCTATGGATTTTCCATTTTCCGTGTTTGTTTTCCACGTTATTTGGCTGTGCTAGAGTCTAATAGTTTACTGACCGTTTTTGCCACTACTCAGGCTGGCTATGTAGTGTTACAGTCAATCTTGTCCAAAATGCTGAGCAGGTTTTCCGATGTCCTGCAGTCTGCGGCTGACGTTGTGAGTTATCAAAACCACTTTTTCTCTGCTATGCTAATGAGATAGAATGAGCTACAGGTAGCAAGAATCGTGGAGTCTCCACGTAATTAATTAGCCAAAGAAAATCATCGATGTATTCTACTTCCAGCTTGCACCGCCAGCAACTCGATTAGAAGACTTCGAGTACCATTGGAAGCTCATTCTTAACTTCTATCAGAATTACGATGATAGCAGTAAAGAGCACGTCGAAGAGACCAGGATACCACATCACCTGAGCCAGATGCTGCAAGTAATACCAAGTTTTATATACAATACCTATAAGTGTTGTACCTTTTTCTACACGATATGGCAGAGGGTCAGTTGCCTTTAGCCACTTATTCCACGGTTTAGCCAGTTAGTGCAATACTCCACTTTGTGTTAGCCCACTGCCACTATTGTGATGATATAAAAGTTTAGAATAGTTTTCAGTTCAGTTTTTTATACCAATTTTTAAACAACAATATCAACCTTGACATGCTAAGTAAATAATAGAATAGGTAACACAGTACTATCACTGAAAATACTTTGATCCACTGAAGACTACAGGAGTAGGTAGAGAGATAAGGCAAAACTGAAATGGCAAGTTTTTGCTAACAGTCCAATCTTTCATTTTATTACTATTACTTTGTTATCACAATGCTGTGAGCAGGTTGCAGGTTGCAGATATGTGAAGTAGCATGCATAATATGTACCTATATTTCTCTTCATCAAACAATTCAAAGAAACATCAATGACAAATTGACACATCACCAAACTATGCAATGGATACAGAAATCTTCATATTTTTCAAACTATTCTCTTTCCTATTCCAGCTAATAGTTGATGAAGAGAAGGAAGAGCATGGGGGCACAGTGGGACCGTGTCTTGAGGCTCTTGTGCAACGGTCCATATGTCTCCTGGATGCTCTCACAGTGTTGGCCGCAACGGACAGGCCGCCGGGCGCTCGGGCCCTGGCTTTGAGCACAGGGACTGCTCTACTGAGGCGGACAAGACAGCCTTGTATAAATAGCGCTCATATTTATAGGCCGCTTCAGGTTTGTGGTAAATCATTTAGCTTTCTGTTTAGGAACCCAAGTAGACCAAAAATTAGTTATACTGTGAATTTGAGTTAGTTTGTTTCTGTTATGTATGGTTCATAACTTTAACCCTAGCATACAATTATTATTATTTATGATGCACAAGCAGCTTAAAGCTGATGCGTGCATATCAGTTCACATTTCACTGTATTTTACTTTTCAATTATATTGTATTAATTAAACTAGTATTTTAATGCAAGTTTAAATGACCATTTATTTTTTTCAGCGAATGTTAATACAATGCAATGAGAGCCCTGCATCACCCACGGAAAAGGAAGAGGTGGAACTGCTACTAACATTATGTGGCCTTGTACGAAAGGAACCCGGCCTAGCAAATATCTTCACAACACCCTTCATAGAAGACAAAACAAGCCTTCTAAGCATACCAGAAGACATTCAGAAGCTTATACCAATCAAACAGAAGGTTCAAACACCAAAGAAAAACCAACTATTCGAAATTGACCTTCCGCAGAACCCTTTAACGAATATCTCTATAATCCGGACAAGTAGTAAAGACGGGCATTGTAATAACACGGAAAGTAGTTCGGGCGGCGATGACAATTTGTCGTGTAAGAGCCATAAGACTGTGTATGATGACAATGATAAGTTTCTGCTAATAGATCTACTGTTATCGTATCTGAATAGCGCGGTAAGCTTGCTTTTTGATTAACTCTGATAGTGTGGGACTGAATGATTTCTGAATTAGTAGACACAAATGCACTCGTTACCTAAATGGTTTTAATTACTTTTTTAAGATTTCCCTTCGATCTTTTCCATCACCTTTAGTTTCGTTTCGCTAGCGTTAGCGTTTAACTTTGTCTAGGGTGGCTGGTCATGGATGTTTACATGTTTGTGATGATGCCGTTTCTGGTCCCCACGACACGGGGTATCCTAGTGTCGGCCCAGAAGCAATGTATGTGCCTGTATGTAAAGGTTAAAGTGTTAAGTTATTATTATTATTATTACGAGCCTGTAATGTCCCACTGCTGGGCAAAAACCTCTCCTCCTTTTCCACTCTATTTGATCCTGATCCGATGGATCGTTATACATTCTCCACTTTCCATTGTAAATTGTGTTATATTGTGTAATAAAGTATATTGTATTGATATTTCAGGATAACCAGGTGGTCCTTCGAGCGTGCGAAGGCATCATGATAGTCTGTTCGCTTCTCGACGGCGACATCGCGAACCTAGTCACGAGTTGCAGCCCGATTTGCGAGAGCATCGTCGGACAACTCGTAGCTAAGTTCAAGTGCGTCCCGGCGAATGTCGACCCGAGTGATGTGCACCATCTTAACATCACTTGGGGGTAAGTTCATCTGCTTGATGACACCAAGACCAAGCCAACTTGATGGCTGTCAGGCATTTTCCGTCTCATGTCTCATGTTTATACTTGTGTGAATTTATGTGTATGTCACACATACACACTCACAGAGTCATATAAGTCAGCACTTAGGATATAATTCTTTGGTAATATGGCTGAGTAGGCTTGTAAGGCTAAATGCTATTCTCAAACCCTCAAAACGAAGTAACTAAGCTTGAATTCAGACTATTCTTATCGTGATGCCGTAGGTTCTACTCGTATTTTGAAATACTTTTGGTAGTTTACGGCCGATCTTTAACTTTTATCAGAGGAATTTGAAACACAGGCACCTACTTTAAATGTCAAGTACAGTTATCTGACTGTTTGGGGCTTGAAAGATCGCCCCTTAGTTTAGTAACGGTTCTCATCGTTTAATTCCAGCTACGTGGCTCAGGACTTCGGTGACAAAGACTACAGCAAGTTCCACGGCTACCGGGAACTGACGGCGTTCTTCTCCTGGCTGGACTATTGCGATACTCTGATGAAGGTGAGGAACGACAGAAAGCATCACGGTTTTTCCCCCTTAGCTCTTATTGTCGCCGCACACGGGCTTCTGGCCACAGCCACATACGCCGCCACTAGAAGCGTCAACGCAGCCACAAAGGAAGCTGAAGCGCGCGTCAGCCACTTGTGGCCGGTGGCTGCTACTTTTTAGGGTACCGTACCCGAAGAGTGCCAAATGGGGTCCCATTACTAAGGTTCCGCTGTCCGTCCGTCTGTCCGTCATCGGGTCCTACAGCACGAACCGTAATAGCTAGAGAGTTGAAATGTTACGGAATGTGTATTTATATTGCCGCAACAACAACTGAAATACACGAAAAAAGGTTGTTTAGAATTAAAAGTAGGTTTTAAGTCAATTTCAATACAATAGCGCCTGAATTTTTAGGCACACACGACGATGGTGCGGAAGCCTTCGTGTGCGAGTCCGATCCGTACTTGACCAATTTTTTAGCACATGCGCACCGTATCATAACGGACTTAGGGTGGGGAATCGTGGTTGAAGCCACTCGGGCTTGTGGCGGCGTTTTGTTGCCGTTGCGGGCCACAAGAAGCGAGCAGCTACGTTTTGTAGCGTAAGGCGTCCACCGCCTTCAACCATGTGCGGCGAGACCATGTATGAAAACTACAGGAAATATGCCGGAAGCGGCGTTTTGTGGCTGTGGCCCGTATGCGGAGACCCTTAGACTGCTGAATGACTGCACCGCTGCAAGTGGAACCCTTCACATTACAGCGTTTGCAGCGCGACTAACGTCCATTTGCAATATACGTCGTAGTAATATGATTTTCACATTACTAGAGTTAGAGGGGAGTTGCTAAGACTGAGGTTACACGAAACAAAGAACATTTAGCATATTCTTAGCATCAGAAACAAATATCAATCCTATGAGATTCTCGCCCTAAAATCAGTAAGGTGACAACCTTAAATTAAAAAATCGCTTCGTGAAACTCAGGGTTAATCTCTTAATTTTAGCTGATTTCGGCCCGGTTTCTCAAGAGACGGATAAACAGTCAGATAAATTTATAAACAGACAGATAAACACTGTATGAAGTTGGATAGATCGGCAGGCACTTAATAATGTATGTTTCACTTGGCCCCCCAGGATAGATAGGCACTTAATAATGTATGTTTCGCTTCGCCAGGAATGCCACCCGACAATAGCCACTCACCTGGCACGCACCTTCCGCCAGAACTTCCTCGAGGGCACCGCAGAGAGCAGCCTTCTAGACCTGCATCACACGGTGCTGGTGACAGCGCTGGTCAGCAAGTGTCTCAAGTGCGTCGACTCGCACGAGTTCATCAATGGTGAGCGGCTTGCCCCCCGTCCGCGAGGGTTGATGCTTGCTTGCCACAGATATTTTTTTACGTAGTAACCTAATTACACCAGTTACGAGGTAACAATCTCCAAGTGTGATCAGAACCCTTGGTCCGGTTTATTTTGCACAAAATTGACTGTTTAAAATCCAACTTTGCAAATATACATTTCTGAGATTTTCAAGACATTTTGTACTTAAAACCGTGTACAACCATGATTTGTTAATTTAGGTATTTATTTTCTCTGTGTACCTCTTTGCCTATATGGCCATGGGCTTGTGTTGTGTATAATAACAGTAAATAAATGTATTTTCTATTCTATTCTATTCTATTCTTCTATTCTAATGCTTAAACTTGAGACTTGTTCCTAGATTTATCTGTTTACCTCACAACACCGCTCACTCTCTCACCGCAGAGTTCTCCAACTGGCTCGCGGGCGACGGCGAGGTGAGCGAGTGGCCGCTGCTACAGACGCTCATAGACAACTGCCTGACCTCCTGCCACGACCTCACGCTGGAGACGCTCAAGTTTATCGAGGTGAAATATAACCTAACGTAATAATAAGTCCACCTATAGCCGTAGCATGCGGGGGTCGTGACGCGAGAAAGTGGACCGAGCTCGCTCAGGATTCTACTTTAGAATCCTTCGCTAAAACCACCTCCTCAAGTCCCCGACCCCTTAAAGTTTGTCTGATAAAGGAAGTATCATCAAAACAAAGAACCAGACTGCATTTTCTTTCCGCACCAGTAACTTTGTAACCATATAATTACGTCATTTTGTAATAAATACAAAACTGAATCATCAAAAAAAAACTGGAACTTGCTTACTTAGTTGAGAAGTGAGACCTGTAAAGGAAAACAGACGGGCATCGGGACAGACACGAAAGCAATTTTGTCGAACCTGCATCCTGTTTGAGCTATCTGTATAATTTTATGGGAGGGACAATAAACAAATTACGATCCTGAAACGGAGACACTCGCTCACCTTCGGCTCACTCGATCATTTAAAAACCCTGTTAAAGATATCTACACCATTCTATTAGGGCTATTTGGAAGGTGTCAAAACCATTATTCAATTTACTGCGCCTGCGGGGGAATGCGGCTTGCCAAACATTAGTTGTATTCAACGTATGCCACCTATGTACGATGACGGGCCGCCAGACAGTTCGCAGCAGCTGACCAATCTCAGCTCTCTTACCTCGTCCCCCGCCGCCCGTAAATTGGTGACTTGTGTTTCAAAGGAAAATGTATCTATGCACTCTCCACTGGATAAGTGCTCCCTGCACTGAACTAAAGGCACTAAACTGACAACCTCAAATCCTACAGCTCTTGCGCTGTGGCCACAGATTCCATTTTCAAACACCCCATTTTAATTTGTTTGCTTATGAACGATTTCACCAAGAGTTAGGGGACACTTAGCCCTTTTTCATAGCTGTCTAGCGATTGTTCCGGAGGTAGAACCCTTGAATTTAGGGGGTCCCATAGTGGCCTAGTTGACCCTTAATATTAGGTCAAATCGAAACAACCGCTACGTGGCACCAAAAAGAAAATAAAGTGTCCCCTAAAAGATAGGGATTGTTGGTGAAATCGGCCATTATAATAATTCGCCATTTTCGTGATAAACCAATCAAATCGTTTCCAATTATCAAGCCAAGTTCACAGTGACAGTTGAAGGCAAACTTTCGAACGCGAAGGTTGTGTCCTGTCCTGTGAGTGTGTGTTAACAGATTTAAATTTAAATTTCACTGCATTCTTATCACGAATAGACTGTAGTATAGTTCGTGTCGCCTCCCAAATCGCAGGCTACGGCTGGGTAATTACCGCGAATATTGTTACTATACCACAGGCGATAATCGAGAAGCCGACGCAGCACAGTATATCGCGACTAGTTCTCTGTCGCTTGTGCGCGCGCGGCTACTACGCGCCGCAGCCGGCCGCCGACGACGCGGCGGAGCGAGACAGACTGAACGACGTGTCCATCGGGCGGGAGCGGGAGAGGAATAGGTGCGTACCCGCCCCGAGCTGCACGAAACATGAAAACGTAAACATTTACATACAGGCACATACGTTGCTTCTGGTCCGAGACCAAGATACCCTGTGTCGTGGGAACCAGAAACAGCGACATGACAAACATGTAAACACGCAAGTCTTCGGGATCTCTTTAGGGTTCCGTACCCGAAGGGTGCCAAACGGGACCCTATTACTGAGACTTCGACAAGTAAGAATAAAATGAACCATACTTATGTATACGCTGTGCGCGAAGCAGGTAGACTAACATGACAGTTGGTGTTGCCGCCGCTTTATGGTATAAAAAAATAGTGTTGTAGTCACAGTTGCCAATTCATTCGTTACGATTATTCAAATAATAATTCGCGTTGTTTAATTATTACCCATAATAAATAATTGCCAAAGCTTCTGTGCCACCTAAATGTTTTGAATCGATATGTCTTCGATTTTACTGAATCAATTTTTGCAACACTAGGAGTAAAGAGCGGGCAAGATTAAAAGTAAATAAAACCGGCCAAGTGCGAGTCAGACTCGCGCACGAAGGGTTCCGTACCATTATCTATATAATTGAAACAAAAAGTAAACTTTAGAAAAAACCGACTTCCACAAACCCTATTTGATTAGATTGAGTTTAATACAAACTGTAACCCCTTATCCCCCCCCCCCAGGGGAATTAATTTTGTCAAATCCCATATCAGTGCTACCCCACGCTACTAAGGAACCCCTGTACAAAGTTTCATGGCTCTAGGTCCACCGGTTTAGGCTATGCGTTGCCTGCCCGTCAGCCACGCATTGTATTTGTACCTAGTATTGAGCAGATCTGGTGGCCATATGTGGTCTTCATCAGCAGTTCCGCATCACAATATTATGCTTACCATGTGCATTTGCACGAGTTATTATGAAAAACACAAAAATCACTATAGGTCTAATCGGTCTAATTTTCCAAATCGGTCCATCCGTTTAGGCGCTATCGAGGCACATACATAAAAAAAATTAAAAAAAAAACAAACATCCGGACGAATTGTAAACCTCCTCCTTTGGGAAGTCGGTTAAAAAAACCGCAAAAAAACACGTTAATTGTATGGGAGCCCCCTTTATATTAAATTTATTTTGTTTTTAGTATTTGTTGTTATAGCGGGAACAGAAATACGTCATCTGTGAAAATATCAACTGTCTAGCTACCACGGTTCATGAGATACGGCCTGGTGACAGACAGACGGACGGACGGACGGATATCTTGAGATTTTAAGGTACTTTCCCTCCAGGGCCCATTCGTTTGTTCCACCCTGTATTATGTGTGATCTGTAACTGTATTTTTCATGAAATACCCAAAAAGTTTTGTTCAAATTATCATCTTATGTCAGAATAACTTTGTAGCTAGTTGAAAAATAACATTTGAATTGATTCAAAGCTTGCCGCGCTTTTAGGGCCTTTAGTACCTACTAAACGCCGCCGTAAGCAGCACTTTCTACAACCTACTCCTACTGGAAAACGTGAGACACCCATCTACAATTGATAACCTTTCATTTTGATAAGGTACTAAAATTAGAAAACCATTTCGAGATTTAAGTGTTCTGAGCTCTTAGATATTTTTTTCAGAATGTTTAGTTCAGTAATTTAAGAGTTAAATAATAAAAACTGAAATTTTGTCCAAATTATCAATTTCAGGATTTATGGCATGTGTTCCACAGGCTAGATATAAATAAAAAAGCAACTGTCAGTCATCATCTGTCATCTAAATTTTGTCATTGCTGGTTGTCAACTTGTCACGAAGTTGCACAACAACAAAAGAGTATTTACACATATTGACAGTGCGTTCCGCGACATCGCCGTCAGCGCCATAATCGAATACAGCGTCTAAGATGCCATCGTTTTGTATCGCCAACAGCTCAAAACTGACTCGGACTGTAATCGATTTTGGCGTGACTCGGAACAGGGGGTGATATTATGACAGAATAATGACTTTTTAATTTTTATTGATGCAATGACGGGCAAAAGTTCAACGTTTTATAATCCCGAAATTGTACTTACGCCCTTTTAGAATAAGTAACTCTAAAAATCTTGAATTATAACTTAAAAATAAGAATAAACACTAAAATAAAAAATACGGGTCCCATCGTTTCCCATCTATTTTCGTATGAGATAATAAAACCAGCTGCTATTTTTTTTGAATTGTTATCAATTTCCGTAAAATGAGGTTCACTCACTCATTATGTCAATGTCATGCAGACTGCAAAACATCATTTCAACGCACCAAAGAGTATTTAATTAAAACATCACTGGCAGCCAAACTTGAAGTGGCCAAAAGGAAAAAATTAATTTCGGAGCTCTGAGATTTGTATGAAAACAAAAGTAATTAAAAACTATTAATTTTATAATTATTTTCTAAAAGTTCTACATAATAAATAGAGACGTGGTAATTCCTCAATTAATATTTAAAGTCTTTGTAGAAGTCCGGGGACGACATTGCCATATCATTTAAATTTAGTTTCATTAAAAGAAGGCTTACCTACCAAAACAAAATGGCCTTGGTATAAACTTTTCAAGCGTGTTGTGAAGACGTATCTTGTGCCGAGACCATTTTCAATTTGTAATATCTCTCGTATTTCAGTATTTGTGGTTGGTGCGGCAACAGATATACACATTCTGTGAAAATTTCAGCTTTCTAGCTATTACGGTTCGTGCAGGCGGACCCGGTGACAGACGGACGGACGGACGGACGGACGGACGGACGGACGGACGGACGGACGGACAGACGGACAGCGAAGTCTCAGTAATAGGGTCCCGTTTGGCACCCTTCGGGTACGGAACCCTAAAAAAGGGCGAATCCAACTGTCATGTTAGTCTACCTGCTCCGCGCACACAGTTTAGTGGTTTAACCTAAGTACAAACAATAATCATTCGCATTTTCCGCTTACAGAGAAGCGATGATCCAGCTCCAACACGAGGTTCACGTGAACGAGCAGATAACCGACATACTCTCGCACGAGGGGCTGCCGCCGACCGCGAGGCAAGACGGGGAGAGCATACACAAGGTTATCAACAGGTGTGTACGTACACTGCGCAGTCCTGCGGCCGGCTTACTCCAAGCATTTTGCGAATCTGATCCGATGCAGTTTAGGGAACGTTTCCATACTACCGATTTCTTGCTATTTTCGACCCCCCTCCCCCTTCTGCGTGACCATTTTAGTATGAAGACTGGTATTTTAAAGAACCCCCTCTCTTCCTAAAATGGTCACGAATAAGTACGTTCCCTTAGGTATGTCGGCGGCCGATCGTAGAATTGGGCACATCATGAAACGATGAAATCTCTTAAGGCAAGTACTGCGGTAGCTTTGGGGGGCGAGCGCAGCGAAGTCCCCGAATAGTCTTCGTGTTCATTTGACATGTAGGTAGAACCACAGATACTATATTATTATACTAATACAGATAGACCACTTAGAACAAAATATAACACCGGCGTAAACTGAGATGCTACGGAAGCTTCTTTAGTTCGAGGCCATTATCGCTTGGTGCTGCACCATCGAAAAATTGCAAATTCCACGAGATGGCGCTTAGATTTATTCTAAGATTAGCGCCACCTAGAAGTATGTTAACTGAAACCATGGCATTACTAGTACAAATCTTACTCCTCACGCCATCTCTTCAAGGGTTAATAATTCTAATTTGTATAGGATGAGCACCCTGTGGTAGAACACAAAAAACATCACGTAGTGCTGAATAAAAATGCTTTTAAAAAGACATGTTTTCGTTAAAACCCACCACATCATGATATGCCCGGTAATGGCTTGGCCATATCATGAAATGGCGAGGCACATCATGATTTGCACAATTCAGAGATGTAAAGCAATTGACTGCGCCTGCGGGGGAATGCGGCTTGCCAAACGTTTGTTGTACATACGCAACCTATGTACGATGACGGGCCGCCAGACAGTTTCGCAGCGGCTGACCAATCACAGCTCTCTTACCTCGTCCCCCGCCGCCCGAAAATTGGTGAGTTGTGTTTCAAAGGAAAATGTATATAAAGTATAAGTATCTATGCGCTCCCCACTGGATAAGTGCTCCCTGGCCCAATTCTATGATTGGCCGCCGACATATACATCACCATGGCAACCGTTTTCAATCGAATACTCCTTAGTAAGCTTGAGTTCACCTTTACCGAGAGTTGTTTCAAGACGGTCATGGTATTTGTTGGAATCAGATTTAAGTACCTAATATTTGGTTAAACCTAATAGAGGTTGGATTATGGCTGCTGATTCCAATTTCGACATCGCCCGGTAATACAGGGTGTAACAAAAGGGTGTAGTCATATTTTAGGAGGTTGTTAGGGAGACGATTTTGAGCAACTTTTGCTATGACACCGATTTGATCAGAGCAACTTTATTTATCATTGCTCCATACAATTTGGTCCGGGCGGTCAGTAGGTTTGTATAGATAAGTGAAAATTAAAATTGCTCTAATGAAATCAGTTTCATAGTGGAAGTTGCTCAGAATGATGTCCATAACAACACTTTATAATATGACTACACCTTTCTGTTACACCCTGTATACATATGCAGTACACTATGCATATACACTATGCTATACACAAGAGGGCGAGATCTGACTGGGGGTGAGCAGAAAAGCTGCCTGCGGTAGGGGGAGGGGTTCAGGCGATAAATACAATAAGTGCAAAGAAGTATCGCTTTTAAGGGATTTATTGGCAGAAACTAGCAAAACCATTGCTGAAAAATATAGCATAAAATGTAATAGGTCCTGTAGTAATAATACCCCCTATGTTTTACAAATATTCTTCACCTTTCTGTTAGAGCCTATATAAAGGCCGATATACACAGGGTCAGTGACTGTGAAACTTACGACTATAGAGTCCGTGTAAACAGTCGACTGCCGACACTGACTTGTCGCTGACCCTGTGTATATCAGCCTTAACACTAATTTTCAATTCGTAGGCTCCAGCAACTCAAATTGCGGGTCGAAGAATATATCCGCAGTGAATCGTGCGACGAACCAGCCAATACCGACTCCCTGCAATAGCTTATTAATCTACCTATAGTTACTACTTTTGATATAGATTTATAGAGATTTTAGTTAAAAAGTTAAACGCGGATAGAAAAACGATCTGGAACTGTTAAACAAATTAAAGGTTGCTCGTTGGATACAATTTCATTATAATTATCATCATCAATGGTTACCCCGTCACGCCTATTGTACAGTCTGAAAAGCAATTTGCTGGGCCGGAAGTAGCATGGTGCCATTCTGATCACCGATGACGGGTTAAACATGATTAGTTACTACCTCGGGCCTTTAATGATCATAAATATAACAAAGCAAAGATTTGATTTCTACTTACTGTGTGAAATGTGTAAGGGAGATAATATGAATATTTTGTTAAAATATCTCAGTATATTTTTTTAAGTAGTTTGTTTTTAAAATTTATTTTATGCACAGGGTGCTTTATTGTTTAAGTTCAAAACATTCCATTTTCGACAATGATCATGAATCGTGTGATATTAAAACACTCAGCTTTCATATGCATTCGCAGCTAATTTAGTGCTTATTTTAGAATTATTTTCATGCGTCCGTTTTGAGTTAATTGAAATTCTTGCAACAAAGGTTCCGTAGAACGTATTTTATAACTTTATTATCGTTTTAAACAAAAAATATGGTTAGATTACTATTACTTTACTGCAATTTCACCGCATGGGTATTTAGTGCAATACTAGTTTTTATTTAAATAAGTATAAATCGAATGTGATATTGCAAAATCTGAGAATGCCAGTTAGATCTGTGATTGAATGATTTATTTTTAAGGCTCATGTCATGACACATAGGGCGACACGATACAGGTGTCCCGGAACTCAACGTCAAGCGGGCACCAGGTAAAAACCCAGCTTATACAGTGGATCTGGTAAAAATAAAATTTAAATCGGTTAAAAAAATATAAAAGTATTTTTTTTTCAAAAATACTGGACTTTTACCTGGCGCCCGCTTGACGTTGAGTTTCGGGACACCCTGTATAAGCACACTCGGTGCCACAGACATAATTAAGTGACGTCATCGCTAGCGCCTATAGCATGTGAATAGCATTTCATACTGACGAGACTTGTTATCCACCAAATCAGAGTCCGAATCGAAGACGTGTTTCAAGCAACCAGTAGGTTACCAGTCACCCCTATGTGTCTGGCTTAAACATTGATTTATTTTCCTAATTTTACATATCGCTGTACAAAGTTGTAATTAAAGTGTGTTTACGCCTACTAGTGTTGTTTTATTCACGAGGGCCCCCACTTTCGTTGCAGTTTTCTGCTGCTTCTGCCTCGCGCCATTCTCTCGGACCCGGTCGGCGCAGACTATGAACAGTACATCCACGATGCACATAGACACTATCAGGTAAGATGGACACTACTTGTTAAGCTGTAGATCAGTTATTAAGAGCTGGCACGTTCACAGTACTCACACTAATGCAATATCTCTAAACAGTATGTTTAAAAATCGATATAGGTAAATAATCACAATATCGCCTTTATGCTGCAACGTCACGCCGCGTGCTTATTCACAGACACTAAGGGTCAGCAGTACGAACGGCGAGTTAAGCAGTAATTCTCTGAATTGCGTAAACTCGAGGAGAAATTCTCTGGATTTCTTCAAATTGTCCAGCACCAACATTTTTTGACGGATAAACACGAAATCCCTAGAATTAATAATGGGTGACTTATGTCAAAGAAATTCTGCGGAAAACGGCGAGAAAAGTGCCCTAATCGATGAATTTCTTATAAATGTTACCATTTTACTAAGTATTTCGATATAAAATGAGAAAAAAGTATTGAAATTACGGCATTTTTCACCTTTTATCCGAAAAGTAAGGCAACAATATCTTGATGACATCGATCGGTTTGTTTTTCTCGTTGTCTACGGTTTTTCTAAGGAATGATAGGACCTCAAATTAATGAAACTCTTTCTGCCTTCCTCCAAGAACAGGAAGCCACTTTTTTTTAAGAAAGGGACAACAAGTCGTCTTTTGTCGTAGACAGAGAAAGGAATAGACGGAGTGCATGCGTACACCTTTGAGATGGAGATGGAGTTGGTTCTCAATAAGCATAAGGTTCAAAATCAGAGATTTTCTGCCACTCATCTGTCAAAACAAGAGTAAACAAGCATTTGACAATTCCGTGGCCAACAACAAAAACGCATACGCGGGTAAGGGACAGGTGATCGTTATTGTTTCTCGCTTACACAAAAATGATTCGTATTATGTCATCTCTTTCTTTTCTTTTTTTTCTGACGATGTGCCATCTCTATACTATACTCCCTTTACGTCTTTTGTAGTTTGTAAGAGTGAAATAGAAGAATACTCATTCAAATCATTCGTTCAAATCTCGCTGGTTAAAAACTGGACGCAACTTTTCCATAGATTAGCTAACTCAAACAGTTTTTCGTTTGAGCGGGACGAAATCCTCAGGTAAGAGAAATTCGTAGGTTTAATTTAATTCTTAGAATTACTTAACCTCAGGATTTCTATCGGCGTCGTGCTGCTCGCCCTAAACAAGCGCAACTTGTCAATGTGTTGAACGTGCCAGATTTTGATAACTGAAGCATGATTCTCGAGCATTCGATATACGATATCTACACCTATATCGAGTGATTTCGTATGGGAATCTGTCAATATTGGTCTCGACATCCGAATATCGAAGGCGCGAGAATCGACCCGCTGATCTATAATGGCTGATTTCACCAACTTTTACGGAACACTTTCAGGGGCCACCCAGACCTAGCGAGCGGTAGTTTAGTTTGATCTAAGTTTGAAACCTATTACACTACTGCTGTATTTATAGGTACCTACACAGATATAATATCATACTAATACAGATAGACCACCTAGAACAAAATATGACACCGGCGTAAACTGAGATGCTGGTGCAGCACCAGCGAAAAATTGCAAATACCACGAGATGGCGCTAAGATATATAGGATTTATTCTAAGTTCGCGCCACCTAGAAGTATGTTAACTGAAACCATGGCGTCAAAGTACAAATCTTACTCCTCACGCCATCTCTTTTTTACGAAGGGTTACTAATTCTAATTTGTATGGGATGAGCACCCTGTGGTACCTATTACACTACTTCTATATTTTACCTGCTATCATTCTTTCCCAAATGACTTGACCTTTTTACTACTACAGATATGGCTAGACGTGACATCGTCCTTCCGTTGGCCGACCGACATCAACTGGACAGAAACCACCGCCAGCTCAACATACAGCTGCGATAGCCGACCAGAAGCAGACTTGCACCTCGACGAAGTATTCGAAAAACCGATAAAAACCGAAAAACGGCGCAGCACTAGCCTAGAAATGAGTTCCGAAACGTGCTGCGAAAAACAAGGGTGCGATAAGCCAGAATGTCCGTTTGAACAGAAACTAATTTTACGCAGTCGAGATTTTACTTCGACTACCGATGAGGAAGACTTCGACGAAGGACCTTTCTTAAGAATGCTGTTTAAATTGTTGTCGACAATGCCATCGCAGCCTTACCAAGTGAATTTGCACCTCACATCAATAATATCAAAGCTAGCGTTGATGCCGCACCCGTTTCTGCACGAATACTTGCTGAATCCAATGTTGCCAACTGCGAAGAGTACGCAAACTCTTTACAAGTGTCTGCAGGACTTAGCAAGGAGGCTGACTATGGAGATACCGAGGTTGAGGAACTATAAAGCTCTGATTGAGAACACGAGGATGCAGCTCATGAGCGAAGATCCTAGTTATGATGAAAGGTAAGAATTTCATTTTTATCGGAATTTCGGAAATGTGGACAGCAAAAATGTTGTTGGACACTTGTCAACAGATGGCCCTTCGTGTCGGTAAAAGCGTGCAAAACTCACTTGTCCATCTGTCTGTCTGAGTTTCCACCTTCTACAATAATGTAAAGATGATAGATTTACAAACCGAGGAACATTGCCACAAAGTTATCTTTCAATAGCGCAAAAGATGCCGGTTTTATAAAAACTTGTATTTTGCTCACTAGCGCCATCTGTATTCTGAGATAGCGCCAATTTATTATCTTCAGCATAAATGCACCAAATATATTTATATTCTTGTTTAAATGTTTCAGTGCCGATCACAATCAACTTGTGGAGAGTTTGATCGTCGTTGAAGAGTTCTGCAAAGAGCTGGCTGCCATCGCTTTTGTGAAACACCAGAATTCCACTCAGTATAGGTAGACAAGACAAGTATTACCGGTCCTCAAGTCTCGTATTGGAACTAGAATAGCAATAGTGTATCGATTGCTTCCCAGTGCGTAAAATGCCTTACCTACTAGCTCGTCCAATGGACGAATGCTAGGTTTTGAAATAATTACGATGTGGGGAGGTGGAAAATCACGGGAATTTGGACGGACGAGCTATAGTCTATTCGTGATAAGAATGCAGTAAAGTCATCACTGTCCGGCGGCCTAGTCACGCCCCGTAACCAATCAAATCGTTTCCAATTATCAAGCCAAGTTCACAGTGACCAGTTGAAGGCAAACATTCGAACGCGAAGGTTGTGTCCTGTCCTGTGAGTGTGTGTTAACAGATTTAAATATCACTGCATTCTTATCACGAATAGACATATTTAACTGAATACCAAATATAGCGCCCTTGGAGCAATAGATATACCATTGGTATTTGTATTCTATATGCGACTCGAGGCCCTGTTCCCAAGGCTTACTATTACTACTCCGTATAAAGTTGTCTAAGTTATCAAGAGAATATAATTTACTACTATGTATGTATAGGTATTCTAAGACCAGTGCAGAAAACATTATTAGCCAGGATAAAAGTACGTCGGAAAGGTTCTCTGATGTAGTAATTTGTTTACTTATTAATTAAATACCTTCTACTTCCAGATTGTAGAATAACCTTACACACACTACATTCAACTCTACGAGTAGATAGACTAGGTATGTTCATAAGGTGTTGTCTATGTATAAAGATATAAGAGAAGAGAACAGGAGAATGAGGGCCTTATGTAAATCGATGTAATGTAGTGTACCTACTTCAGAAGAGATATCGGCTTGCTACTCAAGTACTTTAACCGGCCCAGTGGCTTCTGGACAAAAGAGTCCATGACTTTGACAGCGGGTATCAAGACGTCAATTAATGTCTATTGCAAGGGGATGAGAACTTGATTTCCCCTAATTTTAATGTCTTTTTTTTCGGCCAGGAGAATGACAATCTCTTGACTGAAAGGGTACATAGTTGAATTCAAAAAATTAAGTCTCAAGATTTTATCTGAAAATCTGGGTGTACTTTCGAATAAGGTAAAATATTGATTAATCAATTCCCACGAACTCGCGGTTAACCCTTTGCTCGTTTTCCTGGCCGAAAAAGAAAAATATTTGACATTAAAATTAGGGGAAGTTTTATGCTTTCATCCACGGAATAGAAAAAACTAGTGTAACTGTTTTTTCTGTTCCGCGCTTTCATCAATTAATGCTTCAACCATAGCTCTATCCATTTATATGTCGAGAGTTATCGTAGATATGTCAAAGGGGGCCATTGGTATGGCAAGTTTTCTTCCCTGTAGCAGCACGGCCCGCGCCTGTTTGTTCCCATTTTATTGCGACTATGCGACCGAGAAGTGTCAGTATAGCGCGTCGTAGACTGTGGACGCGTCCACAAGCGTCCCACCAAGGTGACTCGGTTGTAAACTCGGCCTCCACAGTCTAGGGCACGCTTAAGTAACAAATGTTGACATTGAGATGCGTTACGGCGTGGACAGACAATGACGAGCTCGCTCCGTCGCCGCTCCGCGCCCGCCGCGCTCTCACCGCCTTGCACCGATTTGTGTCTTATTGCTCTTTAGTAAGTCTCTTATTACATCGGATGCTTTTCATCGCCCCCGCCCCGCGCCCGCTCCAACCGATGTATTAAGAGACTTATTAACGAGCATTAAGACACAAATCAGTGCAAGGCGGTGAGAGCGAGGCTTAGCAGCGTCGGAGCGGCGACGGAGCGGGCGCGTCATCATCTGTCCACGCCCTAAAAATGCACGACAAAAGGTGCGGGTCGTGCCAGAGGCAGAAACTAGATATAGTATTAAACCAAGCCTAATTATGTTGTAACGGAGACCACAAAAGTGCATTTAGTTTAGTTTTAAGCATGTTTAAGCAACTATAATAAATTATTGATGAATATTTACCACTTTGAAAGTCTAGTCGATTTTATAATATGTACCTTTTTTTTAGGTTTTGTCATTCGCTTATAGTCTATTCGTGATAAGAATGCAGTAAAGTCATCACTGTCCGGCGGCCTAGCCACGCCCCGTAACCAATCAAATCGTTTCCAATTATCAAGCCAAGTTCACAGTGACCAGTTGAAGGCAAACTTTCGAACGCGAAGGTTGTGTCCTGTCCTGTGAGTGTGTGTTAACAGATTGAAATTTCACTGCATTCTTATCACGAATAGACTGTTGCTTTATTTATATTACGCACAGTTCATTTTATTAATGTTTGATTCATTGTAGTGTTACAAATAATTAATCTATTGTAATAGTTATTATATTGTTATTGTATTGAAATAAAGTTTTCCTAAAAAAACCTCCTTCTTTGTGTTCCACGTGCCTCTTTTTGTTTTCCGTAAAAACGTCAATAAATTTTCTGGAATGATTCGATGAAACACACGAAAATTGAGGTGATTTGTGTTATGCTACGAAGTAGAATTTATCAATTTATATATATTGGCAGTTCTACTATAGCATCGAGTTATCAGCTGAGTAGCAAGCAAGGCATCGATGCTTTTATTCCCGATAGACTAGTGAAGAAGTTCTGTGGCGGAATTCCGTCAACTTTTCAAAAAGTACCAGGGCAGCAGACTGTTGCAGGAGGTAAATTCTTAATTTTCAAAAGTCGTTTCTAAAACGGGGTGCGTATACTTAATTCACCTAGGTGCATTAAAGTATACTTTAAACACCTGAGTGAATTAAGTTAACTTCTAAGAAACTTAATTCACCTAGTTCAGCGTACTTTTATTTAAATGTTCTATGTGTTTGGTCAACTTTTCATAAGGTACCAGGGCACACTCTTGTGTAATGTAAATGATCCAGCGGAACTATTTGGGGAGAATAGTCTCGCTAGTACCGCTACGGAACTTCTTCCATGCCCCGCCCGCTTACGACCTACTTACTATTTTTACCTTCCTCAACCAACCTTTGAAATAAAAGTCTATATTAAAATGCAATGGTGATTATATTTTTCCTCCAAAATTATACAATAATGGACATTATAAGTATGATAATGAAAAATAAAATAAGTAAAAACTATATACAAAGTAGGTAAGGTATTTTATATTAATTCTGATAAAGTTATGGAGGAAGTCCTTTTTTCTTAATGTCCTGTTAAATGTATGACAGAAAACAATCACAGGATAATATTATAGTTATTTGAAATAATATGTTCGCTTTTTTCTCTATTCATTTTCACAACATGCACACACGCACAACTCTTTCATTCTTTCGAATAAACAAAACAATATATTTATTTATTCAAAATTAACATTGGTTTTTTACTTTTTGCTCATAAAAACTATGTTATTTTATTATGAGTTTTTCACAGAATGATTAAGTATAAGTATGGACAATAATAGTTTTGAAGTAAACTTTTCTACTACATTTGTGATTATTGAATGCTCATGCGTTTTAGTTCTAATTTTAGGTATATACATACGAGGTTGAAGTTACAAACTTTTGTTAACAGTTTCATCACATCTGATGTGTATGGCAAGATCAAAACATATACACAGTAAAAAGCTTTTATACTTTTGTCATTAAATGTACAATAATTATCACAAGATTTGCAAGTCATCATAACTATTGTACAAATACAAAGTGATTTAGATGCATTTTACATTTCGAGAACCTTTTTTTTTAATCACAGTCAACGTTAACTAAAATTCAAGTACTAAGTAGAAAATCACTGTTACTATTGGGACAGAATATATGAATGTTTATTTTTAGTTTGTACTAGGTGTCAGTAACAAAGTTCTAAGATGAAAAAACTTACTTTTTAAAGTACAAATGTAAACATACTATTTTTGATTGCCTATACATATTCTCACTAAATAATGGAAATGTCGGAATGATAATTTGAAATTATCCGTTATTCGTGGTGAGTTTTTATCTCAGATATGCAAACTAGTACTAGCTTTGTCCAAGGGCTAACAAATAGCTTACCTATTCACTGTCTATGAACATAAAATAACTTAAAACAGCTCATAATACCCAAACTTAGTATAGAGATGGATTATCTGTATCACTTGCCTCATTACGATGTTGAATGGGTAGTCAAACATTATTAAGGCAAGGTTTCACAATATCCGGATCCGTTTGAATTAAGACCGTTTGACAGCAAAAATAGGAAATATTCTGACTAACCTTTCGACTACCTACCGCATTCTTGTTTAGCTGGATGCTTTTACATTATTATATACAGAATCTTAACTCGTGAAGGTATATCCCAGCATTAAAATAAACATTTCAATACAGAGCAGACACTCAAAGGAAAAGATCTCTGTACTTTAAATCACAGAGTCTAACTTTAACAGCATTATATTATGTTATGTTACCTACAATTTGAAAATGAGCTATACTACTTTATTACAATAGATACATTGTTACAATACATAAAGATTATGTTTGATACACGTTCAAATGGGACCACCACCAATGGATCCCTTCTGCCCCGTTATTCGCTAACTCAGTGATGATCCGTAAAAATTAAGAAGATATTCGGCTAATTTAGCCGACTTATTTTGATATCCTTTGGTTACACGACAATTGAACGACACCAATAACTTCTTAATTTTTACGGATCATCATTGAGTGATCATCACTGAGTTAGCGAATAAGGGGGCAGGAGCCCTATTTTTGAAATCGCTCGTGTGATATAATCGCTCGTATGACTTGCGCAACGAGTGGTTCTGACCAATCGTTGCAGAGCGAATTGAATATAACGAACGAAAATCATTCGTTTTTTTAAATTATATCACACGAGCGTTTTCAAAAATAGGGCTCCAGGTCTCTTTAATATACAACGCATGACGAGTGACGACATCGACAGAGCAATCCTACATTTTGATTGACATATTTAATGAATCTCTGCACTCCTAACATAGGTACCATATTTTTTATTTAGCCTGGATAATGTCCCACTTGGTAGGCAAAGGCCTCCCCTATGTCAGACCACTCCTCCCTGTCCCGTACCGTTTCTGCCGTCCGGCAAAACCTGTCCAGATCGTCTCGGCCTGCTTGCCGGTACCCATCAGTGGGGCCCATTCGGAGGCAAGGTACCGTATGGCCGCTAAAGTTCTGCAAGACACTATAAATAAGGGACATATAGGCCCCACAGAATGGGAATGCCCCTGACAGTTCCATAGATTTGATAAATTTTGATAAAACGTAGCTTTTACTCCTATAGACATAGTTTACGATATGACACTGTCAGATCTTTGATGTAACGCGCATTATCATTCTGCGAGGCTAACACCCAGTTTCCTGGGCGCTGATTAAAGTTAACAGGTTGGTTAAATCAGTTTCGGCCAATCAAGTTCCGTCATTTTGAATAATAGCGGTTCGTGATTGGCTGAAGCTGATTTAACCAACCTGTTAACTTTAATCAGCGCCCAGGAAACCGGGCATTAAAGCTTGTTTTTATGTTTGTGTTCTTTATATGTTACCTACTGTACTGTTATGTATTATGGACCTAGAAGTCCGAAATAAAGAAAATTGAATTGAATAGCTGATTCCTTTACTAGAGAAACAAGGAGAACGTGCTTGACGACTATGTCCCTTATTGTTACTGCCGTACGATTTCATCAAGAATAGAGAAGAATAATCAGCCTGAGACCCCACAATTAGGAATAAAGATACCTAATGTATGTACTATTTTATCGCAGAGACAGCACAAGAACCATGCGTATTTGTATGGCGGTGATTGGTCTAAACATTTCACTCCTTCGAGCTGGAGTCGAGCCCGGGAGCGCTGTGAGGCAGATTCACCCCACGTCGTTACCACCAAGAGAAGAAGGGAGACTTGTGCTGGAACCTCTGCTGGAACGAGTCGAATAGTCTGGACGAAGTCGACCCTCCTTTAGATCTGCGAAAACGAAGAAAATAGCGATTAAAATTGTATTATAGATAAGTTATATAGATCTCCTGGCGTCCCTGCTCGGGTTTCCTGGCGAGCACGACGAACTGCGCGTGCTCTTGCTCGTGCGCGTGCGCATGCGTACCGGTGGCAGTATATTTGCCAAAACAACAACAACATTGCGTCACGCGTTTTCCCATACGGAGTGGTTTTCCATCACGTTATCAAGATAAACAAACAAACATTTACATACAGGCACATACATTGCTTCTGGCCCCACACAAGGATACCCTGTTTCGTGGGAACCAGAAACAGCGACATCACAAACATGTAAACATCCAAGACCTGGTGTTTTATTTTTGTCCCCAGCCGGGATTCGAACCCGGGACCTATCGCATGGTAGGCAGATGCGCAACCGCTGCGCCACAGAGGTCGTCAGGATTATTGTCTGATCTGGGCCTGAACACCCTCAAGAAAAGGAAACGCTTAACGACCATATCTGCTCACCTGCATCTAGCTGGGGACCATAATTATTTTATGACAAACCTTTCATAGGTTTTAAACTCCATTACCAATACCAAGTAATAATGCTGAAAATCGCAATATTTTTTGTCAGTCAAGAGAAAATTCGTCGGAATCGGTCCAGCTCACCTCTCGACCACGACCGCCGGCATCTGCACCAGTTGCACGGGGCTCTTGCCGTCCTTGAGCGCCTGCGTCAGGTTCAGCACTTGGCCGCGCATCACCGACATTTGCCGCTCAAATAGCGACCGGTCGAAGCCCGCGTCTTGCTGCAACAGAGAAAGACTCGTCAGTATCTATCTATCTATGACTACAGGGTGCTCATCCCATACAAATTAGAATTAGTAACCCTTCGTAAAAAAGATCGCGAGAGGAGTAAGATTTGTACTTTAAACGCCATGGTTTCAGTTAGCATACTTCTAGGTGGCGCTAATCTTAGAATATATCCTATATATCTTAGCGCCATCTCGTGGTATTTGCAATTTTTCGATGGTTCTGCACCAAGCGATAATGGCCTCGAACTAAAGAAGCTTCCGTAGCATCTCAGTTTACGCCGGTGTCATATTTTGTTCTAGGAGGTGGTCTATCTGTATTAGTTTAATATTATACTATATGTGCTATGACTGACTCACTAACGGCTGTTTTCAATAACCTATCTATCCTCAATGGTCAAAGGGGATTGAGTAACTTACTATGGACCATTGGCGTCTTTTTTAGGGTTCCGTACTCGAAGGGTGCCAAACGGGACCCTATTACTGAGACTGAGACTTCGCTGTCCGTCTGTCCGTCCGTCCGTCCGTCTGTCTGTCTGTCACCAGGCTGTATCTCATGAACCGTGGTAGCTAGACAGTTGAAATTTTCACAGATGATGTATTTCTGTTGCCGCTATAACAACAAATACTAAAAAACTTAATTAATTTAATATTAAGGGGGGCTCCCATACAACAAACGTGATTTTTTTGCTCATTTTTGCTCGATATTGATAATGGTAGCAGGTAGACGCTTAAAATGTTCACAAAATATTGAGTATATTATTTTCTTAAAAAATAAATAATGAAATTAATATTTAGGGGGGGCTCCCAAACAACATTTTTTTCTTGCGGTTTTTTTATAGATAATGGTACGGAACCCTTCGTGCGCGAGTCCTACTCGCACTTGGCTGGTTGTATATTTACGCGGCCACCGATATCTTTGTCGTTATTTGGTAGCAGCACCACTACATAGTATAAAACAAAGTCGCTTCCCGCTGACTATCTACTGACTGACTTCCCTATCATCTTTAAAACTACGCAACGGATTTTGATGCGGTTTTTTTCTAATAGATAGAGTGATTCAAGAGGAAGGTTTATATGAATAATACATGCATAATATAGTGCACCGGGCATTGCACCCGTGCGAAGCGTATTATATTTAAAGCGGAAGCATTGCTGTAAACCATTTCGAATGGAGCTTCAATATAACACTTTTTGTGATATATTGAAATATCAGCCCCGAAATGATTTAGCTATATGTACTTCACAGTAAGATTAGCTTATCTTTAATTGACCTTTCAAAATTTACAACTTTCATGAGTGGCCACCAAGACTTAAAATCGACCAAACTCCAAACGTCAAAACGACGCCAACTTTCCCCAGACCCCTTTGACATAAGTTCCACAGCGCAACTGTCAAATCTAACTCTAGTAATATGTGATTGCAAATGGACGTTATTGAATTATATACCAAACTGATGGGCTCAGAGACATGAAACTTTGTACAGTACGGGGCCTTTGCTTTGGCACGTCAAGACGGGACCAGAGGTGCCAAAACAAAGGCCCCGTACTGTACAAGGGTATATAAGGGGCATTTGGCGCGAGGAATGATGAATTGATGACAATGGATGTAACATTGACAGTTCTCCAGTGTACTTACACATACCTTGAATAATAAATGCAGTTCGTCGCATAACTCTTGTACGAAGTTCATGTCTGACAATAGCGGCAGGACTAGATCCCTGTAAATTAAAAGAAAAGGATTGCTTGGGGCGAATTTTTGGGATATCAAAGTAAATAATTTATTGAAATAACCTTCCATTCATTAATAATAATTGCTTTTAATTTGATTTCCTTAGAAATTACTGTTCTATTCTAAGGCCAAGCCAGCAGAATTTGTTATTACGGAATCTGAGCAGCCATTTTGTTTTCTTATTTTTCCAGGCATCCCTTGTCTCAAGGGCTGTTTAGTTTGCGGAAGCCACGAACAGTGTAGGTAGGTAGGTACCCAATGGAAGGCACGCCACGCGTCCGCTCCAATGAGAACAGCCCGTTGTCTATGGTTACGACGACGCAATGATAATGCAGCCAGCACAAGTTAATATACAATGGCACGGAACATTGATTGGAATTTACAACTATTCATTAATGTTACGCTTCTTTGTCCCGCGTCATTGTAACTGAACCGCCATTTTGTTTTCTTATTTTGTCGCGCATTTAAACTGTCAGTTAATTTTTCGAGCCCGTTGTCTATGGCCGCGACGCAAGATGGCGACTCAATGACAATGCCGGACTTATTCTGATACTTAAGGCCGGCCCGGAATTTTTCCGATTCGGAATTCTGAAACGGGATTCAATCCCATACGAATCCGCAAAAATTCCGAATCGGAAAAATTCTGTATGTATGTGGTAGATCCATAGATTTGTATGAGTTTACTGCGTTCGGGATGATTCCTGTATGTGGCGGGCCTTAGGTATAATGATATGAAATGATGATTGGAATTTAGGACTGTTCTTATCTTTGTCCCGCGTAATTTTTACAAAAGCGCCATTTTGTTTTCTTATTTTGCCGCGCATTTCAACTGCCAGCTTTTGGGGTTCCGTACCGGAAGAGTGCCAAACGGGACCCTATTACTAAGGCTCCGCTGTCCGTCTGTCCGTCATCGGGTCCTACAGCCCGAACCGTAATAGCTAGAGAGTTGAAATGTTTTACAGAATGTGTATTTCTATTGCCGCAACAACAACAAATACTGAAATACACGAAAAAAGGGTGTTTAGAATTAAATAGTAGGTATTAAGTCAATTTCAATACAATAGCGCCTGGCATTTTTTAATAGCAAGAGACGACTGACGGCGAGGTTGAAGATATTGCCGTTTTAGGAACAGTCGAGACGATGGTGCGGAAGCCTTCATGTGCGAGTCCGACCAGCACATGACCAATTATTTTTTCATAACGGCCCACTCACTTGGTTTCCTGGCTGAACGGCAGCTTGGCCTGCGGCAGCCATGCCCAGTGGTACGGGTAGGCGCGCCACGAGTCCGGGTGCTTGAACGGGAACGCGAGCCCGTTGTCGATGGCCGCGATCGCCACGCCGCGGACGCCGGCCGGCGCCTGCCATTGCTGCGGGGGTGCGAAGAAGTTGCTTAGTACGGGCAGGTTAAGTAGAAATACATAACATTGTATATTTAAGGCTCTGACATTTTAAAAGAGGTACGGGGGAGTTTCTTGCCCTTCTTTGCTCCATCCCTAGGCCCACAACTTCTGAACGGGCGGTAGTATACAAAAATATTAATATTATATTGACGTTGACTAAGCAATCTGTATGATTTTATGGTCAATAAAAAAAAAAGAACTTGAACTTGCAGGGGGTATCTACGGCCGGCTATACGCGCCAGTCGGTCTTTGTCACATGGCTGTCCCTCGGCTCTCGGTGCGCGCGCTGGCCGCGTGAAAACAATGACGCCGAAAACAACTGAGTGCGATTCGCAACCCTGCGTGATCGGCATCGTGTCACCGGTGTCTAATATAAACGCTCGTGTCTCACGATAAGTTTCAATTTCGCATGCGAGCATATGCAGTAGCGTAGCCAAATATTTTTTTGAAGACCGGTGTGCTTCTGAGAGTGTGCCAGTTAACTCACCGCCGGCTCCAGCATCTCGCGGTCCTGTGCGTTCTGCGCGCCCGGCTCGTATTGGATCAGCCAGTTGTCGTTCCCGCGGTCCGTGTTGCGGATAATGTAGTCGAGCACGACTAGACGCTCGAATTGCAGTTGGAATCTGCGATGAACATAAAACAGTCAAGGCAAAATAAAGGTCCCGCGATTTTCAAACATTAGTTTAAGTCATTAAACAAGTGCGAGTCCGGCCAAGTGCGAGTCGGACTCGCGCACGAAGGGTTCCGTTCATCTATAAAAACGGCAAAAAAATCGTGTCTGCTATATTACTTTTCAATATTAAGAATTAACCTCCTGCAACAGTCTGTTGCCCTGGTACTTTATGGGTATTCCACTTTTCACACACTTTCCACACAAAACATCGTCCAGGATGAAGTGTCAACTTACTTTTTCACAACGTGTGGGGGTAGAGGCTCCTGTTCAAATCTCCGCAGCCAGTAGTCAGCGTCCTTGTGTCCCTCCACGAACAATTGAAAAGAGCCCATCTGTTATAATAAAAATCACCAAATTAAAATATTATTATTATTATTACGAGCCCACCATGTCCCACTGCTGGGCAAAGGCCTCTCTCCCCCTCTAAATACATACAACCGAATTGAGAACCCCCTTTTTTGAAGACTGTTAAAAATAAAGCTATTTAAGATTTAGCTGAATTCATAGGCGATTCCAACGTTACAGACAAAGTCAAGGTCAAAGTCAAAGGTCTTTATTTAGTATTAATGATCTGAAATATTTGTAATATCGTATCTCTATGCTTGGCGCAGTGGCATACAAATATTCAATTGTGTATTAAACTACAGTGTCGTGTCATCTAGATATTCTCTTATGGAGTAGTACATTTTATTCAATAGTAACTTGCGGATTTCTGTCTTAAATTGTATTATATTGTCTAACCTACGTATGGTATCAGGCACGTGATTAAAAATTATGGGTGCCATGCCGAGAATGTTATTTTTATATAATGCTGTTTTGTGACTAGGCATGATAATCTTTGTCTGGTGACGCTTGCTAGAATAGTTAATAAATAGTTGTTTATTGGTTTTGACAAACATTTCTACTTCATAGATGTATAGTGAAGGGAATGTCATAATATTAAGTCGTTTGACGTGAGGCTTACAGCTGTCAGTGCGTCGGATCCTACAAATAGCTCTTAAGCATCTTTTTTGCGCTATAAAAACATTTTCTTTGCCTACCCCATTTCCCCAAAATATTATGCCAAATCTCAAGACATACACCCAGTTTCCAGGGCGCTGATTAAAGTTAACAGGTTGGTTAAATCAGTTTCGGCCAATCAAGTTCCGTCATTTTGAATAATAGCGGTTCGTGATTGGCTGAAGCTGATTTAACCAACCTGTTAACTTTAATCAGCGCCCAGGAAACCGGGCAATAGTCTATATATCCGTTATACGCTAATATCACAGTTTCTTCTGATACAGTTTTTGAGAGTTTATGCAGCACATAAAAATATTTATTAAGTTATTACATGTTTCTACTATCTGCGTCTTCCATTTCATATATTGTTGTCTATATCGTCACAGAAGATAATAACTGTACTGTCGTCCGCAAATAGTACCATGGGGTGTTGCACAACTTTGGGCAAGTCGTTAATATATGCCAAAAACAGCAAGTGACCCATTACGCTACCCTGTGGCACACCACTTCTTATTTCTCTGGGTTCCGACAGGTAAGATTTTTCCATTTTAGGATTAAACATATTTTATCAATTTGTGTCATTTGTTGTCTTGTTTCTAGGTAAGATTTTACAAGGTCTATTGCATTTCCTCTTATTCCATATTCTAACAATTATATAAACATAGACAACATGTCACCGGCGAGACAGCAAGCATAGCTACGACACGATTGAGCGAGACAGCGTATCTACGTACTACGCTCGGCATGTTTCTATTGCGGCCTAGGGATGCAAACGATACATCGATTTTTAAAAACATCGATGTTTTGTTCTTAAACATCGATGTTTTATCATCGATGATGAAACTGTTAATATCGATGAAACATCGTTCTTATGAGCGATGTTTTATGAACGATGTTTTCTCAGCGCCATCTATGTATTGGTTCGTATACTTGCCAAAATTGGTGTTGCCATTACAAAATTTGATAAGTTACGTACGAGGCCGATAACTATACTAATCACTATTCACTTATCAGCGAAGTTAAGCGTATAGAAGCGTGATGCGCATAGAAAACGGGCCTTTACTCTATGGTTTTATCTAAAGGTCTGCGCTGTGGCTGTGGTGTGTATGCTGTGTTTGCGAAACGCACAGTTCTTTCTTTCATTCATCGGCTCGGTTTGTGGAAAAGTAAAAAAAAATCGCGTTTTTTTCCTTTTTCAAAGCAGTGCCCGGTAGTCTGGAAAAACATCGTAAAAACATCGATGTATCGTTCATAAACGTCGATGTTTTATCATCGATGTTATTCTTTCGAAAACATCGATGTTTAAACATCGATGTTTTTTATGAACGATGTTGCATCCCTAGAGTTAAGATTATTCACCGATTGAGTTTGACTAATTGAAAAGTGATTGTGGCTATAATTAGACCGAATCGAATCGTTTGTACTGAAATTTGTTCGCCTTTGAAGGGTAATATTATTATTTTGCTATTATTTTAATATTTATCGTTGTGCACTTATGTAGGTCTACCTTTTATTAAATTATCCTCTCCATCCTAGGTTTGCTGGAAGAGATCTCTTATTAGAGATAAGCTCGCCTTTGTACATGTTTTTTCTAATATTAAGTGTCTGTATTATGTTTTCTGTGCAATAAAGTATAAAAGTATAAAGTATAAAAGTAATCGATATCGTAAAGGGCTATCGAGATCATCTCCATAGACGAGATATCCGACGAGATACCGTGTATCTTCGTCGAAAACGATCTCCATTCATACTTATTTCGATAGAAAACGGTCGAGACATTTCGGTTGGTCGTAAGGCGGATCTTGAGAAGTGTTTTTATTGTTTCGATGGAGATGTTTGGTATCTCGATATCCATATTTCGACCAGGAATTCGATAGAGCGAGAATTGCCCCCAGTTAGAAAGTTACCTTAGGGGGTAGGCCCATCCGGTTGAAGCGCAAGTTCGGGAACTGTTCGGTGATGGCTCGTTTGAGTCGTGACCGCTCTCGGTCTATCCTTAAGTAGTTGAACGTCTCTGAGACTAGTTTCACCACCTGCAAAGAAAGAGAAGTAAATAAGTTTTAGCCCATTAATGTCCCCACCGAGGGGCACAGGCCTTCACCCGGATACAAGTAAGATTGAGCCTTCCACCCTGCAGTAAGGAAGAGATATAATGAAATTTTTATTTGACAAAAGCTGAAGCATCTGCTACGCACTCTTTATTTTCTCTCTCTTTCTTAGGAGCGAATCCGAACATATAATTTAATTCATACACTGCGTTTTTTTCTGTACTATCTATCTATCGTAGAATGTCACAACACGTGGTCATTACCGTAAGGCATTGACACTATTTGCGGTTGTACGGTCATTGAACATTTCAACAACAATCAATACATATTGTTTGTTAGCATCTACTCAATAATACTTTAACATTTACGACAATATTAAGCTATCATCCAAATTGGATAAAAAAATAATTGACATAATCTGATGCAAAATAGAAAACGGTGAATTCTTTGATCATAACGATAAACCATGACATAAGAATCTCATTTACAAATTGACAGATTAGATTTACTGTCGTGTCGTCATATGACCTCCCACCTAGTAATTGATGATTTATAATTCGATACAGAGGTTACGTCCTCCATAATGAAATAATCTGTGTATTGAATGACAATTGCCTCATTTCAATTCAGTCTTTGTTTATTATCCGCCCTTCGATTTGACTTGCATTTGTATACTGAGTATAAAATAAGTCAAATAAAATTAATGTTAATTTATTTATGTTAAATAATAAATGTAGCCCATTAAAGTCCCCACCGGGAGGCACAGGTAAACCAGGCTGGCTCAGTAGTAGTTGTAAAACCACTCCGAGTTGTTACGAATAAAGTAATAACATTCCTAGAAATAAGTAGAACCTGTGATTGAACCCATCGATTTTGTGCATTTTGGCAATGGACGAAAAACTTTTTGTGTGTCGTTTTACAGGTTTTTCAGAATACTTATCTTTGCAATGAATTAAGTACCTACCTAACTAGTTTAACAACATCTACAGGGTGTAACAGAAAGGTATAGTCATATTTTAGGGGGTTATTAGGGACATCACTCTGAGCAACTTTCACTATGAAACCGCGTTGATCAGACCAACTTTAATTTTCACTTCTCAATACAAATCAGCTGACCGCCCCGGACCAAATCGTATGGAGCAATGATAAATAAAGTTGCCCTGATCAAATCGGTTTCATAAAAAACGTTGCTCAGAATGGTCTCCTTAACAACCCCCTGAAATATGAGTACACCCTTCTGTTACACCTGTATAATAAACAGTACACATTACTTTGTCCATGGTAACCGTATCATATTACATGGTGAAAGTTCAGGACAGTAACATGATACGGTTTTTCGAGAAACGCCTCACTAACGCTGACGCTGCGATAAGATTGCGGATTACGATACCGGCGAATAAATAATAATACTATGTTGCACGTATATTTACCTGCGTTTATTTATCGCCACAATCAGGACAGAGTAAACAATTGAGATAGTTTGGTAAATCCTAGCTATAATTACTTTTTTTTTTACTTGAGTTTACACGCATCACTGCCTTTTGTAAAGCTTTTTTTTCCCCATAACTAGAATGCTACCTGCTGCACATTGGTCCATTGTAGATTACCGTAGTTCAGCATACTTTAAATTTTCTGGAAACCCAGTAAAAAAGTAACAAACATAATCTTTACAAATTTTTCGTAAAGCCCGTAAATATACAGGGTGTAACAGAAGGATGTAGTCATATTTTAGGGGGTTGGTAGGGAGACTATTCTGAGCAAGTTTTACTATTTTATTTTATTTATTTGGGACGAAAAACAACTACACAATACATAGATGTAACTATTACAAAAATAAAAAGTGTTTTATTGTGGAGCCCACAGCATCATCCCCAGGTACTATGAAACCGATTTGATCAGAGCAACTTTATTTTTCATTGCTCCATACGTTTTGGTCCGGGCGGTCAGCTGATTTGTATAGAGAAGTGAAAATTAATGTTGCTCTGATCAAATCGGTATCATAGTGAAAGTTACAGAAAGGTGAAGTCATCGACTTCACCTTTCTGTTACACCTGTATATTGCCTTACCCCTGTACCCGAGAAAATTAACATAGAAAACTGGCTAAATATGGACGAAACTGAACCATTGCCACCCCTTAGGGAAAAGGCGAGAGGACACGTGTTTTCGATTACCTACTAGTTTACCATAAATACCAGCTCAAAGGACCAACGCGCAGCAGTGTATTCGTGGTGCTTATAAAAAACCCACGATAGCTGCTATGCGATAGGCTAGACCCCTGTCACGTAAAATGGCGAATTGAATCAATCACTGGCCATAAATGACGCTATGTTATGTTTGTGTTTGTTGATGCACAGGGTGCTCATCCCATGCAAATTAGAATTAGTAACCCTTCGTAAAAAAGAGATGGCGTGAGGAGTAAGATTTGTACTTTAAACGCCATGGTTTCAGTTAACATACTTCTAGGTGGCGCTAATCTTAGAATAAATCCTATATATCTTAGCGCCATCTCGTGGTATTTGCAATTTTTCGATGGTGCTGCACCAAGCGATAATGGCCTCGAACTAAAGAAGCTTCCGTAGCATCTCAGTTTACGCCGGTGTCATATTTTGTTGTAGGTGGTCTATCTGTATTAGTTTAATATTATAGTATCTGTGGTAAAACATTGATCTTAAATTCCTACAGACAAGTTGTCCATCACACTGTCTAATGTCATTTTGCGGGCCTAGTCCAGAGTGAATGCCCGGTGACTAGGGCCTAAAGCGACACTCGCCTTAATCAATTCAGATTGCACGCAAGCCGCGGTTCCGTATGTACGATATTCCGCGCCCGCCTTAGCCACCGCGCCAGTCCCTCACTCTGGACGAGGCCTATAATTTCGAACTCTCGCTCACCCTGGTCTTTGGCACAATCTTCAGGCCGATCTTGGAGTCGACCAGGCTCGCCCCGGCCTCCGAGAGGTATCCCTGGTTCGGTATGAGGCAGGAGCGGCCGAAGCAGCACGGACAGCACAACTTGTGCATCCATTTCGTCCATTTCGGGTTCAGTCGCCCGTACGGCTCTTCGTCCTTTGGTTTGAATACGCCTATTATTTTCTGGAAAGAGTATAATTGTTTTTAATGTCGGTGGGTGCAAGTACGTAGGTGTGTGACGAGAGCATGCAGGGTTGGGAAAAGGGAATTGCACTTTAAACGTACAATACGTATAAAGTCTTCACAAAATGAAAGGCCCGTTTTGACAGTTCACGCCCATGAAGTTTTAACCCCTAATACGTAGGTAGTAAAAGCCAACCTAGGAAAACCGGTTCTATCCACTACGCGTTAGGGGTTAAAACTTCATGGGCGTGAACTGTCAAAACGGGCCTTTTATTTTGTGAAGACTGTAATTATGAAAAAATTGTAATCATTTATTATTGAACAGCGGTTTTGTGTCGACATTTAGTATTTCTATTTGGTATTTGCGTATTTTCTTGCATTTTCATGACATGTAGTATGAGTATGACACACCAATTTGTCACAAACAAAATATTGTATCTTTATATATATTTTTTTTGTGTAGCAAAATAACAATCTACATGACCTTCAGTAAGCATGAATGATTCAAGAAAGTGTAATTCTTCATTCTTCTAAAGGTAAAATAAATGCTACGCATTCCTCTCATTCCTCAGATAGAGTTTATCTGTCTGTTTATATGGGGCTTTTGACATTTCACACATACAAATCTCTTGAGAGACCCGGGCTTAGTATAGTTTGAATACAAATTGATGAATAAACAAGGGCTTGGTAAGCAGTACTAATTTTCTATGAACATGAAACAGAATAATACAAGCTTTATTTATAACATCAATATGAACAAATGTCTCCAACATACCAAATAAGGAAATAAGACTTAATATAACCTTAACCCCATGTTAGAAATTGTTACTGTAGCTCTCAAGTTACTACTGCATAACAATTAGGTTTATGCATAGCTACGATATGAAAGCAATGTTTACCCTTATCAGTTGGTAACCTGTTCACTCTTTATCAGACAATGGGAAATAATTACCACCACATATTTGACTTTTGAAAAAAAAAAACTAGTATGCTATACCACAGATTATAGTAAAGCTAGTTTATCTGTCTGCTTTCTTATAATAAAGTGGGGTTGCAGAGTTACTCACACCACCAGGGTTCTTCACAAAGTAGGATCCACTGGATCCCTGGTATATCCTCTCCGGGTAGATGCCATTGTCGATAGCCAGCTCCGCTTGCCATACCAGCTCGCTGAACTGGGGGTCATCTGCAACAATTGTTAAATGGGTTAGATATAAACACCAATAATAACAATGTAATTGTTTTTGTGCAATAAATATATTAACTATGATGGTGATGCCCATTGAGACTGAGTAATCTCATTCATTAATGTTTAAATATCTTAATATTAAAACTTCTGTCTGCCTGTCTGTTCGCTGAATTAATAAATAAGAGATTAATTTAATCTGAGCAGGGGATTGAGTCGAGTTGGGCTTTTGGTCATATCTCTCCGAAATTGACCAGCTGGAGTTGGAGGTCTGGATAGATGAGGAGCAGAGACACAGATGATTCTTCCGAGGATGTAGTGCTTCAACTCTATATATAAGGCAATGGAAATGTTTCTAGGAACATTCTCAGAGCTGTTAAAAAATCCTGGCTGGTTAGGCATTAATATCTGCACAGTACCCCAATGATTCAATAATTAGGCTGGTAGTTGTGTGTTTACACCTCATTTCATACTGTCTTTACAAAAGTATTAAAAAGGGCAAGTGTACTTAATTAAATAATTGAATTGGATTACCTACTTGCACATTAAAAGTGATATTTCTTAATTATAATGCCCCATTGAGAATGTTAATTGATAGCATGTGACCTTAGACTATATTCCCATATGAATGTGTAATTAATTGTTTGTAGTTGTAAAGTTAGGTTAAGTTGTACATTCAAGGTAAACTTGAATGTTGTTTTAGAAACTACTTCATTAACCTCTTCTTATCTTCACAGCTCATTAAGTCAGCTGGCAAGAAGGCAAATGACATTTTTATTTTTACCACAAATATTGAACACATTATTCTAATAAATAGGAGTAAATTTATTGTTTTTGGTGGGCTGAGGGATGGGTTGAATGATGCAGCACTGGCTATAAGTCATTGGGAATTGTATGATTCTACAAATCAGATGTCTGACCATACACTGACATTGATAATGTATAGTGGAGGATAAAATTTGCACACATAGGTTTATGTACCTGCAGACAAATACACCTATTTAGTCATGGTTGTCAGGTCAATCACTCAAAAATAACTTACAACATGATGAAACAAGGTAACATATGGCATAACAAATACACTAAAAACACATGTAAAATCTGAACTTCAGTAGAACAACTGAGATGTCAGCCAATGTAAACAAAGATGGTACACACCGCACTGAAATGGTTCTTCCATTTGTATCATCATTAATGCAGAAAAATTAAAACACAGCACAACCGTTTTGCTTTGCTGAAACAATGCCCATTTACAGCAATGTTCAGGTCTGTTGTTTTAACAAAAAATTCACAGCTATGAAGTTGCAGCGAAACAATGACCAAAATTACTTCAAGTTCTTGTATTTTTGTGTGCAATACTGATGTCTGTTGAGTGTTAAATTTCAGGAAAACAATGAATACCTACAATAATATCTAGGGAATGAGCACTTAAAGAATTAAGAGGAAGCCAAACAAGTGTAAGGGAAGTCATACAAACATGTATCTAACATAAACATAACCTAGAGGGCTGTACTTTACCCACTGTCGTCTTCAGCCAATTGAGATAAACACACATGAGTCAGGCATAAAAAAAGGAAGTGAGGTAGGCACAAAGAATACCTGGAAAATGATTGTAAGAAACATCGAATTCGCCGCGGCCGCCTAATAGGGGCTGCGACTCCCGGTTCACGCCTGGGGAATCCACTGTGCCGTCGAAACCAATCTCTGGCACAAGGCAAATATCCTCAGTGCTACTCGATAACGACACCCCACCGTCATCGGACGGGCCACTCGCTGTCTTGTCGAAGTCGAGATTCAATAGCGTTTCTTCCGTACTCATGAGTGTAGATAATAGGATGATTGCTGCCGAGCCACATTTATTATTTGCTAAATTTTCTTTGTTTCACAATCATTTACACAAACTTCGCATTGCAACTTCGATGTTGGCTGGAGCCTGGATCTTTTTCTTCGCGGAGGCAGCAGACAAGACAGACAGACAGGTGACAGATGAAAATTGACAAGTTGCCATTTTTTTTGCACCATAGACAAGACGGGTTGTTTTTGTTTGAGGTAAAACCGATATTTAACGGTAAAGGAAGGAAGTATCGATCGATTTTGTTTGCCTGCCTTCGCTCTGTCGGATTTGCGATACGCTAAATGCTAATGGCGTCACACCTTTTCCCATACGGCAAAGGTTCTTCAACTCTGCCCACTTTTAGCCAGTGTTTCAATTTTCAATACTCCATTGTGCGTGACTGGGGGCTAGCCCATCGCCGCAGCTATGAAGTATGTAATGAAGGTTTCAAATTAATTTCTCATTTTCAACTCATTTCCCTTCCCACCCCCACGAGTTGGTGATGCTTGATAGTCTATAGAATATGGTTGTAGCACGTAGATACGAAACGTAGATGGTAGATAGAATCTAAGAGGGTGAGTTATCAAGAATAAATGAAAATAATAAAATAATGATATCAATCTATTAGAGAGATTAGAGAAACGAAGGAAACCATGGAACAACCTTTACATATGTATTTATTAATGTATTCAGTTCAGCCAATATCTCTGTCGGATCTTAGAAAATGAATGCCAATTCGTCGTCGTTGTAATACTTCTCATGTGTATAATCGAAGAGTTCGCGCTGCGAAACGCGTCTGGTGATCTCCCATGGACATACTTCACGGAGTATCACCCTGAATTCTGGAATCAAACATAATAAATAACACATAGCGTCACGTTTTTTCCCCATACGGAGTGACAGAGGCACAACTGTGCCCACTTTTAGCTTAGTTATCCAATTTGCGTGACAGGGGGCTCTACAGTTCATCGCCGTAAAATAAACTGCATCAAGCTCAATGACTAGCAAATAACACTAAGGACAAGCTATTCTAATGCCCCTGTTACATGCATCAGCTTGCATGTTAGGGACATGATGTCTCCCCAACATGTAAGTAGCATGCATGACGCTGCAACGTTGCTCAATGTCGATATTTTTTTGGACACCATGCAACTTGTCACGCGCTCACGCACGTGGCTGTTCTATCTATCGGCATGTTAGGGGAACTAATACTAGGCAGGCTGTCTCTCAAGTAGGTACTCTAACTCAACCGTAAGGTGGTTTGAGTGAGAGTACTTAAGAGACACCTCGATCAGAGGCAAAGAAAGGGAAGTCACAGGTCGCTCAGCGCCAAAGAAACTTGGCGCTTCCTAACTTTATGATGAACCTGTATTCACCACACTCACCTGTACCATATTTACAATTATGCTTGTACAAATCACAGCGATTCTTAAAAGACGCCACTTTCCCAAACAGCATATTCAAACCGCACACAGAACCATTCTTCGCTTGGGGCAAGCAAGTCATAAGGTCGCATTTGGCAGCTCTAAATGGGTTTATTGTGGGGATGATGTAGTTTTGTTGTGGCGTATTCGACTGGTATACGTATTGAGTATGACTGATCTTGCAGTCTTCGGCTGTGGCCAGGCTATTGGTCCAGATTATGAGGTAGGTTACTGGAAAAGATAAAATATGGCGTACCAACTTTAGGAAAGGTACCTAGACTACTAACTTTACACACGGAACAACATGCTAAACTTGTGGAGTGTGATGTGGTGTGATGCAATCACAGAAGTCAAATAATACTTAGTGAATGATGTGGCGGTAAAAGTAAGAACCAGATTATAAGTTAAGTTAGGTACTTTATCCAAACATACGAATTCTGCGGTGTCTGAATTTCAACAGGTGTTTGTTGTTATCACATGATTTCTCATACACGTTTAGAATACCTACTTACGTAATAATATAAATTATTTTTTATTTAATAAAGTACTAGGGACAACTCCAACAACAACAACAGTGCCACTGCCGCCCAAATGGGGAATGGTCGGTGGGTAATGCTTTGTTACGTTAACTGAACCTGGATTAGTGCCGCGATTGCGGGGCTCTGTTGTTACAGATGGAGAATTGCGTGTGATACTAGGATGTCTCGTCTCGCCTGTATGTATGCACTGAATTATTGACAATAGTACATGCATAAGTATACTTACCGAAAACTAATCCAATATGTTTCATTTTCCGAAGTAAAGTGGCAGTTTCCAGTGGCAGCATTTGTGCTGAACTAAGATTCAATGAGTCAAGGTTTTAAATCAAATCACACATGACGAATGGCGAAGCCGTACTTAGGCATAGCTTATTTCTGACATTGATGGTTTGGTTATAAATCAATAAACCATAGCCTGAATAATATGGGCGAACTCTGAGCTGTGGTGGAAAATTGGCATTATTACGTTGACATTGTTCAGAAACAAAATGATGAATGAAAGTAGCGTAATTTAGGACAAAGATCTACCTACGCGAGATCTTAACTGTAGATTTAACATAATAAAACTTATGTTTTTACTTCACACTTCGTACTTCGTGAGGAAATCTTCATAACCTCATAGCTGCGGCGATGGGCTAGCCCCCTGGCAAAATAGAGTGTTGAATAACTGGCTAAAAGTGGGCAAAAATTTGCCTCTGCCACTGGAAAAGACGTGATGGTGTTATGTTATGTTTTACTTCACTTGAATCAAACAATGAAATAAACACATGAGTTTATTTAATTTAACTCCATAGCAAAGTTGGTAAGTATCGAACATGAATTCAATAAAACATCAAACACTTGCATCAGAATGACTCATCAAATCCTTCGGATTTAGTGTACCCTTTCACTTCTTTGTTCACTGACCCATTGTCTTGATAGCCTCGCTTCCCAAAAACGCCTTTCTTATGATCATGATGAAAATGTCCTTTGCTGAAACCTGCTCCAGCGCCAATAAGGTACCCATGTCCCTTTGCTCCAACTTTGTTTAAAGCACCTTTAGTTTCATCATCTTCGTAAAACACTTTGTCCTTTTTGTATTCGTCTTTGTGACTGACTCGGTGGAATCCTCTGGTTTTGGTACCTTTTCTGTATTTCCTGTCTTCCTTGCCTGTTACTGCAACGGCTTGACCTGCTACTCCTTCTGCTTCTCCATAAGTCTCATCATCATCGTACGATCCATCATCGTGTGTTGCCCCTATCTTGTAGATCTTCTTTTCGTCTTCTATCTTCTTCTTTCCCTTAACCCCCTTACTTCCTGTTCGTTCCTTCTTAAAGCCAGAAGTCTTAGTAGTTTTATCCTCAGCAGAATCGTCGCTGTAGTCAAGTATCTTTCCAATGTCGTCCAAATCTTCTTCTTCGACTTCGTACGAAAGGTGAGTCAAGTCTGCGTCCAAATCATCAACAAATCCAGGCTTGCTATCAACAAAATAGATCACGAATGCCAATGATATAACAAGACCTAATTTCTTTTGCATATTGATATTTTTTGCGGGTTCTTACACAATTGAAGTAGGTTGCGACACTGACATACATGAGTTTAGATTTGTTTATATAGCCTTTTGTTATAATTTGGTGAAGAAGGTCACTGTTTTTCTAGAAGATGAGTTATCAGACGATGTGGTTAAAGGTAATTTACAGTTCTGGTTGATCGGAAATGTAATCGATGTGGCCGTAAAGATCGTAGAGTCAGTGGCCCGTTACGGTCAAGGCCTGCGAAGTGTGATGCCTTTGTAGAATGGTCACGAAAATCACGACTGCTTTTGTTACTTTTTGTCATGTTAGTGAAGTAACAGAATGGAATCTGCTAGGAGAAATGGGACTATGCCTACTTAAATATGGAGATAGATTGAAATGGGATATGTATGGCATAGAGGTAAGCCGAACGTGATATTCACGCAACCAGAGCTATTCAAGAAATAAACTAAACCGGTTAGTAACTCAAGTTACTGATTGAATCACAGACTAGTCCTCAACCAGTATTGCAGTGCGCGTCAAGGTAAACTACCTACATATGTAGTTAGACGTTCGCGTTACTGATAAATCATCATATCATCACATAGATCATACGGTCTAAACTTAGGCCCGCTACTTCTTCTTCTTCTTCTTTTTATTAATGGCGTCCTAACCTCTTTTCAGGTTAATTTTGCCAGTGTCAAGTGGTCAGGTTCTCATTTGAGAACCTGGAAATTATAATGTCTTGAGATGATGTTAAGATGATGATGATGATTTGTCGCTCGTTAGCACTACCCAGGGAGGACGTGAAGGGCTGTGGGTTCCAAGTAATTCCTTCGGACGTGAGCGACTGCCTCCCCTAGGCCCGCTACTTCGAACAGGAGTCACACACATCATTATGAAGTTTCTATGAAGTTGTCAAAATGTTTGAGAGAATAGGACGAAGTGCCTGAGTGGCACTGAATGAAAGCCTGTCATAAAACCGTGTCCCAAAAATACATATTGTTGATTTAAGCTGCTGATCTTGTGATAATCTAACTAACAGGCGGGAAGTCACCATCCAGTGTCATCTTGGCATTTGGTTCACATATTGCAGCAGTATTTGAACAAACAGCAGCTGCTACAGGGACGATACAGCAGGATAAGATCTTCCTGTTTGGTTAAGTGACCCTTCCACGAAATCTGGCACATACTTCAGATCGCCACGCATCTCAGCGTCACGCCTTTTCCCATACGGGGTGGCAGAGGCATATAGTTGTGAACACGTTTAGCCAGATAATAAAGTACGTAGTCCTTTACATCGTGACAAAGGGCTATCCTTTAAGGTTTCCTCATGGATATTTCCTTTACCGTTATTAGAACGCCAATACTTATCCCATTGGTACATGTTCAGCACCGGATCCGAACGCTTCTTCTCCTGCGTGAGAAGCCAGCGTCAAACCACTTTTCTTACTCCCACATCTGATTCTATTGTTCGTTATTGTTAGTTTGGCCCGCGAGTGTCCTTACGCGAGCGAACCGATTTAAACGTCTTGAGAGTGATTTTTTGCTCTTCACCACTACCAAGGGAGGATGTAAAGGTCTGTAGGATCCAAGTATTTCCTTCCGCACCTGATTGCTCACTCGATCCTGACTCCCCTTACTCACTTATTCCCCTTTGGTCCTACGCGTCGGGAGACGGTATAAACTTTATGTCAAATTCAGTGAACTCACTCATAGTACTGTAACATACTCTGAGAGAATGATTTGGGATGCAATCAAAATTATAGTGAAAATTAGCGCGGGACAGACAGGGACATAGACATTGTCAGGATCGCATTCTCTCAGAGCGGCCAGAGTTTTATTTTTATAATATGTAACTAACGAGCAAATAAGTTATATTTTTGCTTGACTTTTCTTGACAAAAATTACAGCAGGGAAGGGATCTGTCACTTGCTCGCTGCGCTATGAATAGGCTTGTGGCCAAGGTAATCCAATAAATCTGGGAACAAGTCTTAAGTTGAAGCATTATGTATCTTCAAAATGGCTTGACATTCTCAGAATTGTATATTTCCAGCAGATATATTTTATAAAGTCGATTTTGTGCAAAAAAAGACAGCATTTGATGGCACTTTTACATGACGTCATTTTGTTGTTATTTCATAGAACTCAGGAACAAAAGTTTCGTTTTGACAGTTCATAAAAAGTAGGTATCTTATCTTGTACTTTGACTTGACAGGCCACAAGCCTATTACAGCTACTGCTGACGTTTAGTTTATAGAAAAGTAACTTCATGACACGTACGTGACATGATAATTTGTAGATTTTTTAGAGAATGGATTACATCTATATCCAATTGCTCCATGCGTGCGGCAGTCAGGTACCAAGAAACTTGGCCTTACCTTTATATTAACATCTAAACATTCTGGGTAAATTTTCCATTGTCTAAACTGCATAAATGCCTAACTTAAGTAGTAATTAATGACTTATCTAGATTTTACCAAGGCGAGACAGGACACTATACCAAACCAATCACCATAAAAGACTTTCTCGTAGAAATAATCATTCTTTCTTTACCTCTACTTTCTATGACACAAGACCCGAAATAGATAACTGCAGAATATCGTAATGTTATGGCAAGACATTAGCCATCATTACGAAATTTACGAACAACTTTTATCAATTAAAAATTCTGAATCCTGCCCTCTAAAAGGCAATTTATAAACTTTTTCTGATGTTGCCCAAGGAAGACCTCAGAAGATGAAATGTTTGCGATCATATTGCTATAAGAAAGGTTGTTTTTTACGACGGGGACTATCTCAGTAAAAGTAACCCTGTATCACGTGATTCAGATGGTGCGACATTGTACGAGAATGCTGCCTTATCCTTAAGTAAATACCTACCATAATTATCTACTAAATAATTAGAACAATTATTTGAAATGCATTTATTGTTGCTATATAAAACCACCCACTATTTACAAGTCGTCCAATATCAAACGTAACAAAATCAGAAACAAAGTCCAAACGTGAACATTTTACAATCCTGCATAAACTTATTCGTCATCGTAGTATTCCTCCTCCGAATCATTATCATCGTTTGCGTATTCCTTGTCATGATGGCTGCCTCCTTTGTCACCATGTTCCTCCTCATTATTATAATGACTTTCATGTCCTTCTTCTGCCGAATGGTTGGCATTGCTCTCATCATGTTCTCCCTTGGCGTGGAATCCGGCTTTGCCATGTCCTTCCTTCTCGTGGCCAGCGTCAGCGGTTCCACCATTCTTGTGGGCACCCTCTTCGCTTCCGTGATGGCCCTTTTGACTGCCGTGCTTATTGAAATGGCCACTGTTGTCAGCTACGTCGTAGAAGTCGTGGTCCTTTTTGAACTCGTCCTTGTTAAAGACCTTATGGTATCCAGTTACTTCTTCTCCTTTGCTGAAATGTTTTTTGTGTCCATGGTCTCCGCCTTTGTAGGACTCGCCTGATTTGTGATGTTTTCCGTGGGAATCTGCTTCGTTGTGATGGCTTTTCTTCTCGCCTTCGCCTTTTTTATAGAATCCCTCGTCGTGATGTTTGTCGTATGAACCAGATTTGCCGTTCGCATGATGTCCTTTGGAATGGTAGCTTTTGCTTCCCTTGTCTCCCTTGGCTGCGTGGTTTTCGTCTTCGTAGTCGCTACCGCCACCCGCTTCCTCTTCATGAGCGATCAAATCTTCAGATTCATCATCGTCATCATCTTCATCATCGATGACTGCTATAGGCTTAGCCGCAATGTAGGGCAACGGCACTGGTAGTTCATAGACCGGGCGAACGAATTGGTCTAGGGGTTGTTCAGCCAACTGTATGGGAGCTGCGAATCGTTGCTGGTAATTAGGTACCCCCAGCTGAATCAGGCTTGTTGGTCCATTGTTGTCACTTCTGTAGATGTACCCGGTGGCACCTGGAGCCACGTACCCTGGTTGTGGTAGCGGAGCGATGATATGACCGGTGACTGCTGCCACCGCGAATAGACAAGGCAGTGTTCGATGCATCTTGAGATGTTTACTGTTTCGCAACTACTGCGGTAATAATTGATAATTCTGTTACCCAATCTTTATATATCTAGGTTACGGGCTTATAGACAAAAGTACGGCGGCCCGTATGGTTATTAACCGTACCTTTTTATAACCGTGTAACAATTTGCGTACAGCGAGGTTAAAGGTGACAAAGACATGGTAATGAAAAAAGTTGATTGGTAATGAAAAAGTTTATTGTGAAATGTTATGCGGTAAAGGTGGTAGGATAGTAGCTACCTACGTGAAATGATTTTTTTCGCTTTATTTGAGGTGTTTTTTGCTTATTGTATGGGTCATTCCATTCATGTCATGACCGCATGACTCATGAAAAAAACATTAAAATATTTATTTCTATCAACAACAAGATTAACTTAATACTACAATGTAACACAGTAGACGTATTCTTAGTTAGTAATCTTACATTTAGATAGTAGAAAGCACAAAGCTCCCCGTACTAAGTAAGTAGTATAAAACTGTATTACGGAAGAGCACCGTAGTTTCCCCAATCACAAGTAATTGTTGCACTAAGCTAGGACTATTCAATGTAATCATACTGCTGTTATTTACTGTGAATCCCCATTAGACGTTACTTGGGTAGGTATCACTAATATAAGGTTATGATAATATTATTGTTTTGTATAAATATAATGAAAAGTTTTATTGAGAGATATGAACTGATACATAGGTAGTCAGAGAAAGATTTTGAATGCATATATATATTTAATTGTAGATAAGTGAATCTAATATATAATTGTGTTGAGTGACTGACTGACTGACTGACTGACTGATGATCAACGCAGAGCCCAAACCGTTAGGCCTAGAGGCATGAAACTTTTGCACAATGGTTGCTTTCATAACATAACTGAGCACTAAGAACGGATTTTCGAAAATTCGGACCAAAAGGGGGTCAAAAACGTAATTTAATTACACAAGGATAAATCCATTAATTTTGTATGGCTGGGAAAGTCTATTGTGAATTAAGAAACTGTGTTGAGGAAAGTTGAGAAAATTCTGTGTTTCTTAGATTAACAAACTTACAAGTACAAAGGAATATTTCGCATTTTTATCAGATTTTTATATCCTGCGGTCCTGCCTACCTGCCTGCCAATCAAGATCACCCGTAGATTAGTAATTGTAAAACTAAAACATGGCCACAAATTCTATTTAACAAAATGGCGGCTTTGACGATCAGCTGTTCATGTTAATAAAAAAAAGTTTCGTCACACAACACAAACTTGACAGTTGACACACACCAATGAGGTTTTGATACTGATTACTGATTGCTATGCTAAGTATCTAAACCTCATTGGTGTGTGTCAATGCCTGATGTACCTTTCGATCGCGTGAAATCTCCTGTGGTTCAGCGGTTACTACTATTCAACACCCAGTTCTAAATAATATACATTTTGCATGACATGGAAGGTTAGTTGTTTACAGCAGAAACAATAACTTAAGTATTGTGTTGTTTCCATGCCATATTTTCTCCATATCTTATGATTATGAATAAGTTTTTTTGACAAAGAGGTTTAGCCGGGTAAAGCCCGAAGACAAATTGGAGTAGATTGAAATTTCGGACTTCACCCAAGAGGCTTGGGTTACTAGGTTTACCCAGCCTCCAAGCTTTACCCGTAACATATACAAAGGCATACTTCAAAGCGCGACACTACAAAATTCTCATGCTAATGGCTGATGCCTTTAAATTGATGTGAGAAATATCAACAAAATCCTGAATAATCTAAATGATTGATTCATACCTTTTGTAATTTTGTACTGATACTTTAAGTATAAGTATATAAATAAAACAAATTTATGTAGTTACACTTAATTTATTTTATCTGGTCTAACCTGTCAACCCGACCTGGGTAATGCAGAAGCAATAATGTAACAAAGGCCCCACTCTCGTGGGCCAGGTGCAGGCACAGCATACCCCTGGTTGAAGAAGAACCCTCCCTGAGCACTCCTCCGGGGCTGGCTTTTTGAGTGTCAAGGATATGCTTCACAAATTTGGAGACAAAAGACTGGGAAATACAGTGATTTTGGCCTTATCCCACAATCCTCTGATAGGACGCTGTAGCATAAAATGCTGAAGCAACCTGAAGCAATCAGCACCTAAAACAAACAATTCAGGATTAGTCTTCTCTACTTTCTCAATTGTTTAATATTTACTTACATAGGTACATCTGGCCCCACAATAGGTTGCAGGCAGGTAGGCACACCCTGTGTTGTGAGAATCAGAAACAACGACATCACAAATATGTAAACCTCCAAGACTTGGGGATATTTTGGTTTTTGTTAATCCCCAGACGGGGCTCGAACCCGGGTGATATCGCATGGTAGGCAGAGCATAGTAATTGCAGGGTAATTGTACGCAACAGGGAAAAGTTGATGTGATACTTTTCTGGTACTTTGCATAGTATTACTAACATTCGTTTCCACATACAAAGCATCTGATCGCAATGTTGGTGGCAAATGAGGGCTCAACTCGGTCATAAACCCACGATAAAGCTTGATGAAGTGCCTTTCACCTGCTTGAAGGCATCACAAGGATCACTCTGCAGTCTTTTACTCCGATTCTCTCTTTTAGACTGGGTTCGCGCAATAGCAACACTCGTGGGCTGTTTCCAAAATCTCCAGATTCATCATTTTCACCGGTTATCACGTCTTTTCCTACGGTTTTGCTGCGTATTAGTAGAAAAACAATCGTAAATAACCGGCCAAGTGCGAGTCGGACTCGCGCACTAAGGGTTCCGTGCCATTATCTATAAAAAACCGCAAAAAAAATTGGTTGCCTGTAAAGTCGGTATACGGGCGAAAGTTTTACGTGACAACGACTTTGAGTGGTAAAATAATTTTAATGTGAATATTCATTCGTATAGTAGGAAGAAGGATGAAATAATAGTAACAATTTAAAACATTTATTTATACAAAGAATTATATTTAAAACATTAATTTATACAAAGAATCTCGCACTGAATTTTCAAGTGCAAGTCGCGCTCATTTTTTCAAGTTAAACAAATTATTATTGGTTGAGAAACGATTTATACTACTTTTTTGATTGAAAACTACCACAACATTGTGATTACTACAACATAACCTATTCACTTATGTCTTAGTCATTTATTTCATCATGTTATATTATCAGTCTGAAATTATTTACCTTTGCTGTTTGAATTGTTGCGATGGACGAAAATACCTTCACATTATCACTACAAAATTGTTTTACAATTAACTGGCAACGTGTAAACTTGTATGCAGGCGCCTAAGCGAAATAGAAGCGCAAGACATGAACCGGTGTGTATGCCTATCTCTCTCACTCTCTCTCTCTCGCTCTGTCTCTCTCGCTCTTAGGCGGGCTAACTGTGCTCGAGTGGAAGGGACGCGTGCCTTTCACTTTTATGTCTGTCTCTCTCGCTCTTAGGCGGGCTAACCGTGCCGACGCGTGCCTCTCACTCGCTCTCATTGTGAGCGCATAACGTGAGCGGAGCGTAACGCAGTTTCTTGAAGTGTCACCCGGCAAACCAATTTATAAGACGTTGTCACGTCAAAAAAATGTATAAGGGCCCCCCATAAATATTAATTTAATTTTAATTTAATTATTTACTTTTTTAAGTAAATAATATACTCAATATATTGTGAACATTTTAAGCGTCTACCTGCTACCATTATCAATATCGACAAAAATGAGCAAAAAAATCATGTTTGTTGTATGGGAGCCCCCCTTAATATTAAATTTCTTTTGATTTTTAGTATTTGTTGTTATAGCGGCAACAGAAATACATCATCTGTGAAAATTTCAACTGTCTAGCTACCACGGTTCATGAGATACAGCCTGGTGACAGACGGACGGACGGACAGACGGACAGCGAAGTCTCAGTAATAGGGTCCCGTTTGGCACCCTTCGGGTACGGAACCCTAAAAAAACACCTCTTTTCTTTGTTTGATAGTTTGACAGACAGCGTTACGTTACGTTACGTTAGGAATGTGTGCTGATCCTTTCCGATTTTCGGACCCAAGACCATAATTATGTCCTTTCGAGTTTCGGATCGGATCAAACCGATCCACTAGCGGATCGATCCAAAATTATGAGAAATCGGATAGTGATCGAATCACATGCTTACATATTAATTCCTGATTTAATAAAAATATTAAGATCGTGTGATCATCACTTGGAGTTGTTTTCAAACTCTGCTCGGGCTTTACCAAATACGCACGTTATGGTCTTTCTAAATAAAAATCGTGTGAGTGGAGTTTGAGGGAGACTCGATGAAACAGAGTAAGTACACTGCCATTGTGTTCTGTGTTGTTTGTAACGTTACGCCCACATGCAGAATTTAATTTAATTTGTATGGCGTCTGTGTAGGTTTCAATCGGTTTTTGTGGTACAAGTTTACACACAATTTGACTAGATACTTATCAGTTAATTTTTAGTCGTTTTTTCACACTTTACGTAAACATTTCTTTGATTCGATTTTTGGTCGATTTTTAGGAAATCGGATCAGAGTCGTGCGATCCGAACCGCGTATGGGATCGAGGAGATGAGTTACGTACGATCCGATACGATCTGCGAAATCTGAACGTAGCTGTCGGATCGCACCCCTCTACGGTACGTTACGTTAATTCTCAGCGTTAATTAGTAATCTGTGGTTACGTTCCATTACCAATCGAAAAAAAATATGGCGATACGTAGGGACACGGTATCGAAACAAAAGTATCGATATTGTACTCATATGATGTATCGAAAAAAAAGTATCGATGCGGTATCGGTATCTGTATCAAAAGTATCGATTCTTCAAGGTATCGATTATGTTTGCATAGAAAATAATAATAGTTGAATGTGCTGGAAATTGACAAACTTTTACGTAAGTTTTCATACGTTACTAAAAGCTCTAATATTCTGTACGTATATTAATTATTTAGTTAATTCCTTTGTTAAAACCTAAATTGTTGCTCTTACTGTACATTACTTTTTTGAAATAAAAATATATTTGATTTGATTTGATTGATTTGTAGCAACATAAGTATCAAATATTATGAAATATAATTTAAACAAAAAGTAAACTTTAGAAAAAACCGACTTCCACAAACCCTATTTGATTAGATTGAGTTTAATACTAACTGTAACCCCTTATCCCCCCCCCCCTTGGGGAATTAATTTTGTCAAATGCTATATCAGTGCTACCCCACGCGACTAAGGAACCCCTGTACAAAGTTTCATGGCTCTAGGTCCACCGGTTTAGGCTATGCGTTGCCTGCCCGTCAGCCACGCATTGTATTTGTACCTAGTATTGAGCAGATCTGGTGGCCATATGTGGTCTTCATCAGCAGTTCCGCATCACAATATTATGCTTACCATGTGCATTTGCACGAGTTATTATGAAAAACACAAAAATCACTATAGGTCTGCCTATAATATTTGAAGAGTTCTCTCGATTTCTCCAGGATCCCATCATCAGATCCTGACCTGGTGTCAATGGGACCACCCTTGAGGTATTACCTATACGCCGAAAAAAGATTTGTTCAAATCGGTTCATAATTGGCGGAGCAATCGCGTAACAAACATAGAAAAAAAAAAAAACATTCGGGTCGAATTGAGAACCTCCCCTTTTTTTTGAAGTCGGTTGAAAACAAGCATTATAATATAATAAATCAATCACGCACATTTTTACTGTATGATAAAAATGTTCGTGATGCACCGTGGCAAGAAATGCGTGGTTTGATGGACAAAGCAAATAAGTCGTAGAAAACACGCAGTAATCTGTAAATGTTGACATCAATTGGTGTCATTAGTGTCTACATTTGCAAATTACTGTGTGTTTTGAACCATACACTAGATTCGATTCGATGCTCACTATAAAGTACTCATATCAATAAAGAATCGAAAAAAAGGATCGATGCCAAACCCCTCTGCCAAACTCTGCAATAAACCCCTGCCCCTGTGCAAAAAATCATTGTTTAGTGAATGTCAGTTTATTGTACTTTTTAGGGTACCATACCCGAAGGGTGCCAAACGGGACCCTATTACTAAGACTTCGCTGTCCGTCCGTCCGTCTGTCCGTGTGTCACTGGGTCCTAGAGCACGAACCGTAATAGCTAGAAAGCTGAAATTTTCACAGAATGTGTATATCTGTTGCCGCACCAACTGCAAATACTGAAATACGAGATATATAACAAATTAAAGGGGGTCCCCATACAAGAGACGTGTTTTGATACACCCGCATTTCAATATGATGGTATATTTCGCGTCAACCCACATGGTTGTGGTAGCGCAGCCGGTATGATGTAGGCTCTCAATCCGTAGGTCGTGAGTTCAAATCATCGTGAGGGCATAAATTTTTAAATTTTATTTTTGTATTTTTTTTTGTTGTTTTGCGTGCTTTTGTTTTTTTGTACGATGGTACGGATGGACGGTACCCTTCGTGTGCGATTCCGACCCGCACTTGACGGATTTTTTAAGTACTTATGTGAAAATGGGATTTGAAGATCGGCTGTAAGTACACACGACTACTACTGCTAATAATTGAAACAAAAAGTAAACTTTAGAAAAAACCGACTTCCACAAACCCTATTTGATTAGATTGAGTTTAATACAAACTGTAACCCCTTACCCCCCCCCCCCCTTGGGGAATTAATTTTGTCAAATCCCATCACAGTGCTACCCCACGCTACTAAGGAACCTCTGTACAAAGTTTCATGGCTCTAGGTCCACCGGCTTAGGCTATGCGTTGCCTGCCCGTCAGCCACGCATTGTATTTGTACCTAGTATTGAGCAGATCTGGTGGCCATATGTGGTCTTCATGAGCAGTTCCGCATCACAATATTATGCTTACCATGTGCATTTGCACGAGTTATTATGAAAAACACAAAAATCACTATAGGTCTGCCTATAATATTTGAAGAGTTCCCTCAATTTCTCCAGGATCCCATCATCAGATCCTGACCTGGTGTCAATGGGACCAATGGGATGGTAAATCCTTTCAAACAAAAAAATAATTTTCCAAATCGGTCCATCCGTCTAGGCGCTATCGGGGAACATACATAAAAAAAAAATAAAAAAAAAAACAAATATCCGGACGAATTGTAAACCTCCTCCTTTGGGAAGTCGGTTAAAAACGAATGCAATCTTAGGAAATAAATTCTGTACCTTCCGATATCCTTATTAATAAAGGTCGGCTTAGCATTGATTAAAAAATACCCTGTTGTATAAAAACGTGCATCCACGCGAGCGAAGTCCGCGGGTAAAAGCTAGTATATTTATAAAGCTATTTAGAGCACACAGATTTCGTCACTTGGTTTTTAGAAACTTCTCCGTTTGATCATAATCTTAGGTTGTCAGATACTTTTCAAGCAGTTTATTACACGAGTACGACGATGCGTCGACCATTGTATCAATATTACGGCACATTTTATCAATATTAAGGCACATTGTATCAATATTACGGCACATTTTGTTATAAAGCGATGGTCCTCGACAATAATTGAAGGATTGGGCAAAAGCAGTGCGACACCGTGGGACGGCGCGGCGTAAGCCAGATCTTTACGTCTATTTTAAGTATTGTCACGGCCAGTTTGTCGGTGTTGAATGATAATTAAGGCCTTGATTTTATTTTGTAGCCCAGTCGGCAATCGAACCTGGGACCTCTCACATGGTAGAGCCACCACAGCCACTGCGCGTTTGAGTTCGTCAATCAAAGAATGTAGCGGCGCAGTAATTTTTTTTTTTCAATTGCTCTGCAGACTTTAGACCGAAAAATATAAGTACTTTCAATAAACGCACTTTACGTCTAAGTACGCATTTTCACAGGAATCGTAGACAGTAGGTATGAGAACTAAAACAAAGTCCAAAAAACTGGCCAAGTGCGAGTGGGAATCGCGCACGAAGGGTTCCGTACCATTATCTATAAAAACGGCAAAAAAAATGTCTGTTGTAAGGGAGCCCCCTTTAATGTTTATTATAAGTAATCTATTTTTTTTGTATTTTTTGTTATAGCGGCAACAGAGCGGTTCATGAGATACACCCTGGTGACCATTATCTATATTTTAATAAATAATCTTCTCCATCCTAGGCTTGCTGGAAGAGATTTCTTATTAGAGATAAGCTCGCCTTTGTACATGTTTTTTCTAGCTATCACGGTTCATGAGACAGCCTGGTGACAGAAGGACGGACGGACAGATGGACAGACGGACAGCGGAGGCTTAGAAATAGGGTCCCATTTACGGATACGGAAAAAAACGTAACGTCCGGGTACAAAAACGGCAAAAAAGTGATGTCTGTTGTATGGGAGCCCCCTTATTTTTTTTTTTTAGTATTTGTTGTTTAGCGGCAACAGAAATATATCATCTGTGAAAAAATTGGTTGCCTGTAAAGTCGGTATACGGGCGAAAGTTTTACGTGACAACGACTTTTTATGTCTGTCTCTCTCGCTCTTAGGCGGGCTAACCATGCCCGAGTGGAAGGGACGCGTGCCTCTCACTCGCTCTCATTGTGAGCGCATAACGTGAGCGGAGCGTAACGCAGTTTCTTGAAGTGTCACCCGGCAAACCAATTTATAAGACGTTGTCACGTCAACAACTTTCTAACTATCACGGTTCATGAGATACAGCCTGGTGACAGGCGGATGGACAGCGGAGTCAGTAATAGGGTCCCGTTTTTTACCCTTCGGGTACCTACGGACCTCTAAACGACTGTAGCGCTTAACAATATCAAAATACTTTATTGCACACAAATCAATACATTATGAATAACATATACAAAGGCGAGCTTATCTCTATCAAGAGATTTCTTCCAGCAAACCCTGGATGGAAAGGATAAATAAATCAACAATAGGTAGATCCAAGTGTACAACATCAAATACTTACTTAAGTAAAAAATATATATAAAAAATAATAATAATATAAACTACATACAAATACCTACGTACATAATACCAGAATTTATGGATATAAATAGGAAATAAAACATACATAAATACAAATATGACTTAAATTTAATATAGACCGTAGAGCTTTGGCGGCAAATATCGGAACCCGACCTATTTTCAGTCTCAGCATTTTCCACACATTAGCCTTACTCAAAAAACTCGAGTTCACAATTCATAATTTATTTATTGCTCACAGAAAAATTACAACAGGACAAAAATACATAGTAAATGTGTACAAAGGCGAGCTTATAAGAGAGAGAGTTGAAAGTTTGAAGAGTCTGCGTGCCGTCTGACTGTTTGTATGTATGTTTGTGTCACTCTAGCGATAGCGGTCAAAGGGCTGCACGGAAAATGTTATTAGACTTACATGCGATGGTTATTGTAAAAGTTTTGTTAAAATCGGTTCAGCGCGCTGAGTGCAGCGGTTCGAAAATTATCTGCCAAACAATCAATCAATAGTGGTCAAACGGGTGGACGGACTTTGATGCGGTTTTCTGTCAAGATGTTGGAACATTCAAATTATTATCTATTTTTTGTCTGTTCAGTTCAGTTTCAGTTCAAAATTTTTATTGACCATAAAATCATACATATTACTTAGTCAACGTCAATATAATATTAATATTTTTGTATACTACCGCCCGTTCGGAAGTTGTGGGCTTAGGGATGGAGCAAAGAAGGGCAAGAAACCTCCCCCGTACCTCTTTTAAAATATCAGAGCCTTAAAAATACAATGTTATGTATTTCTACTTAAGTCTAAGGAAATACACCGAGGAGAGACGTACTGACTCAGTAGAGCTGTAGATTAGATATTGTTCTGTAGACGGACCGAGGATTTGACAACGGCTCCAGGGGGGCTTTCTTTGTCCAGAGAATCTCACTCGCTGTCTGCGCGGTACGAGAGAGAGAGAGAGAGAGAGAGAGAGAGAGAGAGAGAGAGAGAGAGAGAGAGAGAGAGAGAGAGAGAGAGAAAGAGAGAGACGAGACACGACGACGTGCCAAAAGGGGTTGTTAGGGACATAATTCTGAGCCGAAACTGAATTCATGAAACCGATTTGATCAGAGAAAGTTGGGATTATCTTAAGCTGGGGGCACGGGGCAATGCCCCTCCAACTAAATTTTTCACTTCCCAGTACATTTTGGCCTGCGTGGGTCAGCTGATTTGTACGGAGAAGTGAAAAATAAAGTTGCTCTGATCAAATCGGTTTCGTAATGAAAGTTGCTCAGAATGATGTCCCCAACAAAGTAGTTTCTCAATTTGCGTTAATTAATTTACACCTTGTATATACTTATCAGATTTGAAAACAATAATCTTAAATTATAGTTGTAAGTTTAGTAAGTAGTACTACGGACTACGGGGTTGGTTTGATACTCATCATAAGACAGGTAAGAAAGAAGGGGCCCGAGTCGCCTACAGTAGGAAAGGCCGCGTTCCTCCAAGCTACAGTAGGATGTAGGACTATAACTAATAAAATAGGTAATACGTAATAGAAAAACACAACAGTCAAAAGAGATCATAGAAAAATTTCTTTGGCTTAGTTTATTTAGCAATCGACGAGGTCTAAATTATAGTAGGAACATTATTTACATACATATCCAATAACGATAAAACAAAAATATAACAATTAACCAGAGTAATTCATCAGTGCTTGATTTGATAGCCGAATCCTTTGCCATCGGAATAACCTCCCTGATCGCCGAAGTCTCCGTGATGGTAGTGGTGGAACTCTTTACGGGATCCTGCATCATAGGCATCACCTTGTTCGTCACCAGACTCATGTTCTTCGAAGCCACTCTCTCCCTCTCTTCCTTCGTCATGCCCTCCCTCAAAAGAATCTCTCTTCTCGAACCGTGCGGCGTCTGATCCATTATAATCTTGTCCGATCCCGAATTTGTCGAAGCCACCTTCAAACTCTTTTCCTTTGTCAAAATCGAGGTCTTTCTTGAAGTCGTCCGTCGTAAATAGTTTGTGGTATCCGTCTGTCTCTTCACTTTTGATGTGTTCTTTCTTATGCCCTTCGTTGTCTCCTTTATTGTTATTTTCCTGGGTGTATTCTGATCCTTGTGTATCAGTCTCGTCAGAGTCTTTTTTATCCTTACTCCCACTGGAGACTGAAAAGGATGCATGCTTTTCTGTATGATAGTCACCTGCTCCACTTTTTCCGTAGTGATGATTTAACCCATATCCTTTATGGCCTTTGTCACCTTCAGCTGAATGGTGCTTATTCCCGTAATCCGATTCGTCTTTTTGGTCATGATGTGGGTGATAGTCTTGGTGTCCGTAGTTTTTTAGACCGTGAAAATAGTCACTGAAATCACTCAAGTAGTCATCGTCGTCTGATTTGTATTCAGAAATGATTTTGGCGTAGTCTTCATTAGCGATGCCGTCAACTTCTTCATTTTCTTTGTCTTCTTCCGTATCTTCGACGACTGGTATGACGTAAGCTTCGCTGGCATGAGAGGCTGCTTTGCCGGTGTCGTGTTCTTTTGAGTAAAACGGTCCTGCGGCTATAGGTAGAGGTCCAATAAACGTGTGAGGCTTCTCATACTGTTCGGGCAATTTCTTGAAATGTTCCATTACTTCATCGGCTTCCATTTTGATGACTTTGGCTGGTCCTTCGCTGTCTCTTTTGTAAATGAATCCTGTGGCCGCTGGTTGTAGGTCTGATCCTGTTGTTCGCATTACAACCATTCGCTCTACAGTTTCTGTCATCTCCATGCATGATGCTGTGTAGATCGTTGCCAGAATAATGCTAAGTACTCGTATTTGCCGCGCCATGTTGCCGTCAGCGACTTATGCAGTTATGATGACAAAGGTCATGCTTAACTCTTATATAGTAAATATTATTTAAAGCAGGTTGACATTCAACCTGCCCCGAATCTAGCGCTCTCGATATTGTGCAATGGTCTTCTGTGTCAATGGTAATGAAAAACCCTGCCTATAATTATACGGTGCATAGTTTCGCGTTCTACTAACTTGGCGACAACGATAAAAGAAAAAAAAAGTATCAACATGATTCACGAATCGTGATCTCATTCATTGCGTGCTGTTGCGTTTTATTTGATTTATCCAAGAAGCCATAGTGTGTATTTTTATACGTGCTGGTAAGGAGAGATTGCGTCTTCATCAATATAATGTTTCAATATTAAATTGCTGCGCATCGCTGTCTCGTTGTGTTTAAATTATTTGGAATGTGTAGAAATTCCCTACAATACTGTCCCATCGAGGACTTTCCTCATGTTTAGAGTTTTTTTTTATGTCTGCGGTTCTGACATTAACTTCCGAAGCCCACTTAGCTACTTTCAGAGGATTCCTATAATTTAGAGGTGTGTAAAATAAGATCTTTGTAGAAAAATTGTTTTTAACTTCTTGTTTGATATGGGGACTTCATCTCTTACCGGTTTGTGTTTTGACGAAGGAAGTATTATAGGGTAATTGCGCTTTTCTCTGTCTTGATTCCACGAATAAACACGTTTCGTGTTCATTTTTAGGGTTCCGTACCCGAAGGGCGCCAAACGGGACCCTATTACTGAGACTTCGCTGTCCGTCCGTCCGTCCGTCTGTCTGTCTGTGACCAGGCTGTATCTCATGAACCGTGGTAGCTAGACAGTTGAAATTTTCACAGATGATGTATTTCTGTTGCCGCTATAACAACAAATACTAAAATACAAAAGAAATTTAGTATTAAGGGGGGCTCCCATACAACTAACGTGTTTTTTTTGCGATTTTTTATAGATAATAGTACGGAACCCTTCGTGCGCGAGTCCGACTCGCACTTGGTCGGTTTTTATTTAATAAGATCTGTATGATCGAAGTGTTGTATTATGGACTGTAATAATAAGGCACTGGTTTGTGTGAGAAAAACCAGAAAAACTATATAAGAAATCTGACGACTGTAAAAATATACAAAAGGAACGTATCAAAACCATCAAATACAGAATACGTAGAAAAATTAAGATTATATAAAAAGTTGAGCAGTCTTGCACATTATCCCCCTTTTAACACGCAGGCTCGAGCCATTGACATTCTACAAAATTATAAAAAAATACATTAAAATTAGTTTGACAGTGGGTACCAACGTCAAAAATTAGACATTCATTGACGTCTTGGTACCCACTGTCAAAATAATTTTTATGTCATTTTTTTTTATAATTTTAATGTCAATATTGTTCCAAGGACTCTTTTGTCCTTACGCTACCGTGGGTGTTAAAGAGAAACGAGGACTTTCGCGAGCTTGTTGTGGATTCAGGAAGTATATCAAACTGCTGGCAGTTGGCAGAAACAACATTTGAACAACAGGCCGAGTGTAGGGACCCTATTACTAAGCCTCCTTATTACTAAAGTTGAATATTTCCACAGAATGTGTAATAACTGTAACTATTGCTACAGCAACAAATAATATCTACTGAAATACTTTTACACGAAAAAAATAAGGGTGTTAAGAATTCAATAGGTATGTAGGTACCTAGTATTATTGAGTCAATTTCGATATAATAGATAGCGCCTGGCATTTTTGTATTCACCAAATTACGAGATAAAGATTGAAGTTATTCTCATGTAATAACTGGCACTTGATTCTTGTACGATGGCGCGGAACCCTTGTTAGACTGACTCGCACTTGACGCTTAAGTTTACATTTACGCAGATATATTTATTCAGAATTATACAACACAACGGTCACAAGCTTTAGGGTTAAGTGATGGGTGGCTGATACATATGCATAGGTTCCTGATTAATAAGTAGGTAGGTAGGTCTTTATTCACTCAAATCTATTGAAAATATTTCAATTCATCAATATTCTCTCTTAGTATCTTTAAGATACGATGCTGTGATTGGCACCATTTCGCCCCCGCCCGCCCGATGTTATGATAATACTCGTATCATCAACCTGCTTGTCTACCATGAATCATTTCAATAAGTCACCGGAGAAATATTTAAAAACATGCATAGTTTACATAAATAGTGATAGCAGTGATCTAAGCTAGTTGGTCACGAGACGGGCTGAGAAGTAGATCACTATGCGGGCACCACTTATAACATTGCTTGCTATCTGCAATTACGTCTTCACCGATGGAAGACTCGTGGAAAGAAGTACCGGAACGCCAGCTACTGAAGCAGACATCCAAAGCCCTCAGCGCATGGTCAGAGCAGCCCACACACAGGAAAGAACAGACAGATACATAGCACTGGATGCCATACTAAAAACTAAGGCGAAAAGGATATTCAAGCCGCTAAGCGCATCTAAGCGCATCCGGAGGAATTCAAAAATGCCTGCAAATGCTTCAGAGAATAAAACGTCTATCACAACCAAGCAGGACCAATCCGGCACAAAGAAGACTGTGCCACTAGTCAAGAAACCCATACCAAAATACAACAGCGATATGGAATACGATGGAGACTTTCAAGACAAAGCCGGTAAGTTGGCGCCTAGTGAAGCTGTCGATGATAATGAAGACGAAGACTTCAATATGAATGATTACGACTTTGACACCAATCACGATGAATTCTCCAGTAGAGGTAAACATGTAATTCCAAGAAAAGATGCAGAATTTCCTCATTCTTCTAAGAAACAAAAAGCTAAGAAAATTAAGATAAAAAGAGAAATCAATGTTTTATTAAAAAACAATATCCTTTCTAGATCTGTATCTAATAACGAAAGTAATATTATTATTGGACCTGCAAATCCAAGCAAAGGTGCAACTAATAAAACTATGACCAATAATGTAACGGTATTAAAACCAGAAAATACACAAGTTTACCATGCCACCGTACCGAAATTCAATGTACCAAAAATGCCAGTCTACTCTACCACTATGCCGGTATTTTATACTAAATCACCAGTTTACCCTACCACTGTACCAGTATCACATATAGAAATACCAGTTAGTTTAAACAAAAGCGTTCCAGAGAAAATTAAATTTGAGTCAACCACAACACAGAAGAAAACCACAACACAGAAGAAAACCACAACACAGAAACCCGAAGAGGTTGCTGGTGAAACTAACGAAGATGATGAAAGGGATGTCATTGAGCAGGGTGTAGACACGCCGGCCTGGGCCGGAGGCCTAGATGCCAGCAGTTTTGCCTTATTTCCTACGCTACAGTCGGAGAATTGTGATCAAGACGGTCCTTCTAACGACTTCATCCCCGACAGAACATTCTTTATTTGAATACCAAATTATTAAAGACGTAATTTAACATCAACTCGCGTTTGTTTTCTTGTCAATGTTCTGCTATGAGATACCTACTAAGAATTTATGGAGGAAATATGTAAGTAAAGAAGTTACATTCTTATTGTTTTTTTCATGTTTTATTGTCGTATTTTTGTAAATGTACTTACATATAAAGAAATATATTGTGCGTGTTTCATGAGACCTGTGTTTTCTTCTTTTCGACTTATTTATTTCTCTTTTCTTTTCATCATCGCAACAGATATCTACTGAAACAAGATTTCGTTCAAAAATTCCAAGCTACATACTTAACTACATACGTTACGTTACGAATATCGTCGATTTGTGCCGATATTCGATGTGTCATACGGTTTAATCTGAACTTAGTCTTCACAAAATAAAAGGCCCGTTTTGGGCCCCCTACGCATTAGGGGTTAAAACTTCATGAGCGTGAACTGTCAAAACGGGCCTTTTATTTTGTGAAGACTTTAAATGATGACTTCGCTAGTTGCTAGGGACAGAAAGACTAATAGTAATAATTATATGTAATGTACACATGGGTCTACTCCTGCTCAGCAATCCACCTGTCTCATCCCTATTTGGTTTGCTGGAAGAGATCTCTTATTAGAGATAAGCTCGCCTTTGTACACGTTTTCTATGTTTTTTACTGTCCTATGTAACTTTTTGTGTGCAATAAAGAAATTATGAAATTATGAAAGACTGCTACAGGAGGGCTGGCCAGGGCCAAGTCAATCCTGGCCATTCCTGGCACTCGTGGCAGCTCCAGCCAGGATGACTGACGAGTGTTATTGACATTTAGGAAACTTAGTTTTAGTATTTTTAGGGTCCCGATCCTTAAAAGGAAAAAGGGAACCCTTATAGGATCACTTTGTTGTCTGTCTGTCCGTCCGTCCGTCCGTCCGTCCGTCCGTCCGTCCGTCCGTCCGTCCGTCCGTCCGTCCGTCCGTCTGTCTGTCTGTCTGTCTGTCTGTCTGTCAAGTCTATGGTCCCTTGGAGCTGTGAAAAAATTAAACTTCTAGGTCCACGCAATCAAAAGATACCGCGATATTATGTCGTAATTTTGCTGAATTTGTATGAACTCGCGTGTAACTCGCAAGGGAATCAAAACCTATAGGGTACTTTCGGTTGGCCTAGGGTCATGAAAATTGGAATGAAGGTAGGTCTTATAGCACAAGTAAAGGAAAAAATCCGAAAACTGTAAATTTCTGTTAGTCTTTCTGTCTCACCGTCTGTTATGACTTTTTCTCAGAAACGCATGAAGGTATAAAGTTGAAATTAATATCGATTACTCAAGTAAAAAAAAAATATAAAAAAATCCTTTCCTTTTAAAAAAAATTACGTGTGCATGTGGTAGTCTTGTGTTCCGAAGGTCCGGCTGAAAACCAGCGCTGAGCTGAGACCGTCTCAGCTCGGCATTGCTGAGCCGGGGCCTATTAGCACTAACTATGACTAGGCTTCCCAACCCTCCCGGATTGCCCGGGAGACTCCGGTAATAATGGTTAATCTCCCGATGTCCCGGGGTACCACAATTTCTCCGGTTTTTCTAAAAATTATACGCATCCTTCGCTCGCACCACGTAACTACTGTCTTTATTTGCTCTCTTTTTGGAATCACTCACACACACACCACAGAGTACAATGTACAAATATAATATAAAATGACACACACACAAAACCACGTGCCGCTCTGCCGCCTTGAATAAACATTTCATTTCAAATATTAGATGCTGCTCGAAAGCAAAATAAATATAAATTTAAAAATTAATTGAGTTTTTTACTTTTTAATCGACATAGGTACAGATAAGTCTCCCAGGTTGGTCCTTTCAACAGTTGGCAACCCTAACTATGACTCTGCGCGAAGCAAACACTGCCGTACCATCCTTTACTGGAACCATTTCGCCGCATTTTCAGGCCCCTATTTGAGAACTTCTGAATAAGACCAGAACGCAGAAATTTTCGTCATCCAGTAAGCTATAATCACATACTTAAAATCCAAAATTTCAAGTCTGTAGGTCGTTTAGTTCTGAAGTTAAGCGAAAGCAAAGTTTCGCATTTATGACACTCACTCACCTCATGATCATCAGAATAGAACTAGTACTTCCCATAAACTCAGAGAGCTGAAATTTGGTACAGAGTTAGGGTTTAATGGCCACATAAAGGGAAAACTATAAAAACTAGGATAATCAATGATTTGGAGTATCATTGATTACACATATTTTTAGAGTTATTTGAGCAAAACGATAAGGATTTGTATAGTTTTAGAGTCTTAACGCACATAAAAATCAATGTCGGGAATCGGCAAAACTTTCCCGGGTTCGCGAATGATTAATTTCCCGGGAATTCCCGGTTCCGGGAACCCGGGACCGAAACCCTACCAGGTACATACTCCAAATCTTCGATTATCTAGTTTTTATAGTTTTCCCTTTATGTGGCCATTAAACCCTAACTCTGTACCAAATTTCAGCTCTCTAAGTTTATGGGAAGTGCTAGTTCTATTCTGATGATCATGAGTGAGTGAGTGTCATAAATGCGAAACTTTGCTTTCGCTTAACTTCGGAACTAAACGACCTACAGACTTGAAATTTTAGATTTTAAGTAGGTATGTGATTATAGCTTACTGGATGACGAAAATTTCTGCGTTCTGGTCTTATCCAGAAGTTCTCAAATAGGGGCCTGAAAATGCGGCGAAATGGTTCCAGTAAAGGATGATGATAGCTTACTGGATGACGAAAATTTCTGCGTTCTGGTCTTATCCAGAAGTTCTCAAATAGGGGCCTGAAAATGCGGCGAAATGGTTCCAGTAAAGGATGATGATAGCTTACTGGATGACGAAAATTTCTGCGTTCTGGTCTTATCCAGAAGTTCTCAAATAGGGACCTGAAAATGCGGCGAAATGTTTCCAGTAAAGGATGATACGGCAATGTTTGCTTCGCGCTCGACTTGGCGGGGGCACTACCGTGCCTCCCGATAGTTTTTGGACAAGAATGACAGCAAAGAGTTTTTATGGACTTTAATTATTAATTAATATCTACATGTTATTGTTAAAATAAGATGATTAAACATTTTATTTTCATCAAATTACAAGCAAACTAAGAAAACAGAGACGTATTTCGTTTTCTATGATGAAATTTAATATTTGGCTGTTTGTTTGGCTTTTGCATGCCTCTGGCAGTCAGAGTCGACCTGAGTCAACGAACAAAAACAAAAAAAAAAGTGCGCGCCATTTTCTGTTTTCAACAAGTAAAACTTTTCATTCATTAGGGTTAGGGTTCCGAGAAATAAGGAACCCTTACACGATTTTTATACAAAAAATAAAAAAATAAAATATGAATTAAGGGGAGCTCCCCATAAATGGAACTGAAACCACAGAAGAGATAACTGAAACCAAAAGTTTTTATATATGTGTGTGTTGGGTGTCTATAGATAGGTCTTTAACATGACGTTGAGGTTCCCAAAATAATTTTTCCTCAAAGTTAAAGAGACAGACCCTTCCAAAGTGGAAAAAATTGTGTCCCCCCTCTAACTTTTAAAGTAAGATGGTGAAAAATAAAAAAAATATATATGCTGTGTATCTCAATACAAACTTTAAACGAAAATTGGTTTGACCAAAATATATAAACCTAACCAATACTTACCTTTATTTCAATGTACTTTCACAACTTACCTTTTTTGTTACGTTGCATTTGAGTTCAAACTTAAATAACCTTATAAATTAAAATTAACTTTTCCTACTCATAATAATCAGTTTTTAAGATATAAAACATTTATTAAAAACCGCAAAAATAACTTTGTCATTCATACAAACACTATGAAAAACAAAGTTAAAACCAGGGATCGGATCGAAGGTGTGAATTTACCTAAAGTTTGTAGTCGGACATGACAAGGAGCAGTTACAACCACTTGAGTTGAACCGGTTTGAATTTAACCTGCTAAATTACGGGTTTTTGTTTAACCAGTTAATTTTTGTTTTTATTAGTTTTACATGTTCCTTACATTTGAAATACCGAACTATAAAAATTTTCAAACTGCTGATTCACAAAAAAATCATAACTTTTTTATTTTTCAATTTTTCGTAAAAATGACTGAGTATTGTACTTTACATCAATCAAGCGAGGTAAATAAAAATTCATACAGATTTTAATTGAAAGGTGCAGTCATTTTTTCAACTCAACTCAAGTGGTTGTAACTGCTCCTTGTCATGTCCGACTACAAACTTTAGGTAAATTCACACCTTCGATCCGATCCCTGGTTATAACACAAACATCCCGCAACACTTCATGGGCGACTCGCACTTAGCCATTTTTTTTAATGTGAAAATGTCGAGTTCCGATGAAGATAATTATAGATTTTTCCTCACAAGTGTGTTGAAAAACCTCGTATGTAACTCGTGAGCAATTGGTAATAACACAACTTTGCTCACTGGATTCATAATGTACTATTAAAAAATAAATAAATGAGTCACAATTTTGTATAAAATATAAAAATCACACTTAAAGATAGGCAGATAAGTGGCCTGTAACGTCTGATCTCCTCAAATCTTTATACTTTTCCTGGTCGTCGAATATCCCTTCTGAAGCATCATGCCCTTCGTATTTTTTCCTGAAGTTATCACTAGATTTCGAGCCCTTCCTGTTAGCTGATCTCGCATCTTCGTCCGCCTCTGCTGTAGCTCTGAGAAATGTCGTTCCTAAGTGAGCACCATTTTTCATTTTCGATTTCCCTCTGTCATGTAACAGCTCCTGATTTCCCGTGTTATCATAAAACTCCTTGTCCATCTTGAATTCATCCTTGTGGTAAACTGAGTGGAATCCTTTCTTCCTTTCACCTTTATCATTTAATTTCTTTATAAAATGCGTGACATCTCTATCATTAAGTTCATCTGCGTATTGATGGGAGATATCATTTTGAAACTGATTTTTTCCCTTGTAATATCTCGACGCTTCATCATAATCGGCTTTCTCATTCGCTGAATTGTTGTCCCCTTCTTCGTAATTTCTGATTTGGTTTATATTTTTGTAGCTGTTGCTTTTTCCTGTATCACGGTAATTTGTATGGTCTGCGTATTCAATAGGCATATATCCACTATCATAGTCACCCGTGGAGATGTAGTTCGTTTGTGGGTACCGCGTACCTTCATCACTCTCTTCGAGTCCTGTCCAGTCTTTGAATTCGAGCGAATCGCCATCATTAGCGTAGTTATAATCATTAACAACAGCTGACAGAAAAGGCTGTTCAGCTTGCAAATGTCTGTGATAGTCATTAGTTATTTGACTCAACAGTGGCGTAGGAGGCGTGGTTATGTCTTCCGTGTATTCATGTACCGGAATCACATCCATGTGAAACGCATATCGCTTGTCCTTGCTGCCAACAAAGTCCACCTTATTGTCATAATTATATGGAAATCTGTAGTAGGGCCATGAATGACTGCTTCTGACATCATCGTCATCTTGCCTGTAGTTGTGCGAGTTGTCTGACATGGCTTTCAGTTCCTCGTACGACGGTTTGTAATGCATCGCTGACTTCAGGCGCTCGTACATGTAATCCGTTGTAGCTTTCGAAGGGTAGAACCGCTCCTGATTCTTATCAACGTTTGCAGTCATTTCCGGCAATGATATTGAAGGGACTTTCGACCGCATGTTGTATGAGTTTGGTATTGGGATATTTGGGATGTCGTCTAAAGTCCCTTGCCCGTATCGTGATTCGCAGGACACATGTGTGATTAAAAAAGCTATCGCGAGTAATACCATAGCTATTCACTACATTGACGACTTGTTTGCACCTGACGCAGACAGAAACTGGAAGTGTGCCTCTGTTATTGTTTATATTTAATTGTTTTTAAACAGTGACTGCATTGTTTTACTGACAATGGTATAGGAGCAGGTCAGGTAGGCGCTTTGTGTAATTTCCTGTCCGACTATCTGAAATCAATGTTCAGTTCACAATAGATACCTACCTATACTGTTAATATTATTAGATTAGGTACCTACATTAAAGTCTTCACCGAGGGGCACAGCCTCCATCACGTAGGCAGTAGGCTAGATACGTAAAGGAACCGAAGCTAAGAGTTCTGTCAGGTGATGTACTAGCAAGTTGTCAGTGATGGTATAGCCTTTATACACAATTCATAAGTAGGTACCTATTTCTGCTTTAATTAATTGGACGGATACTAATTTAGTAATTTCTTTTTGTACTTACATGAATAGACGGTACGTTATCTCTATTAAGAGATATTATTCTCTAAAAAAGTGAACCTTACCTACCCACGCAATTTAATACTCTTGTTGCCCCCTTATTAATAAGAAGTCGCTCCGGGAGTAAAAAGTTAATCTGGGAGTAACTAGGCGTTAATTAATAAGGGCGCTAAAGTTGCCAGCAGTCAGTGACCTTACGCCATTTTGAACTCCGGAAAACCGACCCTCATTGTGTGGCACTGGCACCCATGGCGACTAAGCATTCGCTGCGGTTTGACAACAATGGACAAGTCAGTGTCTAGCTCTTTATTAATCTGTGGTCTAGCTAAGTCGTTAGCTCGATTCTCTGTCGGGTTGAATTTTTAGGGGGCATAATTACAAGGTGTAAATGAATTTACGCAAAATGAGAAACTACTTTGTTAGGGACATCAGAAGTGGTCACCAACCAACCGACAAAACGATCATGCTGAGCAACTTTCATTATGAAACTGTTTTGATCAGAGCCACTTTATTTTTCACTTGTTGCTCAGGATGATATCCCTAACAAAATAGTTTCTTTCATTTACACGTTGTAGTAGATGGAAGGTAAGGGCATAGTATAAATAAGAAAGTAAGGGTAAGGACAAACTGAGCCCACGTATGCAACGTCTCGTGGGCTTTGGCAGGTCTTGGCGGGGGCACTCCCGTGCCCCAGATCTGTCCCAATAGTACTAGGAATCTGCTAAGGCTCGGTCTTTCAAGAGACAGATAAACAGTCAGATAACTTTTTTTGACACTCTGTACATGTGAAATGGTCAAATGCCTCAGATACAGACACGCTATCTGTGGAGTGAAAGATCGGCACTTAGTATAGGAACAGGTAATGAAAATGAATAAAAGGCAAGATATGAGACAAGACTTTATTTAAAGAAATGATAATCCATCTAGAATAACTTTTGCAACTTTATAAAAATAAGTATTTTTTTCTCTTGAAAAATGACTTTGTACACATTCATTAAACATTACCTATGTCCTCTATTTTGCTACTTCATAATGTGAAGATATCTATCAAAGCATGCTGAATTTACCCGACTTTACCAATATTTACAGAGGTTATATTTAAATTTCCAAACACCTTAATTGTGAATAAATTACAGTCCTGTGCAGTCGACAAATCTCATGCTGTTCACACTAAATCCTCTAGAATAAAGCAAAAGGCCTGCTTCATACTTATAAGTTCCTTTAAATTCGATCTGAGCAGATGTGTTGTACTGTACGGTACACAAACTGCCTTCTTTACAGTTGGTAATCTAATCACTATCACTTTTGGTATTCACTGTGGCTTATTGACTACAAAAAATTTGGTAAATGGGGTAGTCGTATTATTTTTTTTGTGTTTTATTATGCTATGAAAGATTAGAGTTTTAACTCTAGTATAGGGTTTCGGTATACCCGGACTTTTTTCATTCCCGGGACCCGGGAACAAAATATTCGATTTCCCGGGAATTTTTATTTTGCTTTGATTTTGCTGTTTACACCTGCCAGAAAGGTAATAAATTACGTTATTTTATCACTTTAAAATGTTTGTTTGTAGTCTACCTATAAATATTGTAAAAGCAGACTCTTAATCTAATTCTTTAGTTCCTTAAAATAATGTTTTAATAAAAACAATGCACCAATTATGGGCAATCGCCCGGATTTTTTCCAGTTCTTGTAATAATTCCGATATGACCTTCCAGAATTATTACGAATCCTTCCGAACCCTTCCATTTACTTGGTGAGAAAACAAAATAAAGGTGTTTTACAGATAATACAACAAAATAAGTCATGAGGAAAATTGTCCTCAAGTGTCACTTAAGCGAGATATTTGATATCATAGAGTGCCAAAATTTATTTTTGCAAAACCTTTGCAAAATCTTTTTTTGAAACCTACACACGTCGATAGAGAACTATTACACCAACAAATAATGTCATGAGGAAAATTGTCCTAAGGTTCACGTAAGTGGTATTGAGTGGCACCATTCAAAAATGGTGACACCTGTCAAAAGTAGTGTTAAAAAAAGTGAGATGATTGAAAGATTATTCAAAGGTTTTGCGGAAATAAATTTTTGGCATTCTATGATATCAAATATTTCGCTTATCTGACACTTTAGGACAATTTTCCTCATGACATAATTTTTTGATATAATAGTCTTCTATCGCCGTGTGCAGGTTTCATGCAATATCTCTTATTGAAACATATTTTTTCCCTAATATTTACAAATATTTTCCAATATATAAGATATTTATTCGTAATTGTCATTACATGTCATTGAAATTTAGTTTATATATTAAGTTAACTATTGTATCAATCAATCATATTGAATAAAATCATAATAAAGTAATGTCAGGGATCAATGCTATATGTCCACAACAGAAACTAAAATGTCATTTGTACATGGTACAAAGAATGCGTAGTTAAATAATGTCAGAAATTAAAATTTACAATAAAATTGTCAAAAACAATGGATATTAAAATAATGTCAGGAATTGAAATTTATTAAATGTGATTTACAATAAAAATGTCATACATAAAAATATAATAATAATGCATAATAAAATAATCAGGAAATAAAATTCAAAAATATCAGTTTTTAAATAAAATGTCATACGGTTAACGTAAATAACGGTTAAGTGGGAAGGATTTGTAATAATTCCAGAAGTATAAAACAAAACCGAGTTGGGTGGTTCGGTATTATTACCAGCGCCCATCTATATCTATCACCGAACCTGCTACCTAGCTTTGTCGCAAAATTTCCCAATATTCAAGACAAAAGTGCGCTCGCTTTCGCAGCGGTGGCGATTGTTTTAAGAGCATTTTGCATAAACCATTTGCATTACGGTCCAGGTTTTAAGTTTTATACTCAAAGAATGATATATCATTAATAAAGTGCGAAAAAAAGTACCTGGCTGGCCAACCCATACATCCTTATTATTTGTTACACATATTTTTAGAGTTGTTTGAGCAAAACGATAAGGATTGGCATAATTTTAGTCTTAACTTACATAAAAATCAATGTCGGGAATTCCCGGGAATGGCCAACGTTTTCCCGGGTTCGGGAATGACTAATTTCCCGGGAAGGACCGAAACCCTACTCTCGTAACAACTGAATTTGAGAAATTAGGGCCCGAATAGGTAATTTGGCTGAACATGTGTAAAGTTAAGGCTGAAACACACTGCGCAGTGCACAAGACTTCGACTGTTCACATGGACTCAGTAGTCGTGGTAATAGTTCAAGAAAATTAGCTAAAATTTTGGCAAAAATAAAGGGAGTCTTTTATTTATCAGGATATAGAGGAAAGTTTAATATTATCTGCTCTCCCCCTGCCCCCCCTCCGGGGCGAGCGTCACCCCCCGCACCTTCGAAAGTGTCCCTTCGCGCGGTATTTTCCATTTTAAATGAAAACCGTACATGATACCACAGGGTGCTCATCCCAAATTAGAAGTACAAAGTCTCGGCCTTTATCCTAGCTTGTCCATCAAAGGTTTCAATGCTGACCGCGCTGTATGTATGTTGAGCTGCGCTACGCTACGCTTTCGGCCACCAGCAGCGCGACCAGCAACGCCGCCATTACAGACCGCGGCAGTAATGTACTATAACGTTCCTTGGTCCTACCAGATTGACATAGCGGTCGGATCAGCGCAGATTTTCCATTTGCACTGTATTATTATCGTAATACAATCCAAACTTTTTCGGGCCAGTTAATGGGCATTAACGTTTATTACATAAACTTGTGTAAATACTATAATGTAAATAAAAAACTATGATTCCTATTATTTGAAATACCTGTGTTCATTGTCAGCTTTGTTTACATTATATCGGCAGATACTCAGTTAAAACTATTTTATTGCACAAATTTATGGGAAGAATAGGTTGTGTGCGAAAACAGCAAAACATAGAAACGCACAGATAAAGTTATTGCTTAGATTGTCTGCAGAATGCAGAATATTTCAGATCATTTAGTATTCGGTAAATATTACTAATAATATTCCTGAAACATATCTCACACTTTTGAAAGGCAAAGAGATCATGCATTTTATTTCCGTAATATGTACGGTACAGTCGAGGGTGTAACAGAAAGGGGTGTACAAGCCGGGACATCATTCTGAACAACTTTCACTATGGGACCGACTTAATCAGAGCAACATTATTATTCACTCCACCCACCATACAGATCAGCTGAGCGCTAGGCCCGAAATGTACTCTTGAGTTTATAAAAATAAAGTTGCTCTGATCAAGTCGGTCCTATAGTGAAAGTTGTTCAGAATGATGTCCCTAACAACCCTCTTTCGGCTTATACAGCCCTTACTGTTACACCCTGTATATAAGCAAATCCAAGGCTTCAAATATAAATGTCAGTACATGGAATTGTCCATAAATATCTCAGCAGATTCATCAATAAAACATGTGAATCTGCTCAGATATTTATGTACCCTTTCATGTACGTTTATATTTGAATTTGGATTTGCTCATATATTAATGAACTCGACTGTACCAGTTATGTATTTTTATTACCAAACTAAAATACCTATTCGAATCAAAGTACAATCTTTTTTTATTATGAATGTACATAAATTTGCATTAATTCATTCCTAATTAAAACTAGTATTTCTCTAAGTCGTGCCAGAGGTTTTGATTCCTTGAACAATATAAACTAGACTAGATTACTACTTCGTGGTCGTGAGACTTAGCAAAGGGATCTCAGAAATCTCTACGTACTACAAGTACTGTACGTATACACAAACTTGACTGTTCCATCTATATAAATACACGCTATAAGTATACACTAATATTTGGTACATAAATACTATACGTTTTAATTATTAAAACCCGAAACAAGAATACATACTAATAAAATTATACACATGGATAAGAAAAGTTAACTATATGACACGAAGAATATAGTGGAAAACCTCTTGCACGAACTTTCATAGTAGAAAGAGCTATACAAAATAGACCCTTTCAATATACCTTTCAAACATTTAATAAAATAGTTTCTATTGAGAGCATGCACTGCACAATACAGTGCCAGAGTTTAGAAACAATTTGCTATAATCGTAGTCAATCAATCATGCATCCTATCATAAAGCACAGGAAAATCAACCACTAATATTATGAATGCAGCTTTAATCACAAGTAGCACACATTCATAGCACATCGCGTATGCGTTTGACTGGGACAGTTGAGTAAGCATTAGGTAGAGATACCAATCTCTAACACACATTCCCCGTATTACCACACAGAGAAGCTATACGGGGAGGCTGCAAAACAAAACGCAATAGAAGATGTTCCACACATTTACATAGAACGTAACCTCAGTAATACCCCGTCATGATAAATACACCAATAACCCGTAAGGAGCATAAAGTTTTTAGCCCACAAACGGCAAACACTACTTGTGCTTGTGAGTGCGACTTTTTTGAAAGATTTGAATGAACTCGCTAGTCTTATACATCAGATAAATCATACATCTTCTATTTAAAATGACAGATGAATTTGACGCATATAGGTTATCGGGACTTCTTAAATCAGGGCCAACTCCACTGATTAAGCTGTGCGTTGTCTGTCAGTCAGCGTTCACGTTTTCATTACCTACTCGTTAATAAAGTTATTAAATAAATATTGAGGGCATCGCTATTTGGGAGGTGTCAAAACCACTAAACTAAAGGAACTAAAGGCACTAAACTGACAACATCACATCCGTCAGTCTTGCGCGGTGGCCAGATTCCATTTTCAAACACACCATTTTAATTAGTGTAGTTAGTAATATAGTTCGTGTGGCCTCTCAAATCCCAGGCAATATAGGCATTAATAAAGCACGTTATTGTGCAGTGCCGAGGTAAGTCTCTACGCAATGCTAACTTTTCACACAACTGTCCCGTACACAACTGTCCCCAACGATCATTTGGTATGCGGTGACAGGCGGAAATAACGCCGCCATTTTGTAAATACATTTGATTACAGGTTCGTTGCTTAGAGCTAGCGCACCCTGTAAACTTATTTGAGAAAAGATCGTAGGAAGACTACTATAGATGGTAACCCACCAAGTTAACTGTGAAATGTCAGAATTCAGAACTACGACCGCCATGTTGAAAATGTCAGAATTCAGAAATACGGCCGCCATTTTGTAAATGTCACCTCACGTGTCCGCGAGTCCGAGCGAGCCATCCCACGCCGCCTCCTTATGCAGCGCTGCTTGCCGCTTCTTCTCTGTAATGTAAAGGGAGACGCTGTCAGTATAATATCAAAGTTGGTAAAAGTAAAAAATTCTGCGAAAATGCTCATATGACCTTAAGAGGTCAATGACCTCCTCGAGAGGTCAATGACCGTAGAGTAAGTGTTAATGCATGCCGAGCGCGCTCGACACCAGCCGCCTACATGCGGTACTATAACAGTGGGTTGCCTGACAGGCTGGTGGTGATGAGCGCACCTCTGGCGAGGGTATTGAGGCGGCGCTCCTCCGCGCGCTCATGGCTCGCCGTGCTCAGCTTCATGCCGAGCGCGCCCGACACCAGCCGCCTACATGCGGTACTATAACAGTGGGTTGCCTGACAGGCTGGTGGTGATGAGCGCACCTCTGGCGAGGGTGATGAGGCGGCGCTCCTCCGCGCGCTCCTGGCTCGCCGTGCTCAGCTTCATGCCGAGCGCGCCCGACACCAGCCGCCTACATGCGGTACTATAACAGTGGGTTGCCTGACAGGCTGGTGGTGATGAGCGCACCTCTGGCGAGGGTGATGAGGCGGCGCTCCTCCGCGCGCTCCTGGCTCGCCGTGCTAAGCTTCATGCCGAGTGCGCCCGACACCAGCCGCCGTGCCAGCGCCGTGCACGTCTCCGGACGCTGTCTGTGGAGAGGATACCAGTTAGATCACTGCAAAAGTATTTATGGGGTTCTTAAATTATTATTTTTTATTTTTTTTATTGCACAGGGCAAACAAAATAGATAGAAAAAGTGTACAAAGACGAGCTTAGCTCTAGTAAGAGACTATTTCCTGGCCCCTGATTCTACAAATGCAACCCAAATGTATGGGGAATTGCAGTCGTGACCCCGTTTCGTAGGACATTGTGCGGAAGGCATAAAATATAAACATACTTTTACCCGTATCTTTATACAAGTTACATCAATGTATTAGGGCTTTTTTTTGTATGAGTTAAACTATTGAATAACGTTGTTTCGTAAGCATCTTCCTTAATTGCTTCGAGTCTCCCACTCCCACGCGGTTATAATAGCGAGGTATTTTACGAGCATCTTTATTACTCTTATCAGCACGACTGTTTTGTTGTTAGTTTCTATCTTCGTGACGTTCGAGAAAAATATCATAATACATCCAAAAAAAGATTTATCTCATACATTTTTCGCAAGTCTGCTAGGAGAGGTTGGGTTACCAAGTAGTTTTAAGATTAAATCAGTCCATCTACGACTAAAGTCCATTCATTTTCTGTGTGCGCAGCGGCTTTCTTTGATCGAGTGTCAGCGCTCTTTTAAATTAGGCGGCAGGTGGCAAGGGGGGCGCGGCGAGATCAAAGGACATACAGAAAATGAATAGACTATATGTATACAGTCAGTTATCATAGGTTGTATGATTGTATGTTGTTGTTCTATATTTTACTCGAGAGTATCTTCTACTTTTTCAGACACCAGGAGCATGATTCTCGCGCATTCGATATACGATATCTACACCTTTGTATCGAGTGATTTCGTATGGGATTCTGTCAATTTTGGTCTCGATATCCGTATATCGAAGGCGCGAGAATCGACCTGCTGATCAGTAGCATGATTCCCGTGCATTCAATATACGATATCTACACCTATATCGAGTGATTTTGTATGGGAATCTGTCAATATAGGTATCGATATCCGTATATCGAAGGCGCGAGAATCATGCCACTGATCATATGGCTCGATTTTACCAACAAAAAGTTATACGAGAATAACTACCCCGGGGATAATTTGTATGATAATGACAGTTCAAAATGAGGTGATCAGAGCTAGTGCCTATGAAAAAGTAGAAGATACTCTCGAGTAGAAACTGCCGACCGTAACGTCACAGTGTTCCAAAATGTACTCCGACATTGTACCACAATCATGTTGGTGGACATATTGTATTTGAGCCTATACCATCTCACGGCTGGTTCTAGACTCGAGGCAGCTTAGAGCGGCATTCATCTGACGAGTGCGTCTCTCCAGCCCATAGGGGAATCGACCTGAATATGTGTGAGAGGGTGTGTGGGTGTGGGTGAGGGTGTGTGTGTGTGTGTGTGAGGGTGTGTGTGTGTGTGTCGTCAACATTACCGTCTCACCTGTAAGGCTGTAGGAACTCGGCGCATTTCTTCGCCTTGTTTCTGGACTCGGATGTGGCTGCGTGGAGGGGGCGGCATCTGACGAGTGGACGCTGCATTGACAGCACTTCGGCAGCTGGAAATTGGGGGGCGTCCGTTAATTACGTGAGGGGTTTTCGCATATTTTCTGACTACCCCTCCCCCCTGGTGAGATATCATGAGATTTTACTCAACCCCCTCCACCATTCCCCAATCGCACGTGAGATTTTGAAAAATGCGTGTTTCTATTGTAAAGGCGTTGGATTCATTATAAAAAAAAAGAAAATAATTAAATTGTTGGCGTGTTAACGACGGGCAACTTCGTGGCACTCAAAAAACCATAATAAATATTAAAGTAAAAACCTTTGGTCATATTTCTGTGGAGGAACAAGTTTTACCTAATTTAACCCATTTCTATTCCATTTCACTGTCTCTTGCGAAAAAAAATACGTGATATTAGCCGAGACCCCCCTCTACCGAGAATGAGATAAGATGAGATTCCGCTGGACCCCCTCCCCCTGAACGCCTCACGTAATTAATGGACGCCCCCTTACTGACATGTTTGTACCCCCACTAATAAATTAGTTCGGCGGGCGCAGCGGCCCTGGCCGGAGTCGGTTCAGCTTGGTCCAGCAATTGCGTGGAAGGTTAAAGCAGTTAAGTCGTGTGGCCGATCGTTCGGGATTTTGACGGTGCGCGTTTGGAGCGGGGGTGGAGATCCATCTCTCCGCCTATGTCTAGGTTACTGACATGGTTCCATCGGAGATTTGGGACGAGATCAATCCGAAGTATTCCGAAGGGTCTCCGAGAGGCGAAGATTGGAACTAGCTAGCAACCTCTTTGTTGGTGTAGGGGACTTCGATGCATATACAATACAGGGTGTAACAGGAAGGGGTGTACAACTGTACAAGCCTAAAAAGGGTTGTTTGTTAGGGTCACTCCAACATACAGATCAGCTGAGCGCTAGGCCCGAAATGTTGAGTTAATAAAAATAAAGTTGCCCTGATCAAGCCGGTCCCCTAGTGAAAGTTGTTCAGAATGCTGTCCCTAACAAACCCTCTTTCGGCTTGTACATGTACACCCCTTTCTGTTACACCCTGCAGTTTCAACGCAAAGAGGTTTGTTAATCTGAGGATTTAGGCTGAGGAGGACGATACGATGACGATCTTTTGATAAGTGCCTCTAAAAATACAGGGTGTAACAGAAAGGGGTGTACAAGCTCAAAGAGGGTTGTTAGGGACATCATTCTGAACAACTTTCACTATGGACCGACTTGATCAGAGGAACTTTATTTTTATTAACTCAGTACATTTTGGGCCTAGCGCTCAGCTGATCTGTATGGTGGTGTGAAAAATAAAGTTGCTCTGATCAAGTCGGTCCTATAGTGAAAATTGTTCAGAATGATGTCCCTAACAACCCTCTTTCGGCTTGTACACCCCTTTCTGTTACACCCCGTAGTTTCAACGCAAAGAGGTTTGTTAATCTGAGGATTTAGGCTGAGGAGGACGATACTATGACGATCTTTTGATAAGTGCCTCTAAAAATATAATATCTCTATCAAAACTCAAAGTATGGCTACCTAGGACTTTCATAATTAAAATTATGTTAGGGGTCAAGCTCAACCCCACTGACAATCACAAACTTCCTGAGGAAACCTGTGATACTGACAAAACCGGCCATCCTACTATCAATAGCATCAAAACAAACAAGTATGTTTCCAATTTTGCATAAACATGGCAGTTTGCATGCAAATTCTACATCTTATGTATATGACTAACGAACTTTTCGAAGCAGTCGAAAATGACCGCTAAAACTAAGCAATAATGGCGCGTGAATTTGCAATATGTTTTACCAGTTTAGCTTTTGGATGTCAATGACCTGAGCATATTTTTGCAAGTACTTTAGATGAAGAATGAACTGGCCTTTATTTTCGTTATGTAGTAATTTAGCTTGAAGATAAGTTACAAATCTAGAACAGGACTAATTTAGATCTTTTCTGACTGTTGATATAAAATGCTAAACAAACCAAAATAAATATTGCATGCGCCACGCCTACACCAATTAACAATATTGGCAGATACTAACCTACCTGCCTAAAATGACATATCTAATTATGCCTGCCTATATTGATTTCTTGATATTTCGTGTAATATCTAAATAAAATAAATGCTTTTAATCAAAAAATGCTAAATATGCAAGGATAGCCTCGCTCGAAAGCAAACAGCGTGAAACCCACCCATCACCCAACCAAGTCCCTTACTTCCTCATCGCTCCGTCTAACCTCTAACCTGCCAGCATCTCTGCAAAGGCCACGCGCTATGCAGCCTACTTTCCACCAAGGAGGTACGGTTCGATGAACTGGTGCCGTGACGCAAGAGTCGGCATGTGGGCCGCCGCGCCGTGCGTGCCACTTGCTCCGACAGAAAAACTGGGCAACTGGTATTGTGACGTCATAAGGGTGGTTGAGTGTTATTGCGTTCTAGCGAGGTGTACAGTTAATGTGGCAGAGTTGTACTTGTAATGTGGAAAATGCAGTAATTTTTGATATATATGAATATGGAAGATTATCACTTGTCGCTTTTGTTTGGTGCCTTTGTCGGTAGCTAGAGGAAATGTGTAGACTTGATATTTGGAAATCAATCAGAATAGACAGTTGAAATAATAACAAAGAGAATAGTTTTCAAGAAAGAGAACTTTCGTTAATTTGAAACCACGGAAGCACACGTTTTCCGAACATATCGGAGCAAACACTTAAGATTTGCGAAACAAGTGTAAATAAGTAAGTCAATTCGGTTAACCAACAAAGTAGGTAGTAGGAAGATCGCTAGTCGCTGCAAATATCTTGACATTTTTTGCAAGCATCTACATTGCCGTAACTAACGCTACATTTCCTACAATCACAGCCAGAGTTTCTTATTAATTTGTGGGAATTAAATGAGGAAATTTAATTATGAGAGATTACTGTTGTTGGTTAAAAAGACGACTCTTGTCTCGTCTTAATAGAACCGACAGTCGTGATTAAGTAATCAAGTAAATAGGTATGAGGGAAGGTTTCATGACTAGGTAATTTCCGTATCTTCTGAGGAGTTGTTTCATTTGAGAAGACGGCATTAGATCAGACAGAATGGAAACTGTAATGGTACCTATACACCTTACAAATTCAAATTCAAAAATTCAAATTCTTTTTTATTTTTTTATTTGACACCTTACAAGATGAGAATATGATGATGCTACCAAACTATCTTAGTCCAAGTTACAGAATTAGGTTAGGTACTATACTAGTTATAAAGTATTCGTATCGAGAACAATCCCAACGGCAGCACCTCATTTCATCACTTGTTTTGAAAAAAACTCCCCACAAGCCTAAAAAGACACTGCCCGTGAGGTTTAACCCTTTCAGTCGAGAGATTGACATTCTCCTGGCCGAAAAGGAAAAAAAACAATAAAATTAGGGGAAATTAAGTTCTCATCCCCTTGCAATAGACATTAATTGACGTCTAGGTAGTCACTGTCAAAGTCAAACACTATTTTGTGCTTCTGCGAGAGTGTTAAACTGGAACCGCCTGCTGAGTGTAAATACACCGCTCTATGCACACACAGCAGGCGACTCCAGTTTAACACACTTTTTCACCCTAGATTGCCCTGGAATACAGTAAAACTAAGCCAAAAAAGGGCAATCAGCGGAACTAATTAGGGAGTTACAAAAAACTTTGGGATTTTGTAGGGGCAGGTCTCCTGAAAAGAGTCACATAAATTTCTCTCATTTACCTGTGCCGCTAGGGCGGTGGGGGCGTATGAAAAGTCCCTTTTTCAAGTTATTCGCTCGTAAGTCAAAAAACCATTGGAAATATCAACACACTTGCTTCTACATAAATTAGTTCCGCTGATTTTCCTATGTTTACTAGGTTACTGCAGCGGGCGTGTGAGCTGGCTTTAGACAGATACAAATTAAATAATAATAATATTTGAATACGTGACTTGCAAATCTGGTTGCCATTTATTTTGCTCTTGAGCCAATTTTGGCGTATTTGCATCGTTAAACCATTACGTAAGCAAAGAGTGCAGTACCGAATGTCGAAAGAATTTCTAGTACGGCGCCGAAATTTTTCCCGAGCAACTTTGGACTGTTTCTGATATAAAACAAGAGTTATAATGGCAGAGATAAGCCGGTGTTCTTATGCTTGCAATATTTATGAGGACATCGAGGTCAAACATGTTTTGGTTTGGAGTGATAATTGCTAATTTGTTTGCTGGTTTTTTTTAACGTTGTACTTTGACATAACATAGCGTCACACCGTTTCCCATACCGGCTGTCAGAGGCACAACTTTGTCCACGTTTCAATATTAAATTTTACGCGAAGGGGGTTAGCTTATCGCAGCTATGGAGAATGATTTTTTCCGAAATTTTAATATCTTCGCCGTTGCTTCCGTAAAAATTACTTAGAATAAATAAAATATCTCATTAAACATTTTAAACATTTAAACATTTATTTATTTAACAAAAACATATGTAGTTGGTAATGGCCATTGGTAATGGTCAGTTACGGGATTTCAACACGTCCGATCATCTCCTGTTTGAATTAATTATCCTATTGAAACTGTGCGCAATAAATAAATTATGAATAGCAAGTTGCCGCTTGAACTATTATTGCGATGATTTGACACTTTTGTCTTTCGACAAAATCACAATGGTTTTCCTACATTTTCGCAACCATACATTCTGTCTGTATGTCACACATTCAGTTGTCAGAGAAGTTATGATTATGTATGATTAAATAGAAGTGATTGTCTAAAAGTTAACAATTGAATAGATATCTGTGATTGTGCAACTAGGAATTGTGATATGGTTGGTTCGCAACTAAGTACATATAGTTTTTCAGACAGTCGTCTACTTGGCTGTACTGTATGACGTTAAACGTTAATAATTTTGGCCCGGTTGGCCGAATTCTACAAAAAGTGAAGATTTTATTTTTATTTTTTTGTAAGACTTTGAAAGTTATTTAGTTGTGGTTACTATAATAAGCCACGTTTAGTCTGTAATTCAATCAACATGTATTCCTGGCTAAACTTGGTGGTACTGTATATTTCCCACAAAAAGTTTTTCTACTTCAGGTACAAACATGATATTGCATAAATTGCATTTCAAGCATCGTAATCCGATGGGGCTGTCATTTGTGGGAAGATTCTTAGAGCGATTTTGATTGCAAAGGCTAACATATTTTTTTTTGTGGCATACTTAAACACCTTATAAAGACGGCAGTCATATGTATTAACTTCCTCCTTTAAAAAGAACAGCTTCAAAGTAACAATTAAATAGTTCAATGAGGCCACTGTAATTGTTCGGTTATGACTTTGATGGGTAAGCCGTTGGAATTACAAGTGGAGTAAGCATTAATAAATTGAAACTGATATAAAAACGTAGGTAAACACGAATGAGTTAAACATCGGATGTAACGTTACACACAATTTACCACTTGGGCCTCAATTCGCCAAAGTTTAAACCTCGACCAGCGATGAATCAGACGTATACTTTTAGTTTTAAACATATCTACCTGTGAGACGGTGGTGTGACGTGGGACCGGGATGATGAGGTATCAAGAGACAAGACAGTATAACATAGTTGATTTTGCTTTGATGTCTGAATGTTAATAATTATTGTGAAATTGACACCATTATTGACCATTAGTTGGTGACCAAAGCAGGTATCTGAACTGATTACAGTTTGTGTGATTGGACCGAATCGAAGAAAAGTAAGTTAAGTTAAGTTTTTGATCTGTGGCTTCTATCGTGTGTTGCCACAATAATTTCGCCAATGTCACGTTATGAGCCCTGCATAACTGGGGATCACGTACATCACCTGACATCTTTATTTTTGACGTTCACTGATTCTATCATTTTCCTTCAAAGTATAAGTGGTTAAAGTTTATATTCACCCCATTTATTTACCATTCACTACAACATCGAAGATCAATAAATCACAATTCTAATGCACTCAAAGTTTACATTTACTTCACAAGAATCCTGTTTTAGTACGATCGTAGCTCATCGCCATCACTCGTCAGAATTACCTATTGCAACTTATCGTGTCACTACTCACGGTAATACTGGGGGATTACGGAACGAAACACGATTGCAGATGCAGTTCTATCTTACGCAATAGAAAATTAATTTTAACCAACATAATTCGCCAAGTTATTAACTTTAAAAAAAAAATGACTTCATGACCTATTACTTAGTCCTCCCCGCTTGTTTTACAGTGTCGTCTATAGACCCGAAAACGAGCCCACAAAATCTGTCTCCTGACAGTGAAGTCCATACGTATTACATAATGTAAACGAATATGCGATCCTAACAGCCAGGAATCCAGGATATATCTCGTGACAATGACTATAAACACCGAAAAGTCAAAAAAAAAGTGGATAATTTCATCCATGTAAAAACAAATTGAACTTCAGTTTTTTCATGTAGAAACCTAACTACCGGACCGAATCCGGATTTTCAAAAAATAGGACCAACCAAACTATTGGGCTTCCCTTTTGAACAAAGAAAGAATTTTTGGAATCAGTTCTTATATAGGTAGTACCAGTTTCGATGTTACAAATATTAAAAAAATATATGATAAAAAAAAATAACATTCAACGCAATTGATTTTTTGAAGTCGGTTAAAAAAGGAATTTCAATATGCGTTTGAAAATGTGTATTGAAAATTAAGTTTTTATAAAGTCATCAATCAAGTGTTAGCTATTTAACACAACAAGAGGCGCTTGATTTAATTTATACAACAGATCATAAACATCAAACGAATACACACGTAAGATAGAAGAGTCCATTGGGTGGAAACAAGCTACGGATGATGATGGTAAAAGTATTAGTTGCAACTGCAAGCTAAGATATTATTAATTATAGTTTCCAGTTGTATAGGACGTAGACGACCGACAGCGACCAAACGCCAAATAAATAAATAATTATGATTGTGAAGGAACCGCATTGATTGTTATCAAAATCAAAACAGATTCTCCCTAAATTCGGGAACGTCTATTTCGGTGTTTGGTACAGATATTGCACGCACTGTGTGTCAGTCGTTCGTGAGTTACAGTAATTTATAGCACCGGCTCGTAACAACAGTCGTAAAACAACTAATCGAAGTCATACATAAAAACTAGAGAAACTTTGTAGGTCGAACCTATATACTACTATATAGCTAGTTAAGTGGGTTTAGTTGTTCTTTTACGAGAAAATTAATTATTCATTCGATATTAGGATTATCTTGTCCGATCGATTGCAATTTAAGAGGGTGTTGTGTGAAATAAAAAAATAGTACATTACTTCAGAGGGAAGAAAGTGACAGTTCCATACCGAGATTATGGCATTTGCGCCACGAGCTTGCGAGGGGCGCAAACCATTTGAGGTATGGAACTGTACTTTATCCTGAGGTATGTATAGTGCTTTTTATTACACCTACGAGGAAAATTTTAGACATAAATGCATAGAAATGTTTATATTTAGTTAAAAGTACAATTATTAAAAGTGCAGCTATTATAGATAATCCAAGTTTTTGCGAAAATGCGCTGGCTTTTCCTTTTTTTATTCGCCCGTTTCTGGAGTAGGCTAAGATCATAAGGTCATGCAGCCACTTCTTCCGTGATTCCGCGCGTTTTATGTACAAAAATAATTTCGTTTTTAATTTTCTGTATGCACCAAGGAGGTTGGTAACTGGTAAAAAAAACTGTATGTGGCCAGTAACAATTTACTTGAAATTTAATTAGTAGACAGTTAAAGTCTCTTTGCAGTATGACTGCTGACAAATAAAAAAATAAAAAAACCGGGTATGTAATGGAATTTCATACATACTTCCCACCCTTGGGTCGGAAGGATTTTCATACAAACTTCCATACCTTGGGATGAAAGGATTTGAAGGGCGGGATAAAGGCGTTTCTTCCCTCTAATTGGTATAATTAGTATGTATTTTCAGAGCAGGTGTGATAAAAATAATATTTATCACTGGCCGTTACATTTGGAAATAGACCAGATATGTAGAGTATGAGTAGTAAAGATTATGAATTATACAAGAAAACAACTTACCAATCTTAGCGCTGCTGAACACGATCAACGCATGAGTATCATCCACCCATTTGATCTCGAAGCCGGTGTCCTTATATTCACTGAACACAGAAAGCAAATCGTTCGTCTTAAACTCAGTAGGGAAGTCAAACACTTCCACCACATGCGCAAAACTCTCGTCTACCGGCCCACTGCACAGAGCCTGGCCTTTGGTCTGATATTGTCCGTAGTCGTTCTTCGCTTTACTAATCTGCACTTTTCCTACTGTTGCGGTCAATTCTTCGAGCAATGACGGATCGAGGCATTCTCCGCTGTCATCGAAAACGTCGTCCCAGTCGTTTTCTTCGCGTTTGAGGGAGACTTTCGCTTCTAATTTTGGCTTTGGCTTCACTGGAGATGGATCTAGTTCTTTTATTTCAGGCGTGGCAAGAGGTTCAGGTTTTGAAGGCGGTTTAGGCTCTTCTAATGGATCTGATATGACTAAAACATTGGAATTGAAGCTTTGTTTTATTAGCCGCTTGCCACTTCTGTTGATCTCTTGAGAGGCTCTTCTGAGTTCGTCCTCGACATCTTCGTCCTTATTAAACTTAGCGTAACCGTTCTCTATAATATTCGCGTCGGGTTCGTTCACCGACATCGTTTGTTCGTCACTGTCATTCGCTTCGCAAACGTTAGCCGCAACACTGACATCCAATTTAGCGTCGTTCTCACTGAATCGGTTCGTGAATTCACTATAGTAAAAGTTCGGGTTGTATAGACCTAATTGACCGTTAGCGAAGTAATCGCCTATGTAGAAATTATCACCTATTTCGTTTAGAGTTTTGTCGTTATCACTAAATTGTATTGCACTATCACTGTGTGGCACGGAAGGCACGTACTCGTGGTCGCAGGGCTCTAGTTCGTGGTCGTGTATGCTGGGTGCTGTGGAGCGAGATCGTTGGTTCCTGAGGTGCGGGGGGGTGTAGACGTTGCAGAAGTTCTTGTCCAGAGATCGTCGGGGGGTTCCCGGGAGGCTCTTGTCTCGCGGGGCTTTAGGGCAGGTAGCGTTCGGCGAGTCAGCGACTTCGTTTGTGCGTTTTCTCGTGTCGGGTGGTCGGTTTTCCTCCGAGCCTGGAGCGTCGGACGAGCGTAATGCCCGGGGCACGTACACAGCGCGGTCTGGACGACGCGGCTTGGCTGAAGCAGACCTAGAGGAAACAATATGATTAGTATCAAATAGCGATATCTGACATCAAAACTAAAATCGACTAAATGAAATCGACCGAATTTGTAACTAGAAGCACTCATTTCTGAAATATGACTACACTTTTCTGAGACAAAGTTACATTAGTAGTTTTATAAATGCAGCAGAGTTTTAAGCGATAAAGGACAGTAGTGTTAGCTAATAGATAGACCGGTATTATAATATTCTGAGGCTGGAAACAATTAATATGAGGCAACTTTAAAGGTCTAACCGTAAGAAGGTTGCATCATTTGTGTGTGGCAACACAAAAGAGGTTTAGCACTAGAGGCTCTGAAAGAACGTGATTTGGACGGTAATAAAAAACAGATCAATGCTAATGTGATGGCCTATTAAAATAGAGACATACATTTTTAGTACAGTACCTACACACAATATCAATCTTGTCATACACGTAGCTTTTTGGACACTGTTATTTTGCTGTGGATACATTAAAAGGATTTGTGTTTTGTATTTTTTTTATTAAGTTGAAGCTTCCAAAATATTGCATCGGTATTTATCTGGCAAACGATTAGCATTATGTTACCGATTCAAGACAAAAATCCAGAAAATGGCTTGTATCTCGCCGTAAATTTTAGACCTTGGCGGTAAATTGGTGTGGAAGATGTCTTTGACGCCGGTGTAGAAGAAGTTTAAGCCGAAAATCCGCGGCACCGATCGAAACCGAAAGTTGCCATCGCGAGTGTCGAGGCCCGAATTCTCAGTCCGGCCGCGCGACGGCCTTGCCCCCCTTTCATATTGCGTTATGTATGTTACGCGCGCCGCATTCTCAAGATTCGCACTCTCAAAACAGCAATTACTTCGAGTTACTCTTACGATTTTGGCAACCTTGACTTGGTGCTTAAGTAATTGATGATTTACATAATGCATATTTGATTAAACAAATTACTCGGAATTCCTTTGTTTATCAAAATGCAGTTATAAAGTTTGGGAAATGTGAAACTGAAGTTTACCAAAAGACAATAAGGTCCCTAAATTGGGAAAATCTTTGGGAATGGGAAATGTGTATTACATTCTATGAACGTTTTTTAGGAAAATGCCATCGAGGTAAATGGAGATGCATTATGATTGGTCATCATCATCAGGAAGAAGGGGAGCAGAAAATATTGTTAGTATGCCAAAGAGGCACATTCAAATGGTTCTTTGAATAAATTATTCTTGTTCTTACAGGGTTACAGGGACCAAGCAGGAGTTAGGAATCGTAAGCACCGAAAGGGAAATAGGTAAAGCAGTCTGGAATGGATAAACTGGCATAATATTGACCATTGTTGGAGTCTGGGCAGACACAATGCTGTGTGAAGTGACAAACGATATCCTATATCTGAGTTGACTTGACAAATAAATATCTGGGCAAAAGAGGCATCAAAGTTTTTATTGCAAAAAAATACATATTTGGGAACTAAGAAAGATGCATTTAAGGGCCATTATACATTAGGATCAGGACACCAGTTGCGCAACCAGTGTCAACCAACAAAATGTATTACCCGGGTTGCGCGATGGTATCCTAATTAAATATGGCCCATACAATAACTGTATATATGTTGTTGGTGCCGCGACACGGTTGCGCGACCATGGTGTCCTAATGAAATATGGCCCTTAGATTTAATATTATCTCATGTGAAACTGATCTAGAAAATAAATCGATAGGGCCAACCCTTTGGCAGTAACCTATATTCGGTTGGCCTAGCATTTGGCGCTACGCTATTTCTGTACGATTCGCAGTAGAGCGTAGGTCAAGAGAACCTGTCATGAACGTACAAACAAGCAAGGCATCGTACGATGACATGGTATGGTAATACGCATGATCGCAAGGAATTTACGCAGTTTGGATTTATGTCATAGCCGATTCTAAAATGAATGTTATCCATTTCAGAATATGAACCAACAGGAGTATCGTATTTTTCTAAAGCGGAATGATTGCGTAGAAATTACTTCAAGCGAAGCCCAAGAACATGCCGTGATAAGTTTCGTTTCCTGTCTTACGACGCTTCCTCTATGCGCTTGTAATTGAATTATTTACACACATTAGGTTCTACAAACAGCTATAATAGGCCCGTGGTCTGTCAAGTCATACATAATAGATACTTTTTATAAACAGTCAAAACGGAACTTTGGTTACTGAGTTCTATCACAGATACTATAATATTATACTAATACAGATAGACCACCTAGAACAAAATATGGCACCGGCGTAAACTGAGATGCTACAGACGCTTCTTTAGTACGAGGCCATTATCGCTTGGTGCAGCATCATCGAAAAATTGCAAATATGTACCACGAGAAGGCGCTAAGATATATAGGATTTATTCTAAGATTAGCGCCACCTAGAAGTATGTTAACTGAAACCATGGCGTTTGAAGTACAAATCTTACCCCTCACGCCATCTCTTTTTTACGAAGGGTTACTAATTATAATTTGTATGGGATGAGCACCCTTTGGTTCTATGAAATAACGACAGAGTGACGTCATGTAAAAGTGCCATCAAATGCTGTCTTTTTTTGCACAAAATTGACTTTATAAAATATATCTGCTGGAAATATACAATTCTGAGAATGTCAAGCCAGTTTGTACATAATGCTTCAACTTAAGACTTGTTCCTAGATTTATTGGATTACCTTGGACGCAAGCCTATTTATTACTTACGTACTTATTATAGCGTCACGCCATTGCCCGCCCATATGGAGTGGCAACTGGCAGCTGAGCAGGAGGGTTACCACAATCTTTTTTAAGTCAGACCAAATCTCACTCAATCCAAACTACAACACTAATTTGATCTGCCAAATTTCGTACCATGACCGCCTTAACTGAAGATTGCTTTTGATCCGGGGAGTGAGTGAATGATGAATAAAAAACAAAATTGTCTCTGGTCCGGAATTGGAAAAAGGGATTTTCTCTGAACAAAAACCGAGAAATAACCGAAAACGACATTCAGAAGTTGTATTAATCTTTCTACATAAACTACAATAAAGGTGTTTTATTTACTATACTATATTTTCTTGCTACATTTTACACTATAACAATCTTATATCATAATGTTCCGTGGTTTTCATACAAGTTTTCGTGGTTTTGAAAGAAATTTTAATTTTCAGCAGCATGACAACATTAGTTTCATCACGTATTCTGAACGTACGTCTATTGAGGCTGAGTTTGACATTTGATGATATTTGTCCCCCCGTTCCGAGTCACGCCAAAATCCATTACAGCGGCTACGAAGCCGTCCCGAGTTAGTTTTGGCGATACAAAACGATGGCATAGTAGACGCTGTAATCGATTGGGGCGCTGACGGCGATGTCACGGAACACGACTTGTATTTGTTTGTGTAGACAGACTCGATAAAAACTATGAAATTGTTGTGATGTCCAGATAAAAGTGCAAAAAGCTAAAAATCTGCAGCAATTACTATGTCGTAAGTACCCTATAGTAATATAATCTGAAAAAATAATTCAGGAACAAAAGATAACAAGATCGCTATCTCAGCTAGTCAACAATAGTTTTCTAACGTATTTCTTCGATTTTTCAGTGAAGGGCAGCGTCGTAAGGTGACCCACAGGCAACTAGAGAGTATGTGGCAAAACTTCATTCAAAATATAAGCCTGGCTAAAGGTTATAAATAACAAGGATTCCCAAACAAGCAAGATCTAAAAGCTTTTGGCATAACATAGAGATGGCGCAGTCAAGGGACTTCCAGTCTTGATGATGAGGCTAGTAAAATGTAAGTTAAACGTGTTACATACACTGAACGTCAAAAATTTCGCACCTTTTTGAAATTCTACTCTGAACAAGAGTACGGAATATGAAGAATCTGAATAATACATGTGTGGGTACAAATTTAGACATAAGTATTGTATAGGAGAGATGGGAGGTGACTGGCGCCCTCACACTAGCTCCTGGTTATACGTAGGTGACAAATGCTAACGTTACAATGTGTGATATACTTACCTTAACCTCTAACCTATTTATGAAATAAAATGCAGTTTTTAAACTACATTTTTTTATTTCAGGCTTCCCTTGCCAGCTAAAGATGATTGAATCAAACCCGGCTTGATAAAATACAGCAACCCCAACCTCCGATAGGAGATGGCATCCTGAAGAAGATCAAGAACTGCAACTCGTGCCGCATCATTTCATCAGACAACAGAACATTATTGTTATTAATGATGCTGTGCACTATTTCACAAGAATTACACAGACAGATGCAGCCACCTCGTGTCTGTAGTGCAGCACTCGATGAGAGAGAAGGCAGCAAGTCTTGCTTATAAATAAAAAGCCATCGTCCTTTCAATTGTGCAACGAGTCTTCATGTGCATCTTCATATTTTTTTTCTGGAGTGCCCATTGCAGCAAGAGTTCTGTGGTCTAGTGGGTTTTACGCTTGCTTCTCTCGCAAGAGATGCCGGTTCAAATCCTGGTGCTGACAATGTACCTTTAGATACCTACCTAAATATGTGACAAAATTAATGGAAACTAGACCAGCGCATTCAAGACCTAAGTACCTACCTATTTATTTGTTATGTGTCTTAATTAGATAATGTTTAATATATATTCATATTTCTGTTGGCCGCTTTGAGTTTCTCTCCTCTTCTCTCATATTAGCAGACCCCATATACCAAAAATTACTAAGGTTTTAACGGTGATGGCAAACATTGCGAGGTAACCTATTTCTCTATAGCTGGGCTAGCCTCAGCTGCGAAATAGAGTATTGAATTTAACTAGCTAATCTTATTGTGCCTCTGCCATCCCGTATTGGCAATATAGTGAGGCGCTGAGTTATGTGTTGTCAACCGGGTATACCCCTGGTAGATCTGCAAATTATCGCCTTGAAAGGACGCCGAACGCCTTTTAGGTTAATTTGAAAACCTCAAAAACTTTGTTGATCACTAGGAGTAAGCCGCACACCATATTACAATGGACTGTGTAGGTCACCATAGCATTGTAAATTACCGTGTTAGATTCATAATTCCTTTATTGCACAAAATTAATTGCAAGGACGAAAAGTAAATAAAAGCAGTTTTCAAAGGCGAGGGATCTCTAAAAAGAGATCTCTTCCAGCAAACCAAGTTCCGATGAGTCTCGTAGTATAATTCTAAATTTTATAGCCTAGTTAAGGAGCGAGGCTCTCGCCGCTCAACCATGTCAATTAAGTTAATGATTGATAAAATAAAGTGTTTCGTTCGATTTAACCTGTGTTTTGCCCTAAATTATAGGATAGCTAGATAGATCTTTCATTGAGATATTGCTGCGCCCAAAGGTCTTGGACAACCGCTGAGCTAGTCCGAATGATGTCCCGAAACACGGCTAGAAATTTAGTTATGTGATTGATGCTGTAAGAAGGCACAGAAACCACGAAAACTAAAGTAAAACTAATATTAACACTAAAAAAGACGCATACCGAGGAACTTATTTTGATCTGGTTTTTTTGACGTTTGGTCAATGCAAATCGAATTTCTTTGCTGTCAAATGGCACCTTGTGGTACGAATTGAATGAATGTTTTCAGCTGATCCGTCAGATCAAATTCAAGATTGACTCAAGATTAATTAGGAAGGTTGGAGTACGAAAACACGTTATGGTATTGATTCAACCTTGAGTTAGCCTTAACTTAAAAGATTGGAGTAACCCCCCTGTAGTCTCTATTGTGGTCTCTATCTCCAATATCGAACTAGAATATTTACGATATCGTAATGGAGTTCAGTCCAACAATGTTGGTCTGAAGTTGGTAAATTGTATATCCTTTATTTGGGCCCACGATTGCTATATTTGCGAAGCTTATGTTGGATTTTTTTACGTTGTATTTGAATTTTGTTTTTTAATGTATTTGTAAGTGTGTTTAAGATTTTATTGTTAAGAATTAATAAATATGAATAATATTTGCTAAGTTATCACTCGCTACGAACCAACCAAATGTACGAGATTTGACGATTGCCTCGCAAAATATCACGTGACGTTGTGCAGGCCAAGCTTACCAGTTTTGTACATTAGCAATATTGGCGTCAGTACGTTAGCTATTAGTTGGACCTTCCCTAGCGTGAGAGGTTGTATTCTACAGCTGCAGCTGGATAACATCAAGTTGAGATTGCATCCAAGGGCGACGAGTCGTCGTAGATGAAACAATCAAGCCGCAAGATATTGAAGGTAATTTTAGACATTACCTTTGCGCAATAACTTAGAGTTGCATCACTATACTTCCTGAGCATAGCTGTCCTGTTTTTGTACAGCCTGGTGATTACGTACATTTAAACAGATAGAGTAACTATAAATTGAAACAAAAAGTAAAACTTGAAACGAATTTAATGTCAAGTGCTTTTTTACTTTAATACAAACTGTAACCCCCTATTTCCCTCCCCCCCTTGGAAAGTGCTTAGTGCTATCCCACGCTACATAAAGAACCCCTGTACAATGTTTCATAGCTCTAGCTAGGTCCACCGGTTGAGGCTATGCGTTGCCCGTCAGCCACGCATAGTAGGCGACGAATCCGACGAATTGTAAACCTCCTCCTTTTGTGAAGTCGGTTAAAAAGTTAAGTTGTTAAAGACGAATATGTTTAGGCAGGCTTAAGCTTTCTTGCTTTGGGTACCATTTTAATGGCAGGATTATATGAGTACATGCTGAAATAATCTGCTATTATTCTTGATTATTATTTTCTCGGCTTGTATCATGAACCGACGGAAACTGGATTTTCAGCAGAAACCAAAACCGATGCATCGGTCTCTCATCGAAACAAACAATGCGAGTTTGAAACTAAACAAACAATTAATACGCAGGCACATAAAATGCTATTTGTTAAAACATTTGTTAATTTTATTGTTAATTTGTGTTTGCAATAACAAATAATATTAGCTGTTGTTTTGTTATGGTCCTAAAAATGTTATCGCTACCACGCTCTACTAATTCGGTACACGATTATTGGTTATCATTACGAGGAAGCAAGATTACATGTTTTGTATACTATTCTATTACATGTATTGGCTATAATACAACAGAAAGGTGAAGTACTGGCTAGATTGAGAATGTTAGGTACCTTTCCCTTCCATATAATAGTTTATAGAATGTTATCAAGGATTTGTGACTATACTCGAAGTACTCATCTCCTAGCCAAAAGGTGAGCAATGGCCAGTACAAATACTTTAGGTGCTAATAAACTTGCGCATCCCTTGTAACAGAACATCGGGCTTACGAAATTTTTAAATTTCGAATTTTGAACAACGTACAGAGCCAAGTAAAGAGCCGACCATCGCTACGAACATTTTGATGATCGTTCTAGCAAACGCTATAGCCGATGATCTCTGAATCTGATGATCATCATCATCATCATCATATCAGCCCGTATCAACCCACTGTTGGGCATAGGCCTCTCCCAAAGCACGCCACTCGCATCTGTCCCCCGCCATTCCGGTCCACTGCCTACCGGCCACCTTTACAATGTCATCTGACCACCGCCACCGGGCCGATGGTCTGCCATCTGCTCTTTTCCCTGTTCGCGGCCACCACTCTGTTGCTGGCTTGGTCCACCTTCTGATCTGATGATGCTTATCAAAAAATCAATTGGGCGGCGGAACAATGATAGAAGCAAAACTGTCCTTTCGCTAGAATGCTCGCCAGTACGCTCAAAAGAGCTCGCCAAAACACTCTCGTTTTTTTTCTGTAATGTAAAATTCACAAGAATTCTCATTACATTACAAATGAATGCTCAATTTTAAGGCTCGCGTCAACAGTTCCGCATCGTACGCAGCGGACGGATCGCATCAAACGGATTAATTTTTCATAGTGCGTCCACTGTATCGGCAGCGATCGGATTTGCCGACGCAAGTATCAGCAATCGTATGTATCGTACGACGTCTTCGGCACGCATCGTAAAAATTACCTCGATGATGATGTCGCCATTGCCGATATGCGATCCGTACGATGCGGATCAGTGGACGCTGCTGTCGTATGAGTTTCTATATACAAGGCATACTAAAATCCGTTGCGTCCGTTGCGTGCGATGCGTAACTGCGGACGCCAGCCTTTACCAGCACCTTTTATTATGACGTTTGATGTTCATATTTTGTATTTATTGACCGAGCGAGCGAAGCGTCTCTGTTTCAGGTTTGGGCAAAAATGCTTTCGTATGTCTGTCCGGTTGTTCTCCTCTACAGGTCGCATTTATGAACCGATTCTCGTGAAATTTTGTGAGCAGGTTGGAAAAATAAATAGAATTTTTTACTCGAGCCAGTTTTTAGATATTTTTCAAAATGGCGGAGATATGGGGTTTTAAAATGTAAAAAAAACGCTACAACCCAAACGGCTCGATGGATATTAACAAATGAGGTGTCGTTGGATTCGTAAAGACCATGAGAGTGAAACAGACTATATAATTTTAGTAAAAAGTCAATAGGTTGTATTAAAGATCGCGAAATGTAGTTTACAAAGTTATTGGTGCGGCTACTTTCATACTGCATGTACGTAACCAGGTACATTCATAAGTTTGTATGTGTTATTGAAAGAAAATTATTTGGGTTATTTTTTTTATGTGTGTTAGCAGTTCAGCTTTCCCATCGACATACTCGCGAGGTCTACAGCTCACAGAGCCACTAGTTTTGTAGTGGCTAGTGGCCATTGCTTACCTTTTTGCTACGATAATACTATTTGAGTTAAAAGCCTTGAATACTTATTTTACGCATAACACCTACAGTGACGTTATTACGCGCTTATTAGTCAATAGTCATCGACATTAGCAATTTGGCCTAACTTATTTTACACCTACACCTGTTTTGTAAATTACAACCATTTGGTGCTATGCAGCCTCAGTCCAGAGTTTAAGGATCTTGTATTATTCTATTGCTGCTATAGATATTGAGAGGTAATACTTTTCTTGTTTGGGACAGAAACATAGGTTATGGATCAATACTTTATGTTTGTATTGAGGTCCTATGATGGGGTTGACCTAACTTCGATACATACAATTCATAAACATGTACGATAAACGAAATGTGTCGTAGTGGGTATCTTCTTGGCCAATGTCACATGTTATCGATAACGTTATCAATCTGAAATCTTATCCCTATTAAGGGCCGTTTCAGGGATGATAGGTTTCACCAGAACATAGCTAATTAAGCGATACTGAATACCTACTTACAGTTCCTGTCAACACTGATTGCGTGAAACACTCAAGGTCGTCTTATCACAACACACACAAATCCAAGGGCCAGCACGTCCGATCGCCGCGACGGTCGGTCAACGAATGGAGTAGGAAATGTTTTGGTACCTTATCTTCTCCTGAGGCTGTGTCGGTCGGTGCGGCCGCGGCGCCCGCTTGCATTCACCGGCGTCTGCGCAACAATGTTACATCAATGTAATGGATGTGAACCGTAGTCACGATTGTGATGTGATGAGGCAAGGGAATTGGGGCTTCTTTCGTCATTAGACGGTTGCATCTGACTGATTGGTTGCTTTGTTCCCAGGGAAGATTGGACGATTACTCATTATACGATTGCACAGGTCCATACAGGAAGATACATTATTTTATTTGCTTTCCTTGATAGGGGGTGGAATCCGAAATTGCCGGAGTGGTTATGTGTATTATGCAAGGTGTAAAGTAAACGAATTAACGCAAAATGAGTAACTACTTTGTTAGGGACATCATTCTGAGCAACTTTTATTATGAAACCGATTTGATCAGAGCAACTTTATTTATCACTTCCCAGTACATTTTGGCCTGAGTGGGTCAGCTGATTTGTATGGAGGAGAAGTGAAAAATATAGTTGCTGTGAACAAATTGGCTTCATAATGAAAGTTGCTCAGAACTATGTCCCTAACAAAGTAGTTTCTAATTTTCCGTTAATTCATTTACACCTTCTATAGATCGTGTTCCAATCAAACAGACAGTGATGACTGAATTCTAAATATGTCAGGTGCCAAGAATCTTGCGCGACTTGTAGTTACCATAGTTTGATCAATAAATAAATTCATATTCCAAATTATTTATTGCTACATTGTGGTTGTAGAGTAAGGAGGTCCATACATCAGTCTCTGCACTGAGGTGATGACATAAACATATGAAAACGATACAATGGGTATTTTTTAGGGTTCCGTACCCGAAGGGTGCCAAACGGGACCCTATTACTGAGACTTCGCTGTCCGTCTGTCCGTCCGTCCGTCCGTCTGTCACCAGGCTGTATCTCATGAACCGTGGTAGCTAGACAGTTGAAATTTTCACAGATGATGTATTTCTGTTGCCGCTATAACAACAAATACTAAAAATCAAAAGAAATTTAATATTAAGGGGGCCCCCATACAACAAACGTGATTTTTTTGCTCATTTTTGCTCGATATTGATAATGGTAGCAGGTAGACGCTTAAAATGTTCACAATATATTGAGTATATTATTTACTTAAAAAATAAATAATTAAATTAAAATTAAATTAATATTTAGGGGGGCTCCCATAGATTTTTTTTGCGGTTTTTTATAGATAATGGCACGGAACCCTTCGTGCGCGAGTCCGACTCCGGTTTTTCGTTTCATTTATTTCAACGATAACTTGTTTTCTCTGTAGATTGTGTTGTTTGTAGTATTGTAGATCTAGAGCAATGTCAAGATTCAACAGCTTGACATCGATTGTATGACACGCAGCGGGTTCGTCCTCGTAGTCCTACTATACCCTATCCAATATAACAGTAAACCAAGAAATAATTTGATTTATTTTTATAATATTTCCTTTGTCTTTAATGTGATTATCTTCATCAATAGCAGAAACTAATCGTACTCCATTTGATTTTGCAGAAGGAGAAAGAGAATTAGTTACCTAACCTAAAACTTCATAAAATCCTAATAATAATATCTTTTAAGTGCTGATAGCAGTGATGTCCATGACAACTCTTCTGTTAATTCAACTGAATAAACAATTTAGATTCTTTCCGATTGTTTTGGTTACCCCCCAAAATATGATTACACCCTTCTGTTACACCCTGTATAATTGATTTTGAACTAAACCAAGATCAAGTCAAGTCACTAGATCAAGAATTTACACATAATGTGCGGCGATAAGCTTACCCTATATTCACACTCGTCTTATTTTTCTTTACCGTACAGAAAGAGCAATGGTAAACCCCCGATTAGGATTATATAACCCACCGGCTGTGAATATGTCGACCGTTTAGGACGACATGACATACAGGTACTGGATTCTCGTCCACTTACACGTGCGCTGGAGTAAGAAAGCACGTAGAATGCGATACAGAAGAGATTTGAGATGTGAACCTTTCAGACATTTTTAGGGTTCCGATCCTTTAAAAGGAAAAAAATCAGCCAAGTGCGAGTCGGACTCCCACACGGAGGGTTCCGCACCATCATTGTAGTACAAAAAAATACGTTTCTTGTATGAAGACACCTTTATTTTTTCAATATTTCGTGTATTTCAGTATTTGTTGGTGGAGTGGCAACAGATATACACATTCTGAGAAAATTTTAACTTTCTAGCTACTACGGTTCGTGCTGGAGGGCCCTCTGACGGACAGACGGTCTGTCTGTCTGTCTGTCTGTCTGTCTGTCTGTCTGTCTGTCTGTCTGTGTGTCTGTCTGTCTGTCCGTGTGTCACAACCTTTATATCAAGAACGTATGGACGTATCAAGCTGAAATTTATATCAATTGTTAAGGTCTGTGGTCGCATAAAGCTGTGAAAAAATCAACCTTCTAGGTCAAAAACGCAATCGAACGATACGACCGTTTATGCTGTAAAATTTTAGATTTTCATAGTAATCGCAATGGACCTATAGGGTACGTCCCGTAGGCCTACAATCATGAAATTTGGCACAAAGCAAGGTCTTACAGCAAGTAAAGGGAAAAATCTGAAAACTGCAAAATTCTGTCTTTCTACAAAAATATTTTAAGTATTTGGTTTACATGGATGACATTATACTTCAGTTTTTTTTATGTGGAAACCTATTACACATGTTACGCTCTCCAAGTGTAATCGGAACCCTCGGTGCGCGAGTCCTACTCAGCGTAACAAAGCGTCACGTATTTCCGCATACGAAGTGGCAGGGCACAGGTCATCCCATGATATTTCCGCATATGAAGTGGCAGGGCACAGGTTATCCCATGATATTTCCGCATATGAAGTGGCAGGGCACAGGTTATCCCATGATATTTCCGCATATGAAGTGGCAGGGCACAGGTTATCCCATGATATTTCCGCATATGAAGTGGCAGGGCACAGGTTATCCCATGATATTTCCGCATATGAAGTGGCAGGGCACAGGTTATCCCATGATATCTTCCAACACTACGATTGAAGATGAGGGATGTCTCCATAACATTTTTGTTTTTGGAATAACTTACAAAGACGTGCAAATGCCCAACTCAAATGAGTGTACGAATCGCCTACATAAAACGTAGTACTCTTTAGGGTTCCGTACCGGGTTAATATCTACAGAAATAAATAGTAGTATGTTATACAAGGGGTGAAAGAGAGCTATTTCGGACGAGGGCGCCAAGGATCGAGCCTACCCGAGATATTTAGACGAGAATATAGTTCGAGGGTGAAATAGCTACTTACACCCCGAGATAAGCATAATACTTTACATCATTCGAGCGAGGTGAATTAAACGGAAGGACTTAGAACGACTGCGGTCGCAGATGCTTATGCAGTTATGCATGATGGTTTTTAGGGTTCCGTACCCGAAGGGTGCCACCAAACGGGACCCTATTACTAAGACTTCGCTGTCCGTCTGTCTGTCTGTCTGTCTTTCCTGAGCTCGGATGATGTAAATACATTTTAATATGTCCTGTTGATAGGTCTAATATGTTTATGAATAATTGATCTATTCGTCAAACTCCGATGGTTACAGGCCATTCAGTTACCTACTATGGGTAAAACGCACAAGAGGCCATGCTGCGCTCGCGCGAAACAGACCTAATAAAGGCCGCTTCAGATTACTTTGGTACTAGGCGAACTTTGACCTCCCGTCTAGCATGTGTGGTGGTATGAGAGAGGGAGGGCTAGAGGTTACAGTTAGCGCCTAGATTCTTTATAACTCTCTTAGTTATAAAGAATCTAGGCGCTAACTATACCTGTGGGATTGACTGTACTTTAATTTTCCGTGTTATAGAGGATGTATCAGACAGGTCTAGTCACATTGTTGGGGGTTGTTAAGGAGATCATTCTGAACAACTTTTACTATGAAACCGATTTGATCAGAGCAACTTATTTTTCACTTCTCCATACAAATCACAATTGGCACATAACGTAGGGAGGAATAAAAAATAAAGTTGCTCTGATCAAACTGGTTCCATAGTAAAAGGTGCTCAGGATGGTCTCCCTAACAACCCCTGAAATATAACCTGACTTCTTCGCGGTCATCAGGTCCCGGGTCCCGGGTGGCCTCGTTCTGGGAGAGGGTTAGAGCCTCGCATAACGGGCTCATCAATGCACTCCATGAGAACCCATATGAGAGAGAGTGGGATAATCCGACACTGGCTGCGCGTGCACCAGGAGAAAAATAGAAAGTAAGATTATGTATTATTTTGTATTAGGCCTCATTTTGTGTTTTTTTGTGTTATTTTTAGATTGTTTTATATTGTATTTTAAATTTTATGGGTTTTATATTGCCTGAAATTAACAATTTATTATTATTATTATAACTACTAATTATATTCAAAGGACAGTCCTAGTAAATTACAAATTGTTTTGTTAGTAGCCAATATGGCACTATCGAATCTGGCAGCTGGCTTCCTGCAAGCAAACTGCACTTCATAGAAGTAGAGCTTAGCTTGAGTGTGGTGCAAGCTATAAGGGATAGCGACAAGCGGACGCGAGTAGAATGACGCTGATGCCATGTTCGACTTTGGTCCATCCATTCTAACTTGTCAGAAGTTACAAGTTAAATCAATCAAAAGCTCAGTCAGATACTTATATAAAATTCTGAATTAATTTCTTTCAGTCGACATTAAATTCTATCAGATCACGACAGTTCTTTCCCTTCAGTAGAAATGTCAGTATTTTGGTCTGTTAGTATACAAAATTGGACAAGTAAAAATGAAAGCAATTCTACGTAATACGCGTTAGGTTAGGCTCGAAAGGTAGAAAGATTAGAGTTAGCTAGCACTGATCTCGAATCAACACTGACATTCCCTAAAATGTTTAAATGGAATGTCAAAATTGGCTCTATAGCAGCGCAGTGCTTTCTGTCTCTCGTCCCTTACATTTCATTTCGATATTCGACTACCCCGTGATTATTTGACATTACATTGATTGAATTTGCTGTTCATTATTTTCATTTTAATTATACAATTCCTATGTCAATATAATTCCATTCATTATTAATTCAATTTCTATTTAATGGATTGATATTTAATTATTTGATCATATATTTTTTTTGTGTACCTTTTTTTTGAGTCTATTGTTGCCTCGTCCGTTTTAGCACTGGCAGAATACCAGCGTCACAGATTCGTCTGTGACATTGTTGAGTCAAGGCCATTTCATGGTCGCGGTACTGTCACAGATTCGTCTGTGACATTGTTGAGTCAAGGCCATTTTATGGTCGCGGTACTGTCACAATGCCACATAGTGATCCTTCCTTACCGTACCCTATTTTGCATTGTTAATTGTAACTATGTCTATTGATTTATTTATTTTGAAATAATGTTTATGTGTTTGTTTTTGTACCGTCTATTGATAAATAAATGATTAATCTATCTATCTTTCAGTACCCGTGGTTAAACAATCGATTACAGCTCGCGGTATTATTTATTAATACTACTAACATTAGCCGCTCTCCTAACATTAGCCGTCAGAACTCTACTACTCGCTGTCTCCTATGCCTCCCGCCCACCGGTGTTGCAGTAAGCCGTGCCACTTTCACTCGCCGACGGCCCACATTCGAGTCCCGGCCAGCACTCCACTTAATCAGCCGGCCTGTTGTTGTTGCGTCACGGTTATGTCATTGGAATTTCGTTACTATTGCGGCTTTTAGGGTACGGGTCAAATTGTGGGTTGTCCCTAATCGGGCCCTAATAGGACTGTTGTTTCTTGGTTGTTATGAACGAAAAGATTTAATTATGCTTCGAAAAAAAAAGATTTAAATATGTTCTTTTAAAGATTTAAATATGTTCTTACCATTTTACGATTTTTTATCGAAGGGGGTTGCAAAAGCATATTTTTATTCAGTCGTATGGCTTAATTATGACAGTCGTTTAGTATGGTATACATTGGCACGATGTAATGATGCACATGCATGAATGTATGCACCAGATTTAGTCAGCAGGATTTCAAGAAACAACAACAACAACAGTGGGCTGTCCGATAGCCGTAACTCCTTGTATTTATAAGAAACATACGTACACGTACACCACCAATTTGTACTCAGTACGGCTACACTACACTACTAAGATGTACCGATAAACAATGCATCAATTTACGTTCGGATAGTTCTAAAATAGGAATATTGAAACGTTAATTAAGCTGTAGGTCCAGGTTACTAAAATTATGATACCCTTTTCAGGGTGCATGTACCCTACATACATTTTCCATCTGTAATCTGTATTGTACATGTTATGTACAAATAAATGAATATGAATACTGTCACTACTCGGAGGTAGTTCGTAAAACTGTGTCAGGGGCACCAAGGGCAGCTTGATATTTTCTGACAGTCGGGTTGACCGGCAGCCCGACACCCGTCCACCGAACCCGCGCTGAGCCATCGTGGTGGAATATGGCGCAACCTTACTCGTATCCGAGTAAAGGACAGTGCCCCTCGGTGGGGACATTAATGGTCTACATATTAAAGTTCTAAAATAAGATAATGCGAAATGTTATCTCGTTGTATAATCTGGCAGTTAACATGAGACACTACTCAGCGCAGCGGCTTGCTGGCATAAGCACGTAGTGGATCGTAGCTATTAAAGAATACTCGAATAACGTCAAACTAGACTGGCAAGTACGAGCAGGCGCCAGATACAAGATAGAAGAAGTACTTTATTGTAAGCAGCATTTTAGAACATTAAACCAGTATGATGACATGATACTTTTAGAAAAGGACTAATATACCTACCACTTTAGGTTAAGTATAATTAGCTTCGGTGTCATACCACAGATTAATAAAGATAAATGTAACCCTTCGGAACGAAATGTCACAAGTCATAGTCTGGAAGTATGTGTAAGATTCCTCATAACATTTGTTTACTTTAGACTCTGTAATTACACTTGGAATTAAACAAATACGCAATTGTACAAATGTTGTTACAAAACCAACCGTGCAGAAAATAAACGGCATTTTATTAATACCATTCTACATTCTACAATATCGTAGGTATGTATGTAAGAATCTTCGTTTTCTCATTTCAATGCTTGGAATAACAAAACAACCTACTTATTATGATTTCTCTTCTTGTTTAATAAGATTACTGGTTTCAATACATTTCTGTTACTCGTTACTGCTTCTAATAGTTGCCATGCCAGTCTCCTTTGACATGCATATTTCTTTACAGGTTGGAATAACCAGAAATTATAGATTTAGTTATTAATAATTTGTTAGAGGAATGCCAAGCGCAGAAAGGTTTGGTCAATCACCGCTCCAGACACGATTATGACAGTTAAATCAAAGAATCCAAAATACTAAGTATGTGGCAAAGTGATTTATATCATAGCACAGGGACATTTAGAGCGGTCAGCTCATAATACATTTGTACTGGAATATGAGTTGACACAGCTAAAGCGGGCTACACACGACATTCGCCACCGATATCATGTCGTGTGTGTAGAGGTGTTGCTATCGAGCCGTCATTGGGGACCGCCAGTTTCTCGTACGATTCTAATTTGACGTATCAGTCAGCAGTTTGTCGCAATTAAAAATCTGTTGACACGCTTTGAGTTTTTAGAACGCAAATGATTGAAATCTACTGTTGACGGCTGATTTTATATTGTATGTGGTAACCCAGTCCATTCGCTCATTCTCATTCAGTCACTTGTTTCCCTCTACCACATAGCTTTGTCTCTATCCTTAGGCCAAACGACAAATTCACGTTGGTCTGTTGAGTTGTTGTTGCCAGGGGCAAGAGGCCTGACGACTGTACCGAATAAAAATACATATTAAAAAGATTTAAAACACTAATTTAATTTGATTAAAAACATTGAGATTAATGTGATTTTCAATAAAACGAAAAATTAAAATACTGCATTCGGCCATTTTGATCGAAACAGGAATCATAGCGCATGACGCTGCATGACGTCATGACTATGTAAACATCACTGAGTTTTTTGTGATTTATGCTGATAACTCATTTGGACGTTCGTTGACATGTTTACTTATGCGTGACATCAAAGCCGACGCCATGACACTTGAGAGCTTTTTTCGCGCTATATTACAAAATATTAGAATAACTGCTTTAAACTTCGTTAAACTTTAGTTTATTACCGAAATAAAGATTTTTTCGTAAATAGTAAATGTGTACCTACCCACATTACGGCAGAGTATTTCAAAATCTTTCGTGATGCCTATTATATGATGATCGACTCGCTCGCGAGTATCGAGCAGAGTAAAAGGGCTGAATGCGCGCAGACACTAAACTATTTTATTATTAGAAATACTAGCTTATACATAAATCTGTACAAACTTACGTGGTTAAGATAGAAATACTTTATCTGGGACGATCGACAACTTATCTAAACAAAACGTGAAAATATGACATAGTCGACCGGCACATGTTGACATTGACAGTTTGTTGAAAACTTGGAGGAAGGAGGAACAAAGAGTTTCATTGATCTGAGGTTGAAAATGCCGCCACGTATTTCATTTATACTTTATTGCACAAAAACATTTAAAAAAATACGTAAAATTTACAGAAAAGAGATTTCTACCAGCATCGTACTCACAGTTTTTGTGCAAACACTCTTGGAAGTTGAATAGTATGAAGTTAAATTCGAGATAATCGGGATAACACACCACTAATAGTTCACATCAAATGTCAGTGGCTTGTCAACAATCTGGTGACTTACAGAAAATGCTTTCAGAAACCCAAAAAGGCTCTAACCGGCAATAAATTGGAGATCTTGACAGGCTGCTGACAGTCTGTCAGTTGGATCTTCCAGCAACCCAAACTACATTTAAAAATCTCGACAAGATAATTCCTGGCTCCGTATATGGCAGGTATCGAAAACCATAAAAGGAAAACACTATGGCTCCATTCAACCCTTAATTCCGAGACGTCCTTGGTTCTGTAAGTTCAGGGACCTAGATAAATCTGTCACATCTGTCGTCTTCGATTGGGACACTCCTGCACTCATGTTTTTCTAGCAAAAATTAGGATAAGGGATACATCCCTATGTGAATGTGGCCTGGCTGACGGTTCTCCTGATCATTTATTCTTTGAATGCTCTAATAATCATACTTCACTCTACGATATTCTCCCTCCTAAATTCCCTCGTCCTCTCAACCTAAACTTTCTTCTTTCATTTACTCATCCATCATCTGTAAACTTACTAAACAAATTAGATGTAATCTACTAACAATATTAGATTATAGTCTCAGCTTAGCTTAGAGTCGTTTTAATAACTGTACCACGTGATCCCCAGTTGTCCTGCACAACTGGGGATCACGTGGTACATTCATCACGTGACATTGGCGAAATTATTGTGGCAACACACGATAGAGGCCACAGATCAAAAAGTTAACTTAACTACATTTAAATGGAGTTTGAAAATCTGTCGCGCAATTTTGAGGATAAAGGTCTCCGAGAAACCGGGCCTGAATCAATTTATAAATCCACATTCAAACTCATGTCTCGTTAAATATCCTCAATAGCGAACTGATTCCCTATACAAGGTGTAAATGAATTAACGAAAAATGAGTAACGACTTTGTTAGGAACATCATTCTGAGCAACTTTCATTATGAAACCGATTTGATCAGAGCAGATTTATTTTTCACTTCTCCGTACAAATCAGCTGACCCACTCAGGCCAAAACGTACTGGGAAGTGAAAAATAAAGTTTCTGATCAAATCGGTTTTATAATGAAAGTTGCTCAGAATGATGTCCCTAACAAAGTAGTTCTCATTTGGCGTTAATTCATTTACACCTTGTATTGGTGACCCCGACGTGAGCATAGTAAGAAGATCTTCTTCAAACTGAAATGACACGCCCTGCTCCTGCATTTACGATATGCCTGTGTGTGTAAATGGGGGGGTAGTGGGGCGCGTCACTTCAGTTTGCACAAGCTCTATCAGTAATTACAATACCTGAACGCGTAAGCGCAGAGTCCTCGCGATCGGTCTGTGACAGGCCCATGGTCGGTCTCGCGCAGGCTACGTCACTGAAACAGGAAATGCACATTTAATAACCCACCAAGTTAAAATCTTAAAAAAAAACGACTTCAAGACCTATTGCTTCCTCTGGTCGGTATGTAGATGTCTCTATATTATACACGAAAACGCCTACGAAATCTGTCTCCACTCTCCTGACAATGAAGTCCATATTACACAATATAAACGAATTTACGATCCTAGCAGCCAGAATTTATCGCGTGACAATGACTTTAAACACCGCAATATCACGAAACGGCTGGGTGTTATACTTATACTGTCATCTAGGTAATAACTAATAACAATTACGTTTCACAGGAAACATATAACTACTGGACCAAGACCTCATTTCCAAAAAAAATATACAAAACGTCGTGAGGAAACCTTCGTAACTCCATAGCTGCGGCGATGGGCTAGACCCTGTCACGCAAAACGGAGTATTGAATAAATATCTGGTTAAAACTGGGCAGGGTTGTGCCTCTGCCACCCCGTATGGGAAAAGGCGTGACGCTATGTTATATATTTACCTCAGTAGCTTGTCAGCGTAGCAGATCACAGTCCTCCGGCTGTCCCCGGCCCCGATGGAGAATGTGGAGAGGCTGGGCACCGCTACCTCCTCCACACACTTGTGGATCAGGAACCGCCGGTAGTTGCTGACCGGCGGGAACACCAGCACACTGAGACAAAGTTGGCGAGCAGTGTAGTACACAAGCAGGAGGGATGAAGGATAGCGGACCAAGGCAGTTACAGAGTGTTGGCCAAGGGTGTCATATCATGGTACCATGGACAGTGAGGATTGTCCATATAGAGAAGAGGCGTTTACCCAGCTATAGGTTGATATAGACAAAATAAACTGGTCATCACTACTAGCACTTATTTCTTGCACATCTTCGTAAGTGGAATGACAGAACCTTGGATAAAAGTCTGCTAAATATGTGTTTACTTCACAACAGGCCCTGAGTAAGTGTTAAAGGTAAAGTTTCGCTCAATAATTAATTCATACAATCTGTTATGTTTTCTCCACCTTTATGAAGTTATGCTAATATGTAAAAGCAGTTTAAAGTTATTTAACACATAGTTTAACAGCAACAGTTTGCATTTCATTGGAATTAATTATAACTACCTAAAATGGAAAGCATATTTTGTGTTTTGGGTAAAAGGGCTCTACAGTTTCATAAGATCTTTTCAATTAAAATATGTATCTGAGTAGTTTTGTTTTTGGCATATTACTATATGGTATGATATTTTCAATATCCAAACATGAAATATTTCAAATTGTATAATTAGCATTTGTAAAGTAGGTACTACTGCTTCATTTTACCTAATACTGTGATGGAAGGTTTTTACTTCAATAGTGGGTAGATACTTGGAGAAAGCCGAAAGATATTGCAGCCATTTGCAGCCTGGTAGAGAATATAGAACAAGGAATGAATAAGTACCTTGTTTATCAATTGGAGCAAAGTACCGACACAAAAAACAAATGAAAAAACTTTACAACATAGGTGTAAAATGTGAAGGAAATAAAGTGCAAATAAATTCCCCAACTTCAGTACATTGCATACCTTCCAGCTCCAGCTATGAAAAATGCTTGCGTGTGGGCAGTCGCGGATATAAGTTTTTGTACGATCATGAATATTTATTAGCGGAATCATCTTCATAATTACAATACCTACCTACCTTTTCTCCGACCTTACAACCGAAGTCTTGTAGAATCAGATAACCTTGAAACAAAGATCTGAAATTCAGCCCCAAAATGAATAACACTCAGAAAAACTAATTTCTACGCTAATATGGACTGAATCGAGTATACATCTATATATAACACCAACAAATTTCTGCAAATAGCGCTCTAAAGAGAATAAAATAAATTGTGTTTACCTGTCAACTTCGTTTTTTAGTACAAAGCATTTTATGTCGTCGTTAACATCGTCGACGAAATTACTGTCCGCAAGGCAGAAGAAACGGTCTACCGTTTTCGCATCCAGTTTGACGAAGTATTGTTAATTTCAGGTAGGTAAAAATAAAGTATAACTTCACGTGCCAGACGGAAAAGCAAATCAGCCGTCCATTTTCATTTTTCATAACATCAGATAGTGAAGTGCAAAAACCGCAAAATTCCGCTTCCTGGTCCAAAATCGATCGATATAAGCGTTGTTCACCGGATAACGGGGATATAAAGCACATCACTAAGGTGTCGAAGTGCGTTTTGTTTCTAAACTAAATAGTTTTACAGGCCAGCATTTTTCATCACATCATACACGTAATCAATAGTACCTACCCCTCATACCTACCCCCTTTTGTACCCATCATCTGTTTTAAATATGTACCATTAAAATATTACTCTAAGATCTTCCCATTCATTGCTTAGAAACATCAACTTGTCCCGAAATATATCTTGGAAGGTGCCAGTAGCATTTTCAAAAATGCAATAATCAAACGTTTTTCAACCAAGTTGTCTTGTCTTCTCTCATCAGTCATCAGACGCGTTTTCTTTCTAATTTTTGTTTTCATTTATTTTAGAGTTCATTTCACCAATGATTACAACACAGCTGTAGTGCAAGGATGACAATGGAACGGCGGATCAAGTTAAAGACATTGAATAGCCACATAACTTGTAAGATCTGCCGGGGCTACTTCATCGACGCGACCACTGTCACTGAGTGTCTACATACGTGTAAGTGATTTTCAGTGTTTTTTCTATGAATGTCGATAATTCTTGATATATTACCCCTGTCATAAATTTCAAACCTAAAATATCTGTAATGAAATCTTAGTAGGAAGTTTCCCTTCAGAACATAAACTTATCTCACATGCCTTTCAAGGGTCAACAGAAGACATGACTCACCTAAAAAAGTATCCAAAATATAAATCATATCTATCTATCGATCATCCCACTATGAGAATATATTTTATTCTTCTCTGTGAGCCCTACCCATCACTGGCAAATTGTCTTAAAAATATATGTACTTACATCTTCCACAAAAGTCTGCAAAACTACAAAAGTTTCAACATCATCTTGATCATCAGCCGGTCAGGAAACCCACTTTTGAGTATAGGCCTCCTCATGTACATGCTGTTAAACTCGGTCTTGTGCAACCCTCATCCATTGTTTTCATGCTATTCACACTATGTTATCGGACAATAGTTTACTTTCTTAGTACTATAGTCTATTCATGATAAGAATGCAGTAAAGTCATCACTGTCCGGCGGCCTAGCCATGCCCTGTATACAATCAAATCATTTCCGATTATCAAGCCAAGTTCACAGTGACCAGTTGAAGTCAAACTTTCGGACCTGAAGGTTGTGTACTGTCTTGTGAGTGTGTGTTAACAGATTTAAATTTAAATTTTACTGCATTCTTATCACAAATAGATGGTAGCTCCTCCATCTACGGCCCGCAATTTCCCACACTGAGATAAAGTTTAAAACCTATGAAAAATCAGATCTAAAGATCTGGCTAGTTTTGGAGCTAGTAGCAATGTTTCCAAAGTAGGTCTATCACAAATCGTAAACTCAATTTAATATTCCAGTCTGCAAAAGCTGCCTCGTCAAGCACTTAGAGGAGAACAACACCTGTCCAACATGCAACATCGTCATCCACCAGTCACACCCACTACAGTACATCAGCTTCGACCGCACCATGCAGGACATCGTCTACAAACTAGTTCCCGATCTAATGGATAGTAAGTTTTTTGCAATACCAACTCTAATCATAAGTGACAGATTTACATGTTTGTGATGTTGCTGTTTCTGGTTCCCACGACACAGGGTATCCTAGTGTGGGGCTAAAACAAAAAAAAAGTCTCATAGTGAAATATAGGTAAATAATGGCCGGTACAATAACTTTTACCTTAATCAAATCAAATCTCTTTTATTCTGTAGATATTTACAAATATACTTAGAACATGTTATGTATTTTTTACTGTGTAGTGCATAGTGTGGACAGCCTGTACAAAACACAAGACAGAGACTAAAAACACAGAACAGAATGAAAAAGGCAAAAGACAACTTGCCTGGTCTAAGACTAGCATGCATCTTCTTTCTTGATAATCACAGGCCATTCTTTTGCCAGACGATTGAGTGGGTGGACCATACATTTGTTCAAGTAAGTTGTTGGTCTCGACTTGGGCCAACCTGATCCACTGTATCAAACTCAAATTCTTTTATTCTGATAGATATAGATATTACAAATATAATTAGAATACACAAGTTTTTACCTCTTCTCTACGTTGGACCACTGTGAGAGAAGGAGGGCAAAGAAACTCACTCTTTTTTGGTCTCTTATTTAAACAGATCAGGGTTGGCTTAAAGATTAAGTACAGCATGCCTAGACAAAGTTATGACGATGAATAGAAATGAAAACTCAAAATGTATGCGATTTGACATTCGATTTGACATTTGATCATGCTAGCGTAGCGTAGAACTGTCAAATCGCATTACCTATCTTAGCGTTTCGTGCGAACGATAATAGCGTTTTACATCTTGTCTGGGGGGGGGGGGGGGGGGCTGAAAGCATTATTATCAATATGTAGGGATTAAAGTAATCTTAGCAGCGAGTTCTGGGGCCTTATGCTGCACTGGGAAACGCATTGCAGTTGGATCTCTCCCGCTTCTTAAACGCCCGAAATGGCGTCATTTGGTATTCCGGTAATACATCGCAAATGGATTGCCAGTGTTCGCAAGGCGTTTTTGAGGCATTCTCGCGGTGTTGCAAATTGCTAAGGGAACGCTTATTTTAGTAGCATTGCCCCCCTGTCCTGTATCGCGCACTACCAACAGAATGTGCTTCGCAGATGAAATAAAGCGCGAGCGCGACTTCTACCGCGCGCGCGGCCTGCCGTGCCCGAAGGACGCAGCGCTAGCCGGCGACAAGGCGGGCGGGCCCGACGAGCCCGACCAACCCGACCAAACAGACCACCACCGCAAGGACGAGCAGGTACGAGTGGGCGTCCAGTGTTGCCACTAAATCGATAGTTTAGTTTAGCTCGAAACGACACAATACTACTGCTGAACTATTAAACTATTTTATTATTTATGATCAGCAATACTATCGATAGAATAGATAGTATCGCAGTCCTGTAATAGTATTGTGTTGTTTTATCGATATTCGACTACTTATAGGCAACACTATTGGCGTCGTAATATTGGGTGTACGGTTCACAAATAACCGTACTAACCGCGGTCTCACGCGCATTCTACTTTATTGGTCGAACGTCAGCGATTCTATTTACTTACCGAGTTTAGGTTATCATTTAATTAGGCATTTTAGTCAGAATACAATCAACGCTCAAAGTAACCACAACTTACGGGAAATTAGTCGCCATAATCTCTCATGTACTTTGCAATATACTTCTGATTGGACTTCTCATCTTTTACTACATCTCTCGTCAACTACCACTACTACGGGGAACCATCTCAAGACACACTGCGGGGTGGCCCATACATTGGGTATAGGGGCCTCTACTAAGACGTTTCGCTTCGCTCACCCCCTTTTTATCCTTCACCTACCCTGACCACCCTCTGCGCCCATGTAACAATAGATAACCGGCCAAGTGCGAGTCGGACTCGCGCACGAAGGGTTCCGTACCATTATCTATAAAAACCGCAAAAAAAATATTGTATGGGAGCCCCCCTAAATATTAATTTAATTTTAATTTAATTATTTATTTTTAAGTAAATAATATACTCAATATATTGTGAACATTTTAAGCGTCTACCTGCTACCATTATCAATATCGACCAAAAATGAGCAAAAAAATCACGTTTGTTGTATGGGAGCCCCCCTTAATATTAAATTTCTTTTGATTTTTAGTATTTGTTGTTATAGCGGCAACAGAAATACATCATCTGAAAATTTCAACTGTCTAGCTACCACGGTTCATGAGATACAGCCTGGTGACAGACAGACGGACGGACGGACGGACAGACAGCGAAGTCTCAGTAATAGGGTCCCGTTTCGCACCCTTCGGGTACGGAACCCTAGGAAACATATTTTAGCCGTGACATTATTTTTTCAAAGTTTCTGTCCAACATGCGATCGGTGGCAACACCATAATAATAAGCAGTTTGTTTAAATGATTATAGGGCGCGTTAATGCCTACGCAAGCCGGGACGGTATGGCAACTGTTTACCAATGGACATTCAAACATAATATCGATATAGAAATGAGACATAAATTGCTTATGGTTTAAAATAATGCCGAAGCATCCCGCGGGATGAAAGCTTATCAATTTATGTCTTATTTCTATAGGGACACGTTTGAATGTCCATTGGTAAAAACTTAAAATCCCTTGCCATGCCGCACACTGGTACCAATATGAAAGAAACTGCGAATAGGGTCGAAAGTTGGAGGACTGCCCCCAAAATTTTTATGTAGATAGTTCATTTGATTTCAAACAACATTTTCAAATACCATTTTTTGATAAAATAACTCCTTTGCACTTAAAAAAAATACTGAAGTTTTTTTTGTATGGAGAAAAATTGTTTTTTGATGTACATTTTCACAAAACCAAAAGTGTAAAGATGAGACCCCATACATATTGTAGAGGACATGTACCTCGATGTTTTCTCCAAAGTAACTATGTGCGTATCGGTGCGTCCACGGGAGCCAGAGGCCCCTAAAGGTTGTAACTTTGACATAGCTATATTGTTTAAATTTATTGCATTTATCTCTCAAAATTAAAGTTAAATAGAGTAAAAAGACTTATTATAATATCACAAATGGTCAAAGGCCATCAAAGATTACGAAATCGGACTTAAGTTATTTTTTTTTAATTCCTAAGTAAAAAGCATTTGCTATGCCTACTTGTATACTAAACTTTAATGGAAGTACTTTTAGAATGCCCACACACCTATTTTACACTAATTCCGTATGCACAGCCAGTGGATGAAACCTGCTATAACTATGACTCATGCGTACCTCACAGAGTTCCACGAATACCCTGCGTAACAACAAGGGTACTGTTGTTGTTGCACAGAATAATTGTTCAATTGCACGTGGTATTTTTTAATTTAAGTATATGGATTTTACTGTAAACAGTAAACCTTCAATACAAATATTATCTGTTTTATTTTACTAAATTCATACATACTTACTTACGGAACATAGTCATTGTAGTGTATAGACATTTGTGTAACTCTGTCGTTTCGGGCAGCGCACGCACAGAGGGTCGCGCGGGGCGGCTAGGCCACTGGCTACCGACCGCCGCGGAGTAAAGACGTGTACGCTGGCTGCGAACCGATATCAGTGTGACAGTTCATTTATCAATATCAACTTGAGTCCTAGTGTACATTACATGTGGCGACGAGATAAACTGTGAGTATTTTAGTTTTTCTTACATTTAAAAAGAAAAAGAGACAAAACAGGTGGACAAAATACCGATATTTATCCTACTAGGTAACTATATTCATTGGAGGCTTTCACTTTGTAGCTGTAAATTCGTGCATGAGTTGCATGACAAACTACCAAGTTTTATCAAAGTGATTTTTATGAAGTTACCCACTTGAGTTCGAGCCTCAGTATTACAAAGAACTGATTTTCGTAAAATGAATCACAAAGCCTCACACGGTTAGTAAATAAACTTAGGTAGATACGTACTGAGGGTAGGTAGCTACTAGCCCGCCCGCGCCCGTCCGTCAATTCGCGATCAACCTAACCACATCGAAGTAGGTCAAGGCCTTTGAGAGACGGAGCGGGGGATTGTGTCATTTGTGGACAGTGGGTGTTTGTATGTAATAATTACTGTTTTAAATTGATTGATTTTTTCCACGGTATTATCTAGCTACTTACTCACTTGTCCGTGAGTTGCGTTGCGTCACAGATATTATAATACTATGTTGCGTGTATTATTTTGTTCACGTTTTAGGTTTCTACAGGTTTACATCAGAGAAGAGAAGTGACATATAGACATTTGTCAATCATACCTAACTACCTATTAATTCTTCGTCGATATCACTGGAAATATCGTACGATGAGCGAATTTAGCTGCTGGGCATTAAATTGCGACTTGGCATTAAATTGCGACCTGGCATTAAATTGCGACTGAGCATTCAATTGCGACCTGGCATTCAACTGCGACTTGGCATTAAATTACGACCTGGCATTCAATTGCGACTTGACATTAAATTGCGACTGAGCATTCAATTGCGACTTGGCATTAAATTGCGACCTGGCATTAAATTGCGACTGAGCATTAAATTGCGACCTGGCATTCAATTGCGACTTGGCATTAAATTGCGACCTGGCATTCAATTGCGACTTGACATTAAATTGCGACTGAGCATTAAATTGCGACTTGGCATTAAATTGCGACTGAGCATTTAATGGCAGCTGGATAATAAAAGCATTAAATTGGGATATTGATGAGTAATTACTAATTAGTATACAATTAGAATTAAATTGTGGACATATATCGGTATAGCATTAAATTGCGGAATACCGACAAAGCATTAAATTGCGGAGATTTATCGGTATAGCATTAAATTGCGGAATACCTACAAAGCATTAAATTGCGGAGATTTATCGGTATAGCATTAAATTGCGGAATACCAACATAGCATTAAATTGCGGAGATTTATTGGTATAGCATTAAATTGCGGAATACCAACATAGCATTAAATTGCGGAGATCTATCGGTATAGCATTAAATTGCGGAATACCAACATAGCATTAAATTGCGGAGATTTATCGGTATAGCATTAAATTGCGGAATACCAACATAGCATCAAATTGCGGAGATTTATCGGTATAGCATTAAATTGCGGAATACCAACATAGCATTAAATTGCGGAGATTTATCGGTATAGCATTAAATTGCGGATATACCGACATAGCATTAAATTGCGATGTTTTCATGGTTTAAAATTTATTTTTAACACACACGGGCATTAAACTGCGGGCGTAAATACCTACAAAGCCTACTATTATTACAGTATAGGTACATGATTACTAGCATTAGATTGCGATAGCGTGTCAAAATCTGTAAATATGCAACATAGGTACTTACTTTGTCAACAAGCAGCCCTAATGCAACAATACACCTTAGAGAAGTTCTAATGTAAAGGGGAGGTGGGCTCAATCTCTGTTCGTTGGGAAAGATGGAAAAGAAGTCTAAATATTTACCTCGAGGCGGCAGGCATAGACACCGAGGCAAAGAAAAGAGCTAGTCTTTTACATTTCTGCGGTCCCGAATTACAAGAAGTCTTCCAAAACATCCCGGGAGCCAATGCAACTGAAGGCGGACTTTTCAACATCGCGATCGAAAAATTAGACAACAAACAACAAAAATTACTTGGTATTGTTTGTCGATCAATTCACACACTATTGCGTGACTTACTTGATAACTTATAAATGATGTGTTCGCTTATTTCAAAGACTTTGTTGCAAAGTGTGAAGCTAAATTCAATTCAAAATTAGAAAATCTATACTGTGCTAGGATAACGGTGGCGAGTATATCCACCGAGATGAAAGAATATTGCGTGCAAAAAGGTATATCGTATCATTTAACGGTTCCACGAACGCCTCAACTCAATGGTGTTTCAGAGCGTATGGTAAGAACGATAACTGAGAAAGCCTGTGCTATAATTCATGGGGCAAAGTTAGATAAAGTAATTTGGGGCGAAGCAGTTCTAACTGCAGTGCATTTAATAAATCTAACACCTACAAGGGCATTGAAACAATCTCAGACACCATATGAGTTATGGCATGGTAAAAAGCCGGTTCTAAAATACATACGGGGTTTTTGGTGCTACAGTCTATATCCATAATAAAACCAATAAGGCAAAGTTTGACGACAAATCGTGGATAGGAATACTGGTGGGCTATGAACCAAACGGATATAAAGTTTGGAGTGTAGAATGCGAATGGTTTGTGACTGTGAGAGATGTTATAATGGATGAGACAAAGTTTCTGGAATCCAGGCCTAAGCCTGAAGAGAATGTTCAAAACTCTTATGACAAATCAAATACAATCAAAACTTTATTGCACCATAATGTAATAATCATGATGGTCTATCTAAATCAGTGTCAAAGTCTCAATATAGCAAGGTGCAGATGTCTCTGTTGCAGTCTCTGATGCAGATCAGGTGAAATCTGACCACAGTCCCAACAAAATTCGTAAATTATGTAGTGATAGTACAGACCCAAAAACGCAAAACAATGACATACTATTAAAATCACAGATGAGAGTAAAAGTAATGAATTGAGGAGGAGCGATAGAATCAGGGGTCGACCAGGTGTATGTTGTTATGATGAAACTGCTGATGAATATTTACAGTGTACTCAATCATTGATTTGTAAAGTACCTAGTTCATTTGAAGAGATAAAAACTAGAGATGATAGAATTCATTGGGATAGTGCAATAAAAGATGAATTAAACTCACTTATGGAAAATAATACTTGGTCAATTGTGAATAGAATACCCAACAGAAATGTCGTTGATTGTTAATGGATTTTCACTATCAAACATGACGAATATGGAAAACCTTTAAGATATGATGCTCGATTTGTAGCTAGAGGCTTTAGTCAAGAATATCTCGTAGACTACAATGAAACATTTGCGCCTGTAGCTAGAATTGCTAGTTTAGATTGATAATTAGTTTTGCAAATCAAAATAACTTACTGGTTCATCATTTAGATGTTAAAACTGCCTTTTTAAATGGTAAGTTAAAAGAAGAAATCTGCATGGAAATTCCTGAAGGGGTAAGCTATACAGGCAACAAAGTATGCAAGCTAAATAGAGCGCTGTACGGGTTGAAGCAGGCTGCAAGATGTTGGTTTGAAGTCTTTGAGCAATCCCTAAAATAGAAAGGTTTTCAAAATTCGAATGTTGATAGGTGAATATATGTATTAGATAAAGGTGAAATTCATAAAAATATATACATAGTACTAAACGTCGATGATTTAGTCGTTGCGTGTGCGGATGTCCAAACAATGAATAATTTTAAAATGTATCTAATGAGCAAATTTCAAATTACTGAAATGAATGAGATAAAAATATTTCTAGGTATAAGAATGACTAGAGAAAATGGTACACTAACATTAGATCAAAGTTCGTACATAAAATCAATACTGTGTTAATATAATATGCAGGACTGCAATCCAGCAAGTACTCCTCTAGAAAGTAAACCTAATTAGGAGGTTCTGAATTCAGACGTTAAAATATGATGCGCCCTGTAAAAACCTTATAGGCTGTTTGATGTATGTTATGCTATGTACTCGACCAGATCTTAGTGTGAATGTGAATATATTGAGCAGATACACAAATAAGAATAATAAGGAGTTGTGGCAATGTCTGAAAAGAATACCTGAAGGGCACAATTGATTTAAAATTAGTGTATAAAAGAGGTAATTTTGAGAATGTACTGTGTGGGTATGCAGATTCCGATTGTGGTGGAGATACGTAGTTCTCAAGCTGGTAGGATACAGTCGTATAGCCTTCCAAGTACGTAAACTCCCGCCAATATAAGGAATTCAGTTAAACTACTCAACCGTCGTTTCTCTAAATCTTAACTCTGCTAATTGGCTCATCATAACCAATAGGTATGGTGTCCTAAGTGCGACAAAGATGCTGAAAACAAGCTGAGTATAAACTATGACCCGAAACACATACCGTCGAAGCAAACAAAGGAGGGGGGACGTAAGTCTTCGGAATGATGAAACTGGTCAGCGAATCAGACGGAACGTCGTACACTTAAAGCGAGTAGAAGGAGAATGGAAGGTGCTAGATGATGAGAATAATGCTAAGGAAGCTCAAACTGATGTAGATCAATCGCAACTCGAGTGACTAAAATGATGGACAAAAAATGACAAAATTATTGATAAGTAGTGATTAAACATAATTTAATTAAAGACTTGCTGATAGTAGTTGATGTACTTATGGAAGAAAAATGTTTATTAAAGTGATGATTATGAATGTTTTTAATTCGTATGATGACTTGATCAAAAGTTCCTTGACAGTATATTTATTAGATATTCATATTTATAAAATAAAACAACAACAAGAGAGGGATGTAGTGTATAGACATTTGTGTAACTCTGTCGTTTCGGGCAGCGCACGCACAGAGGGTCGCGCGGGGCGGCTAGGCCACTGGCTACCGACCGCCGCGGAGTAAAGACGTGTACGCTGGCTGCGAACCGATATCAGTGTGACAGTTCATTTATCAATATCAACTTGAGTCCTAGTGTACATTACAGTCATAATTCAAAGTAATTGATTTAAAAAAATACCACGTGTAATTGAACAATTATTCTGCGCAACAACAACAGTACCCTTGTTGTTACGCAGGGTATTCGTGGAACTATGTGAGGTACGCATGAGTCATAGTTATAGCAGGTTTCATCCACTGACTGTGCATACGGAATTAGTGTAAAATAGGTGTGTGGGCATTCTAAAAATACTTCCATTAAAGTTTAGTATACAAGTAGGCATAGCAAATGCCTTTTACTTAGGAATTAAAGAAAAATAACTTAAGTCCGATTTCGTAATCTTTGATGGCCTTTGACCATTTGTAATATTATAATAAGTCTTTTTACTCTATTTAACTTTAATTTTGAGAGATAAATGCAATAAATTTAAACAATATAGCTATGTCAAAGTTACAACCTTTAGGGGCCTCTGGCTCCCGTGGACGCACCGATACGCACATAGTTACTTTGGAGAAAACATCGAGGTACATGTCCTCTACAATATGTATGGGGTCTCATCTTTACACTTTTGGTTTTGTGAAAATGTACATCAAAAAACAATTTTTCTCCATACAAAAAAAACTTCAGTATTTTTTTTAAGTGCAAAGGAGTTATTTTATCAAAAAATGGTATTTGAAAATGTTGTTTGAAATCAAATAAACTATCTATATAAAAATTTTGGGGGCAGTCCTCCAACTTTCGACCCTATTCTCAGTTTCTTTCATATTGGTACCAGTGTGTGCCGTCCCAGTGCGCGTAGGCTATTAGGCAGCCCCATCCATTGATGGGTAGCCTAGTATGGTTTCACAGGAAAGTTGGTGGCTCTGCAGTTTGATCATAAATTGTTATCATTATCACAAACATGACGGGAGGGGGTGCCCAGTGCTGAGCCCAATTGGGTTTTGTACAACTAATGTATTAGAATGCATATCATATTTATGTAATAGTATGTTCAGTTTATTGTTGTACACACAGGTCTCTCATCAGAACTTGGTTTGCTGGAAGAGATCTCTTTTAGAGATAAGCTCGCCTTTGTACACTATTTTTATTTACTTTTGTACTATAATTGTGTGCAATAAAGAAATGATGAAATATTTATATGTCGTCTCGTTGTATCCAGGTGAACGTGTGTCTCGAGTGCATCTCTACGTCCTTGCGCACACTCAAGCGCAGCTTCATCCGCTGCTCGGCGCAGGCCACCATCACGCACCTCAAGAAGTTCGTCGCCAAGAAGGTGCTCAGCGGGATCGACAAGTATCGGGAGGTGAGCGGGGGAACGACAACACCCGTAGACAAGATGCAATTCGCCTATAGTGAGATTTTTTTAACATGGCAATAACGGACATTGACCCGCTTTAAAAATGTATGCGATTTGACGTCTGCCGCCACCGGCGCCGCTGCGGCAGTGGCGGCAAACGTCAAATCGCATACATTTTCGCTCGCGGGGCAATGACTGCTATTGCCATGTTAAAAAATCCCACTTTAGTCTTCCAGCGTTTACAGGGGGCGCTAGTTTTACAGTCTTCCCAACGATCTTTGGCGCGTGAGTGATGTTTACAGGGGCGCGCCACTTCTATGCAACTTAACGCAACGAACCTGTCATCTACACAGGCCTTTCATCACAGAATAACTAACAGTACTACATACAGAAGGTTCACTCCCGAACAAAAGCCAAGTTTCGGTACAAAAAAATATGCTCGAATGCAAAACTGAATCATAGTCGTAAAGCTGTTTCAGAGGCCCTAATAAAGCAGCTGTTTTTGGTTCCCACAACACAGGTTATTCTAGTGTGGGGCCAGAAGCAATGAATGTGCCTGTATGTAAATGTTTGTCTGTTTGTCTTGATAACTTCTGACAGTCCGGTTGGCCGCTAGCCTGACACTCCTCCACCAAACCGCACTGACTGAGTGAGCCTGGTGGAGTATGGCTCAATCTTACTTGTATCCGGGTTAAGGCCTGTGCCCCTCGGTGGGGACATTAATGGGCTACATTTACTCTACTCGTCCCCAGATCGAGATCCTGTGCAACGACGAGCTCCTCGGCAAAGACCACACGCTCAAGTTTGTCTACGTGACCCGCTGGCGGTTCCGCGACCCGCCGCTGCGGCTGCAGTACCGGCCCAAAGTGGACCTGTGATGACCCGCGCGTGACCCGCGACCCGCCGCTGCGGCTGCAGTACCGGCCCAAAGTGGACCTGTGATGACCCGCGCGTGACCCGCGGCCCGCCGCTGCGGCTGCAGTACCGGCCTAGAGTGGACCTGTGATGACCCGCCGTAGTGATGCACTCACGAAGACCCGGTTGTGGCTAAAAGCTTCTGTTGGAACCATTGACCTCGTCCAGATTTGGGTTTGCGCGGCGGCGGCGGCGGGTGCGCAATATCCAACATAATGAAGCCGCTGCTTGCGTCCTAGTGAAGTGACTGAGGCGGGTGTGGTTAAAGTGCGGCCGCGCCGCGCCCGCCGCCCGCCGCCCGCCGGACCCAGTCACCGCGCATTCAATCTGGACGAGGCCTATAGCAGGATGAGAACACGTTGGGACTTGAGCTTGAGTGGAGAGCATTTTCTTCAAGAAAGTATCGCAGAGCTAAGTTGATCACTCGTATTTCTGACTGTTTTTAATATTTTTAAATTATCTTAGGCTCACTTAGGTCATTCCAGTAACCTAGATAATGAAATATCTAGGAATTATGACGTTTATACATAGTATGATATCATAATTTCTGAGTAACTTATTTCATTAACTCTACGTTAACGGAATGACGCAAGTCAAGTAACTCGAGTCCCATAAGTGTCCCTGTTGTACAGACTTTTGTGAGATGTTCAACCAATAGGTAGACATAGTAGAATTCACGAATGAATATATTTGATACGATATGTAGCTAATTAATACTTTGTAAATAAAAAAAAAACTAAAACTAAGTTTCCTATATGTCAATAACATATTTATTTTGTTTATAACATTTGACGCCGCCGCTCAACTGAGGTGTTAATTTCACAAATTAACTATTTTATTTTTTATTACGTTGCGTTAATTCTAAGAGAGATATTATAGATATATCTGTGGAATTCTACGTATTTAGTTTATAATTTAGTTGATTATTTGTTGGTTTCGTTTTAATATTTTTTTGTTACCTACTTCAGTAACAGTTCAAGTAGCTAATTGTTTAGTTTATTTGTGTAAAATATGAACTTGTAGATGTTAATATTTAAAGGAATATTATTTTAATGTCTATCTCAATTTAGTTAAGCATTAGATTTGAAGTTAGGTCAATCATACACGAAAAGTATTAATTTTAATTTAGTACCGTACAACCAAACTGTTATGTTAGTAGGCAAAACAAAATATTTGATATTTTGGTGTCGTGCATTTATTTTATTTATGCCTAAACCATTAATTTAGAACAAAGTTTAATAAATAATTCTTAATTTAGTCCTGAAAAGCCTGAATGTCATCATAATTGAAAAGAAACTATTGTGAGATATGAAATAAATAAATTGTTTTTTAAAAATACTCTGGGATTTTTATTCATTTGATTCATGTTAGTAGCAATGTAGTTTGTATGTGAAAAGTTATAAGAGAATTAATCTTAACTTTGAATTAAGAAAATGCATACGCTGCCTTTGTGGTCTAAGATCCGAAGAGAGCTCGACCTTCACCCATCTGTTACTGCGATTAAACTTGTTTTTTATCAAATTTTGTATGCTAGTAAATATTTTGTCAGTGGCTTGCCTAGCAAAATCCTGACAAGGCTATGATTAATTAATTAACGGTCAAGTGCGAGTAAGACTGGCGCACTAAGAGTTCCGATCACACTTGCAGATTTCTACCTCGTAACTGGTGCAATTAAGTAACTACATGAAAATACAAGTATGATGTTATCAATTTAAACCAAATTAGGGCATAAGAAGGTTGTTTTTTACAGCTTTAAAGGACCATAGACTAGAATAATTGGAATAAATTTCAGCTTGATACGTCCACGCGTTCATGATTTAAAAAGTCTTTTATTTTTAAATGGTAAATTAATCATAGCCTTGCCAGGATTTTGCTAGGCAACCCACTCGCAATACATATATTTTCTAGCATAAAAAGAATGAGGGCAATTGCCCATACTAACGATTATCTCGAGCGTATTTGTAACGTCTTTTCACAAGAATAGTCATATTTGATAGATTTTTTGTTCATGAGGTCGGTAATGTAAGATTTTTTGTTGTTTTTATCGCCAATATTGTAAAATTTATAAATATTTATTTATTTTGAGGTTATGTTTACTTTCCTTATTTATGTTATGCCCCTAAACTCACATAAATTTATACAATTTATACTCTCTTTGCTAAACTCAGACAGCCATGTGACATGTGGCAACCTATTACAAGTTCTCGTACCGACTTAGTACCAAAAAAATGTGACAGAGGCGCTATTTTCTTTGGCCAGAAATCAGTAAGAAGTTTAGTACGGGAAGGCGCAACCTTCGCCTGAAAGTAGTCATTAGAATTTCATTTATTACAATTTAATTTATGTGAATTGCAATTTCTTTCTTAGTAGTATGAAAAATAATATTGAAATAAATGTTTTTCTTTGATATAGGTGTTCATAGACGCGTTAGAAGGATGAGATATGATTCTTTGATAAAAACCAAGTTTCATCGCAGTAGCAGATGGGTGAAGGTCGAGCTCTTTTCGGATCTTAGGTTTGATCTTATAGGCTTGTTGGCTTCGATCTGGGTTTATAAGTTGTGTAGGATTTATAAAAATTACATAAGTCATAAGTAAAAGTAATCTCTTTATTCTGAAAGCTATAAACTAAAACATAAACACAGATGAACATCATTAAAATTACTAAAATAATTACTTAACACGAGGGTGTACCCGATATTTTAATAAAATGGTAACTTAATCTAGGTAGGTAATAAAATTGTCAATAGACTTGCAAATAGTAATACAAATTAAAATTATTGAATACAAATTATTATAATAGTTATGAACAGTTTCAATTGTTCTCGATAAACCCAATGGAACTGATAAATAATAAATTTTGTATGTAAAATGTCACATCTGTTCAATAAGGCTTATCGAGAACAATTGAAACAGAGCCTTAATGATTAAAATTTAACTTACAGCTCACATTTTAGACTAGTTTTAATAAAATCACGCTCCATAAAAACGTATCAAAAATCCAAAACCTAAATCAACATGGCTGATCAAGTCTCCTCGCACGGCATCTTACCATTATCATCCACCAATCGATTGAACGTCGGTTGCAATTTGTTCGTCACTCGATTCTCCGTCACTGTGACCCTATACATCTCCGGCGGTGGCAAGGGACCGTTCGGTTTCACATGATCCCGCTTAAAGTGCCTGGCCACATGGCTTGTCTGCGTGAATTTCTTTTGACATATCTTACACTGGTATCTCTTCTCGCCCGTGTGCACCACTCTGTGCTGCTTGAGCGCCGAGGACGTGTAGAACGTTTTGCCGCACTCGCATGGGTAGTCGCGCTGTCCTTTGTGACGCTTCACGTGGACGTTGTAGGAGCTGCGGGCGACGAACCCGCGTTGGCATTCCTTGCACTTGTATCTGCGGGAGAGATCGATGGAGAACTTAAGCGGGCTACACACGACATGATATCGGTCGCGATAGAGCTAGGGTGTAAAAAGGTGATAAACTGGACCCGCCTGCTGTGCGCGCTTGGAGTGGTGTACTCGCACACAGCACGCGGCTCCAGTTTATCACCTTTTACACCCTACATCGCCACCGATATCATGCATGACGTGTATGTGTTGCCCGCTTTAGTCGTCGGTAAGTATTTTGTGGCACAGTGTACATCTACGTTACCAGCGACAGGGAGGCAATAAACATTTACATACAGGCACATACATCTTCTGGCCCCACACTAGGATACCATGTGTCGTGGGAACCAGAAACAGCGACATCACAAACATGTAAACATCCAAGACCTGGGGGTTTTTTCCCAGCCGGGATTCGAACCCGGGACCTCTCGCATGGTAGATAGATGCGCAATCGCTGCGCCACAGAGATCGTCAATGGAGTTAGAAAAACGATTTCTATTATAAGGACGGCGGCATCTGCTTCTGTGTCTAAGCCTGTGATAGATGGTAGCAAGTGGAGCTCTTAAACTATGGCTCCCGTCCCTGTTCTGGGAAAAAGGCGGTCTTAAAATTATCCCTATTAGAAATACCATGCTCTATTGGGAGTTAGAAGTTGGCTGGGTTCAAAGTGTATCATGTCAAAATCGGTCCAATTTCCATTGTCAAAGTCATTGGTTTTTGTCAGAGACGACCGGAGGCCGCCAGTACCTATCGTCATTGCCCTGGCCGGCCTCGTTTGTTGCCCGCGACTTTTTACGGCTATTCCGTACAGTAAGGGGCCTTTGTTTTGGCACGTCGGGTCTCGTCTCGCTCTCTCTCTCTCGCTAAGTCAAACGCCGAGTATCCTACTCGTGGCACCTCGGCACAGATGCGATAATAGTAGCACATACATGACGCCCACTCTCTCCCCCGCGCTGATTCAGTTACCGCACCCCACCCCTGGCCCCAAGGAGCACTTATCCAGGAGGCGCATAGATACATTTTCGTTTGAAACCCAACTCACCAATTTACGGGCGGCGGGGGACGAGGTAAGAGAGCTGTGATTGGTCAGCCGCTGCGAACCTGTCTGGCGGCCCGTCATCGTACATAGGTTGCGTATGCGAACGTTTGTTGAATACAACAAACGTTTGGCGAGCCGCATTCCCCCGCAGGCGCAGTCAATTGTACATATATTCCATTCCGCTTCGTCGCGCCGCACGGTACACACGCGTCTCGAGTTCACCTCTCGCTCCCACCCGACCGATACCAACTCGCCCGGCGTACGACGTAGCGCGTCTAACCTAACCTAAAAATGAATACCTGTCCCACTTGTAACATCAACTTTACCGATGGAGCACAGTGCTCCAAGTGCAAACAAGTATACTGTTTTAATTGTGCCCAAATAACAGAAGCTAACTACCGTAAACTCGGCGCGAGCAGGTTGGCCACGTTGCTCTGCAAGCCTTGCAAGACCTTTGACCCCAACCGTACAAATGTCTCCGCCGGAACACTTGTGGACTCATCATCTCCCTCGGCGTCACCAAACACCGTCTCCAGCCACGTTACCCAAGCTGTTGTAACCCCTGTAATAGAATCAACACTACAAGAACTACGGCAGGGTATTCTCATGATTAACCAAACCCTGCAATCTCTTCCGCACCTGGTATCATCGGTAGCTGAAATTAAGACCAACATGCAAACTTTCGAAAGAAGCCTGGCTGCTACTGCGACTGAAGTGTCAAACTTACACGAAAAAACCGAAGTTATTGGAGAACGGCTTACCCACCTTGAGAATCGCCCGGAGACATGTAAACAAGACCACCATCAGCTTCAAGAGAAAATAGCCCTACTATCTACTGAAAAACATGATAAGGAACAGTGGAACCGACTCAATAACATCGAAATCAAGGGTATCCCAATGTCTGACTCAGAGAATCTACTGGATATCATTGTCACAATCAGCAAGACGATTTCTCGGCCCATTCAACGCGAACAGATCAACTTTATAACTAGAACACGGTCCTACACAAACTGCAAGCCCATTATAGCATGCTTCCTGAATCGCTACATCAAAGATGACTTTTTAGCTGCAGCAAAGAAATTCAAAAACCTGACTGCATCACAACTCGGCTTCGCGTGTGATTCAAAAGTCCATATAAATGAACATCTGACGCCCGAAAACAAGAAACTCTTAACAAAAACTAAAGAAGCAACAAAATTACACGGCTGGAAATTCGTCTGGACAAAGAACGGTAGGATCCAAGCAAGAAAGAATGAAACCTCCAAGATACAAATCATCAACTCTGACGACGACATTCAGAAAATAATGAAGTGACAACCAGTGTATATGTGCATTATTCTTGTCATTGTGTTACTATCACCTCAGTTATTGTTATTATGCCCAACGGATCTGCCACTGCTGTACTCATTTGCAAGTAAACAAACCATAGATATAGATACTTACTATTATCACGCCAACTGGCTATCACATCCATTATTGCTATTACTGCTGCATCCACTATTACTGCTTCGTCACCAGCCTGTCAACGACGATACCTATACTCATTTAACCTTGCTGCCTTTCATGCCCAATAATCCAACCACAGTTTACTGCAAACGTACATTTGCCAACTCATTCTCATTACGCATCGCCTATCCCATCTATCTACTCATAACTGCTTCGTTATCAATACTGGCCGCCACCGCCGCCGCCTTATCCCGCTATTTTGCTAAACAATTTATACCTGCTAAACGCCCAACAGTCACTCATAATAATCACCTATCACAAACAGCTGATACTATAAATACTTCCCACGACTTACACCTTACATGTTTAAATACTCACAAACATAAAAGCCTATCTACACTATGCCATACCCATATTATTTACAACCAGACGCAAACTGCTAGTATTACTCTTATTACTACCTATTATAAGACGACCATTCCTACACTACTATTAAGTAAACAACTCGGCTACACACTATCTAATCACGTCATCGTCACAAAGCCTGCTCAATACAAATGCGATCCTCTAACAGAAAACTACCTTTGCAGATTACTAACCATAGTCATACTCACAGTATACCTATCTAGCATACTTAGGTACCCTTCAGTGGTACCGTTATGTTGGACATAACATAAATGCTTAACATTTATTACCAAAATGTTAGAGGATTGCGTACTAAAACTACAAACTTTAGACGTAACATAGACTTATTTTCTAATTATCACGTGATTGTGTTAACCGAGACATGGCTACTTGATAGTGTGAATAGCGCAGAATTATTCAGTAGTGACTACTCGGTGTTTAGAAGGGATCGCAATTATGAAGCCACAGAACAGAGCATGGGTGGCGGTGTTCTTATCGCTGTCCGGTCTGAACTCCAAGTCGTCGAACGAAAAGACTGGTGCTCAAGCGCGGAAGATCTATGGGTGAGTATCACATTCAAGTCCGACTTAAGTAATAAGACTAGGGTTCACTTATGCTGTCTATACCTGTGCAAAGAAAACCTAGGCCTATCATTTGGCGATCAGCTATCCAACCACGCAACTCAAGTCACTCACGTGTCATGCGAAAACCCCGATGATAAAATTCTCTTATTAGGCGATTTTAACATGAGCAACATCACCTGGACGCCCCATACTGACAACTATCACTTAACCCCTATTCACTCCGGAACCGACGATCATCTTGAACTCATCGATCTAATGACGATGTGCGACCTAAAACAATTTAATGCCATCTCAAATCACGAAAATAAAATCCTAGATCTTGTTCTTGCTAATGACACCGTGGATGTAACCATATGTCTCGAGCCGTTGAGTAAAGTAGACGATTATCATCCTCCACTTCTGATCAAACCTCACTTTATCAAGTTCGAAACTCTCAGACCGAAAAGTCGACAGAAATATCTTTACAATCACGGTGACTACGATTCATTATGCTCAGAATTAGATGAACTGGACTGGCAGGTTACTCTTTCTTCAGGCTCAGTCGATGATGCCGTACTCCTTTTCAACAGTACACTGATAAAGCTAAGGAATAAATATATCCCTCACAAACAAATAACGAAAGGCAAATACCCGCCTTGGTACACACCAGCCCTGAAAAAAAATCTGAAAGAAAAATACAAATTTCACAAAAAATACAAGACATACGGAAACCTAGCAGACCAAAACACTTTCGCACTACTTAGAGACCGTTGTAAAAGAATCGAATCAGAATGCTACATTAACTACATGAGAGCTGTTGAAGATTCAATAAAAAATAACCCACGAGTCTTCTGGGCCTACATTAAGAATAAGAAACTGACCAATGCATACCCACGTTCTATGACACATGGTGTCCACACTTACGACACCGGAGAGGGGATATGTGGCGCTTTTGCTGATTTCTTCGCATCTACCTACCTAGAAAAAACCTCTAGTAGCGCATGTCCCCACGCTAATCTCTACGACATAGGCTCATCCACATCAGCATCGGACGTACACACAATTGAAGTCCTCGAACGTGACGTTTACAAGCTAGCCAAAACATTAGATATCAATAAAAGGTCCTGGGCCGGATGACATTCACCCAATATTAATTAGGAGATGCGCGAATAGTATATCACGACCACTCTGCTTACTTTTTAAAAGATCCTTACAAGAAGGTATTGTACCTATCGTCTGGAAATCCGCATTGATAACACCAATACATAAAAAGGACTCTAAAAATAAAGTAGAACACTACCGCCCGATCTCAAAGCTTTGTGTTTTTGCAAAATTACTCGAAAAAATAGTTTACAAGCAAACCTATAATGCGCTCAAACACACTTTCAGTCCTCAACAACATGGTTTCATGCAAGGGCGATCGACTACAACCAACGAAGTACTCTTCGTGGAGGATATACTTGAAGGTATGGAGGGGGGAGGACAGGTGGATGCGATCTACACAGATTACTCCAAAGCATTTGACCGCATTGATCATAGCATCCTTCTGTCCAAACTTCTCTCTGCTGGGATTCGTGGTGATCTGCTAAGATGGTTTTCGTCGTACGTTGATAACCGTAGCCAAGCGGTAGTACTCAACGGATATACTTCTGCGGCCATCACGATCCCTTCGGGTGCTCCCCAAGGCTCCATATTAGCCCCCCTTTTATTCACAATCTTTATTAACGACATCGACCGCTGCTTCCAAAACTCAAAATGTCTTCTCTTTGCAGATGACATGAAAATATACAGGGTTATCAACTCACTAAATGATACTCAACTTCTACAACATGACCTTAGGTCCCTCGAACATTTCTGCTCACTCAACAAGCTCGATCTCAACGTGGACAAATGCTGCGTAATTAGTTTCACACGAAAACTAAGTCCAACCATTTCACAATATATTATTAACTCACAAATACTCAACCGTGTGACACAAGTCAGGGATCTAGGAGTCACACTGGACAGCAAAATGATCTTTGACGCACATATTAATAAAATTGTCAAAAAAGCCTCACAATCACTGGGTTTTGTATTGAGAACTTCCAAAGATTTCAGATCTGTGAAAACACTCAAAATATTGTATTGTACACTGGTAAGAAGTCAACTTGAATATTGCTCGCAGGTCTGGAATCCAAGGTACGACGTATACAAAAACCAGATTGAGCGTATACAGAAAAAGTTCCTGAGGTGCTTATATTATAGATTCAATTTAACATCAACCAACTATGAGGAAAGTTGTAGAAAACAACATCTTCTACCACTCACTCTGCGTAGAGATTCAGCTGACCTGACCTTCCTATCTGCCATAGCACAGGGTATCATAGACGCTCCTGATCTACTAAGCAAACTGCAGATTGTCGTCCCGGCCACTAGATCCAGGAGAAGAATTAACCTCAAACTGAATATCCCAAACACTAGAACTAACTACAGGCAAAACGCATACATGCTCAGAGTAGGCAAATTATACAACGATAACTATGCAGAAAACTGTGATATTTACCATGATAAGGCATCTACTTTCCGTAACCTTATTAACAAACAATTCTTCGGCGAAAGGCATAACTCGAAACAGTAATATTGAATTAAACATGGCTGCTTTGTCTAGTACGTTTTATATTGTATTTTTATTCTTTTAATGTAACTAAAGTAATATTTAAAACAGTGTGCACCCTAGTTAACAAGTATTCATTTGTATAACTATAGGCGAAAACTTGTAATTGGCTTAGACATAAGCACTCTCCTTTTATTCAAATATTAATCATAAGCTGTAAGTTTTCCGAATAAGAAAAATAAATAAAATAAATAAATAAATATATTATAGTCTCTGCCTGGCGCCGAAGTACGAACCAGAGGGTCTTTGTAAAGGCGCTGAACTCACACATTCACAAACGAAGGAGTTTACGCACACATTTGCACGTGTACAAACGTCATTTGGCTACGTAGTAGTTACCGGTGATTATTTTACGAGCGTTCTGTGGAGTGTCCGAGGTGAGCCTCGGGTTCCGTCCCGACGTGCCTAAACAAGGCCCCGTACATCCACACAGCTGCGATTTTATTTTGGTCCGTTGGACGAGCTAGTCACGATGGTCGTCCAACAATGAAATAGTCGTGTCGTCAGTGGGAGCGCGCGCTAACACGCCCTTTGTTGTGTCATCCACATACCTGATCTCCTGCTTGTGTATCCGCACGTGGATGGACAGGTTGCCGGAGGTGGCGAAGGTCTTGGTGCACAGCGGACAGTTGTACGGCTTCTCTCCGTTGTGCACGCGCATGTGCACGATCAGGTCCGCGCGGATCGGGAACCCTGACGGGAATTTACACGGTTGATTGAGCTTTTGTTCCTTTCAAGCTCTTCATAATTTGCTTGATTGATTTAGCTGTGATCAAGGTTGATACAAATCAAGAAAAAAACAGTCTTTGATGATTTTTAGGGTTCCGTACCCGAAGGGTGCCCAACGGGACCCTATTACTGAGACTTCGCTATCCGTCCTTCCGTCCGTCCGTCCGTCCGTCCGTCCGTCCGTCCGTCCGTCCGTCTGTCTGTCTGTCTGTCTGTCTGTCCGTCCGTCCGTCTGTCTGTCTGTCTGTCTGTCTGTCTTGACAGTTGAAATTTTCACAAATGATATATTTCTGTTGCCGCTACAACAACAAATGCTAAAATACAGAATAAAATAAATATTTAAGGGGGCTCCCATACAACAAAAGTGTTTTTTTTTGCAAATTTTTGTAGATATTAGTACGGAGCCCTTCGTGCGCATGATCGACACGCTCTTGGCCGGTTATCCGTTCGCCCGTCATTCACCGGACTATATGCCACGAACCATAATAGGAAGAGAGTTGTAATCATACAGTTAATTAAATATAATTAGATATGTTCAGAATTGTTTCGCTTCGACCTAAGTTTACGGGTCATTTAAGCTACTAGAGGATCCCCTAAAGTTAAGGGGTCTTTCCCCGAAATAATCGCTAAATAGCTAAGAAAAAGAGCTAAGTGTTCCTTGACTATTGGAGAAATCGGACATAACGCGGGCGTCTTTTTAGAGATAAGCTTGCCTTTGTAAATAACTTCTCTGTAGTTTCTGTGTTTTGTCTTTTATGAGCAATAAATATACACGAAACACCATCATCATATTATTCAGCCGACATCAACCCGCTGCTGGGCAAAGGCCTCTTCATTTTTTTTTATATTTATTTATTTATTTATTTTGATTTGTTGATGTTTCACAGCATGAATTAAAACAATAAAAATAACAATAATATAAACATAGTGCCAGTTACGAAACACATCCATTAGAAATTTTGAATGGGTATTTAGACATTAAAAAACATTGAATATCGAATTTACCTAATTAGAATTACATACAATGCAGAACAGAAAAAAAATACAAAGAAAAATAAAAATAAAAAGGCAGTGTCTGTGTGTACATGGGGGTGTATGTGTGTGTGAGTTTATGTACGTGGGTGTATGCGTGTGTGAGTTCCTTTAAATTGAGCAGACCTTGCTGCTTGACAATAGATTTATTTTTTATTTTGCGATATAAACTGAGTACGGTTTAGGTGAAAGACATCGACCTTTTAGCGCCTACCCGCACGCCCCTGCGCCAACCATATCCGTATTTTACATAATGTCTTTATTGCACACAAACAACAGGCTTGTGGCCAAGGTAATCCAATAAATCTTGGAACAAGTCTTAAGTTGAAGCATTATGTACAAAATGGCTTGACATTCTCAGAATTGTATATTTCCAGCAGATATATTTTATAAAGTCAATTTTGTGCAAAAGAAGCACCATTTGATGGCACTTTTACATGACGTCATTCTGTTGTTATTTCATAGAACTCAGGAACAAAAGTTCAGTTTTGACAGTTTTTGACTTGACAGGCCACAAGCCTATTACACAGTTGCGCAAGGCTTAGCGGGACGCAAAAGGGCGGTTTTGGCTTGACGGCGCCGAGACACACTGCCCCGGCTGCAATCAAACCAAAGTTTTTCGCTCTCGCTAGTTTTTGCCAAGCGATTTTGTACACGGCCATAAAAATACATAGAAAAAAAAAGTTTATACTCACCCTTCCCGCAGTCAGAGCAGAGGAAACTCTTGTCCCCCTGATGTCGCTTCATGTGCACCGCGAGCTGGCCCGACTGCACGAACCTTTTGTGACACACCTCGCAGCCGAACGAGCGCTCGCCTGGAGGGCAACGAACGGGCTCATTATTCAGATACAACAAACACTGCACTCTGTTACAGATACAGTCGGATGAGAGGACGCTCTTGTCGCCTGATGTCGCTTCATGTGCACCGCGAGCTGGCCCGACTGCACGAACCTTTTGTGACACACCTCGCAGCAGAACGAGCGCTCGCCTGGAGGGCAACGAACGGGCTCATTATTCAGATACAACAAACACTGCACTCTGTTACAGATACAGTCGGGGCAGAGGGCGCTCTTGTCGCCTGATGTCGCTTCATGTGAACCGCGAGCTCTCGCTGAACCGCGGGCGACTGGCCGACGGTACGTATAAAAGCTTCTGGGTATGTTCTATAATACAGGGTTTAACAGAAAGGTGTAGTCATATTTCATTACACCCTTCTACGTATGAAATAAACGTACATGGTCATATACTTCGCCGGCGCGGCGCCCGGCCACCCGGCAACCGATATACTTCGCCGGCGCCCGGCCACCCGGCAACCGATATACTTCGCCGGCGCCCGGCCACCCGGCAACCGATATGAAAAGGCACATAGGGAACGTACCTATACCACGTAACCATTATAGGGAGGGGGGTCCATACCACGCCCGTACAAAATACCAGTCTTTGCTCATACTACAGTGGTCACGCAGGGGTGGAGGGGGGTCAAACATAGCCAAAAATGGGTCACATAGTATTGGTACGTCCCTTTATGCTATACACTGCTATAGTAAGATTTTTTAATATGGCAATAGCGGACATTGACCCGCTTAGAAAATGTATGCGATTTGACATTTGCCGCCACCGATGCTGCGGCGGCAAACGTCAAATCGCATACATTTTCGCTCGCGGGGTAATATCCGCTATCGCCATGTTAAAAATATCCCACTATGTACGCTTCGCCACTGACCGGTATGTGTGCGCACGTGGTATGGCAGGCATCTCACCGGTATGTATCCGCACGTGGTTCACCAGCCCGGTGCGTCTCGCGAACCGCTTGGGGCAATACTCGCAGTGGTAGGGCGTCTCGCCGGTATGTACCCGGCGGTGCTGGTAGAGGGCGCTGTAGCCTCTGCGGAGGGATACACAACACATGATACTCCTAAATGTTATAAAAGAACTAGTCCTGACTGACTGAGTGAGTCATTACCGCCGGAGTCAAACGGCCGAATCTAGAAGGCTGTAATTTGGAGGGTAGCTTCTTTTTATGATTTAGGGATTATTTAAGAAGCGATTTTACTAAGATCAGACCCTAAGTGGGTCAAAAAGATATGTAAGTTTCGTAATTTTGTATTGGAAGTTCTTAGCTGGTTCGCCGACAAATGTTATATAACAAAAGTTACCATTATTTTAGGGACATCATTCTGAGCAACTTTCACTAAGAAACCGATTTGGTCAGAGCAACTTTATTTTTCACTTCCCAGTACATTTTGGCCTGGTCAGCTGATTTGTATGGAGAAGTGAAAAATAAAGTTGCTCTAATCAAACCGGTTTCTTGATAAAAGTTGCTCAGGATGATGTCCCTAAAGTAATAGTAACTTTTGGCTAAGGTCCAAAAGTAACCTTGTATGTTGTCAATGGCTGTTCTTACTCAATAACGCAAACACGGCTGAACGGATTTCAAACAAATTTATGAACTCACTTGAAGGTTGCGTCACACTCAGTGCACTTATGAGGCCGCAGATCTGTGTGACACATCATGTGAGCCCTCAGATTGCTCCGCGAGCTGATGAGTTTGCCACATTCATCACACTGGAGCGGGAGCTTACTCTCTAACGCCTCCTCTGGTAACACTCCTGTGAATGGAGAGGATTTATTTGTATAACTTGATCCACAACGGAGTATCAGGGAGGTCGGTCGGGGAGGAGGGTGCGCTGAATGGCTTCCAGTAAAGCATGGTACTGCTGCGCCTCTACGTTTGCTCTTTGCTCGACTTGGCGGGGGCGCTGCCGGCCGCTCCCCCAGTTTACTACACATTCTGGCAAAAAACAACGCCATCTATTGACGGAAAACCAAAAGGCTTCACGCTGGTCTTACACAAGCTTGTTTCATTCTGCAAAGTTCAACGTCCGTCTCCAGTTCCGTTTTAGTCGCGTACTAAATTGCACGGCAATAACTATTGCGAAGACGCAACATTCCGTATTGTTTGTTTGTAGCTGGCGCGGCGCGTCTCGGCACCGTCGACAAGCTAAAACCAGCTCTATGCGCCTCACTATAGCTATCTCCATGCCATTCCTGTACGCCTGTGGTCCCGGCCAGGGTCGCCGAGACCAAAATCGGTCAAACTTATTATTATTTGCGTGACAAGGGGATAGCCTAGCTAGATGACCATCAAGTTAATTGATCAAAGTTAGCAACAGTCAAACTTGGCACAAGAATACCAACCTTTCTTTTTGGGTCCCCTCTTCTTTTTAGGCTTGTCTTTAACATTGTCTAGTTCTGAAATAATGAATTATGCAATATCAATTATAAAAGCACAGCAATATTTATGCAAACAAATTATCACACCTTTACCATATAAGGTGATAGAGGAGCTGGTGCAGGAGTTGGGTTGGCTGAATTAAGAGTGTGGGAGAAGGGCACATGCACAAAGGCCCCGCACATGTGGGCCACGTGCAGGCACTTCAACCCCCTTGTAGAAGCATAGAAGAATAGAATAGAAGGTGGTAGAGACCTGTTCCACATTTAGACAGGTTTCCTATACTGTTCCACATTTAGACAGGTTTCCTATACTGTTTTTGCCCGTCAGGGGGCAAGTCCTTTATGACCATTTATATTTATTCTTTTATGATATGTATTTCATATATATTTATTGCACATAAAAGAGAAAACACAGAAAATACAGAGAAGTATTTCTATGTAAGTTTATCATAAATTACCCTTAATTTTTCTTTTAGCCTGCTGGATGTCTCTCAGTATCATGTTGTCATCCTCTGCATCCCAGTGACTGTCATCTTCGTCATTATCATTGTAGCTAGGTTCTGAAATTAATGAGATGAACGATAGAATTTAGAAATTACTGTATTGTGTATGTGCCTGTAAGGGAATTTGGCGCTTTTTGAATATTTATACATAATTATGTATATATTTAGCGCATTGCACTGTTCAACCCCCCATTCAGAATAACCCTAAAATCTTCGCATTTCGGAAAGTGCCTCTCTATACTACTCTTGTGTCGAGTGAGTCATCATTACTGTGGATATGATTTTTCGCTTGTGGCCCCCTGCAGGCAGTTCATATTTTTCGCTTGTGGCCCCCTGCAGGCAGTTCATATTTTTCGCTTGTGGCCCCCTGCAGGCAGTTCATATTTTTCGCTTGTGGCCCTCTGCAGGCAGTTCATATTTTTCGCTTGTGGCCCCCTGCAGGCAGGTCATATTTTTTGCTTGTGGCCCTCTACAGGCAGTTCATATTTTTCGCTTGTGGCCCTCTGCAGGCAGTTCATATTTTTCGCTTGTGGCCCCCTGCAGGCAGTTCATATTTTTCGCTTGTGGCCCCCTGCAGGCAGTTCATATTTTTCGCTTGTGGCCCCCTGCAGGCAGTTCATATTTTTCGCTTGTGGCCCCCTGCAGGCTGTTCATATTTTTTGCTTGTGGCCCCCTACAGGCAATTCATATTTTTCGCTTGTGGCCCCCTGCAGGCAGTTCATATTTTTCGCTTGTGGCCCCCTGCAGGCAGTTCATATTTTTCGCTTGTGGCCCCCTGCAGGCAGTTCATATTTTTCTGCCCTGATAATTTGGTAGTGCCCTGAATCTTTGGCGTTTAAAACCTACTTCAAAGACGCCTATTTCATTAGCATAAAAACAATAGTATAGGATTATATTTATGTATACCTATTTTGATTTCCTTCAATTCTTCATCTGCCAAAATAGCTAAGATGTTATTTTCTCCATTCTCAATTTCAATTTGATTATCAGTTTTATCTTCAAATATATTAGGTAATACTGGAAGATTGTCTTTCTGTTCTTCAACCTTAACCTCATAGTTACTAGACACTCCTCTGTCTGATACTGAAAGACCTGCAGTCTGATCGGCGTTCTCTACGTAAGATCGCAGCTTTTTATCACTCTCTTCACACTGAACATAGAAGGAGTATGAACGTTTGAGCAGCTTCGAACATTCTATGCAGATCAATCGGGGCAGACCGTCTTCAGGAAATAACTGTAAGTGAACAGGAAAGTTGTTAGACTGAAGCTTTTGCAAATGTGGGAAGTGATACAGCGCAAAACTAAGAGTCTTAATGTTAAATATTAATATTTATATATTTACCAATAGTTTCGTGCAGTAGGAGATCATTTCATTGTACATCGCATTTCTTTTCGCATAGTAGCTGGTAAAAATATCGGATGTTTCTCTATTAGATTCGAGACAAACGCGACAAATTCTCTCAAAGTCTAAACTCATGTTTATCGTGTTAGTAATAAATGGGAAACTTAAAATTGTAGAGTTCACTTCACTTTTTTCAGGGCAGAGCACTTCATAGCCTATCCTCAAGCATGTTAATTAGGTATTATATATTTTCTGTAGAATGCGAAACGAAACAGCGAAGCCAAAGCATGAGAAACAAACAACAAGCCACAAACGAAATGTCATGTCAATGTCAGTCAGTGATGTTTTTTTTTGACACATGCATGACACTAGTGATATAACCGTACTTATTCGTTACAATTGGAATATTGATTAGATTAATAATAATCGATCGATGGAAGGAAACAGTGGTAGGCACTCACTACTATTTTGATATTTTGACATTTCTGACAATTCAGAATTTCTGTATGTCGCCGATAGTGGTGGTCATAACGGCTAATTTTTGATAACAGGCTACATGGAATATGCTATTTTTTTGTAGCCTGCTTATTTACACGCTACGTTATCGACGCTACGTCCAGCGCGGTCGCGAGTTACCGGTCGACTGATCACGCTGCGCTGTGCTTTTTATAACGTAATGCTACAAAAAGTCCGCTGGCGCTAGCAGCGCAGTGCGCTGTGCTTTTTTTAACGTAATGCTACAAAAAGTCCGCTGGCGCTAGCAGCGCAGCGCGTACAGCGTCGGTCCGTTTCGTTATGATAACGTAGCTCTATCTGATTCGATTAATAGCACACGCTTTTCGTTACAAGTGAATAACGTGCTGCTTTAAACGGCTTTACGTTATATTAACCACCACTAGTCGCCGACTGGCTAAAATATTGTTTGGGTTTTGGTTGTAAGCAAAAAATTGAAAAGAATTGGTATTCTAGATTCTATAAGCTTTGCTGCTTGTAAGTCGATGCAGATAATATCGCCCAATCATGTCGGCACTACAGAAAAGCATTTTGAAGAGTAAATTGCCTCCAAGATGCCCCAGAACGTCTGGAGTTTCGAAGTGAGCATACTTTTCCCTCTTTACAGTTATTCCTCTTATTAGCAATATATGTAATATAACAGGGCTACTCTAACTCTTTGAATGCCCAACTCATTTATCAGTGTAAAAATGGACCCTTCTGTGATATTATTATAAGCTTGCTCAGAAAGACCTTACAATCTTAGTTTCAGTCATGTTATTTCGGACAAGAAATAGAAAGTGGTGTTTGTTTTCTATTCGTACCCTGAAGGTACGATTTATAATTGTCAACTTCCATAAATACAATGTTACTTATCATGTTTCAAATAGGTACTCATGTCAGCTAACTCCTACTAATTTTCAGATTAGCACCATTTGGTGCTGCTCGTCGTAAGGACTACACGCCGGTGTCATGGCGTCAGTACTTTGAGAAGTTCGAGGATGTTGAGACAGAGAGTGGCACATTCAGGGTGTACCTGTCCCCAGAGCCGGATCACTTGGAGCGTCCAAGGATCGTGACACTGCATGGAGGAGGGTACTCGGGGTTGAGTTGGGCCTTATTTACTGTGAGACAAATATACAAACTTAAATATTAATAAATAAGATATAGAAACATATTTATAGGCTACTATTAAACATACTCATTTCTAGCATGAAAGCATGCCACTATTGAGCAGGTAGCATGTGTGTTGAATAATGAGCATGCTAATTTAAAGCATGCTCAATATGCTAAATGCTTTTCGTGCTAAAAATGAGCATGTTTAACTGTAGCCTTAAGCCTTTTCCCATGTGGGGTGGCAGAGAGCATGTTTGAACCTCATTTAGCTGGAAATTAATTCAGTTCTTATTTTCTGATATTCTGTTTAGGGATGATCTGTCAAGTCAAGACGTCTGTCTGTTCTGTCTGTCTTACTCGACAGTCAGATAACTTTATTTGGTATTTCAAGTACCTGTGGAATGTCAAACTCCTCAGATAAATACAAGAAGTGAAAGATCAGCCCTCATTATTATTTCATAACAAAGCAATTGAATTCATATTGATGAACATAATAGCAAATATATTCATGCTATTTGCAGGAAGAGATCACCAACATGATACACTGTCAGGTTGTGTCCATCGACCTTCGGGGACATGGTGGAACTGACGCTAAGGACCCTGAAGATATGAGTGGAGACACTTTAGCTAAGTGAGTTTTTTTAGAAAATATAAAACACTTGACTTCAAATAGTAATCAGTACTCAATACAATCAATACAATTTTCATTCCACAATAAATGTGCAACAGATTAAATCAGTAATGAATGATTCTGATCAACATTCCCCAAGTTAGGTTTTGGAACTATTTTAATCTTTAATCTACCTGTATGCTCTAAGCAATATACCCCCCACCACTTCAACTTTCATTTGAAAAATTATTTACTTGTAATAACCTACTTACTTTATTGCACAGAAACAAAATACAGACATTTATTAAGGGAAAAACACGCTCAAAGGCGAGCTTATCTCTAATAAGATATCTCTTCCAGCAAACCTAGGATCGATAGGAATGTTTAACAAAAGGTTCATAGACCTACATAACTTTTCATAGTTTAATCTGGATGTCTGGCTAAACACACTCTCCCTGCAGAGACGTTGAGCTCGTGCTGCACTCGCTGTTCGCTGGGCGAGTCCCCCCGCTGCTGCTGGTGGGGCACTCGATGGGCGGCGCGGTGGCGGTGCGGGCGGCGGCGCGGCCCGCGCTGGAGGACGCGGTGCACGGCATCGCGGTTATTGACGTCGTTGAAGGTGAGCGGTAGGACCAGAATTCCTCTACAAAATCACTCGATATAGGTGTCGCTATGCATATACACCACGAACTGTAATAGCTAGAGAGTTGAAATGTTTTACAGAATGTGTATTTCTTTTGCCGCAACAACAAATACCGAAATACACGAAAAAAGGGTGTTTAGAATTAAAAGTAGGTATTAAGTCAATTTCAATACAATAGCGCCTGACATTTTTTAATAGCAAGAGACGACTGACGGCGAGATTGAAGATATTGCCGTTTTAGGAACAGTCGAGACGATGGTGCGGAAGCCTTCATGTGCGAGTCCGACCAGCACATGACCAATTTTTTATACTCTGAGATACAGTGACGGGACAGAGTACATGTGTCAGGATCGCATCTCTCAGCGGCCAGAATACAGGGTGTTACAGAAAGGTCTATTCATATTTAAGGGGTTTGTTAGGGACATTTTTTTATTTTTTTTTGATTTGATCAGAGCAACTTTAATTTTCACTTCTCTATACAAATCAGCTGACTGCCCGGACCAAAACATATGGAGCAATGAAAAATAAAGTTGCTCTGATCAAATCGGTTTTATAGTAAAAGTTACTCAAAATGGTCTCCCCCTAAAATATGACTACACCCTTCTGTTACACCCTGCATAAACGAAAGTAGTCACACTTTCATAGTTTTCGGTCGATCTCAGTCGATTGTTATCTGTTGTGTGCAGGCACGGCGATGGACGCGCTGGCGAGCATGCAAAGCTTCCTGCGCAGTAGACCCACGCACTTCAAGAACATCGAACACGCGATAGAGTGGTGGTGAGAAGCAATTATAACATTATTCTCTTGTCTTACTTCCTTTACATCGTTCAAGCTCAGTAAGTAGGATTTACTGCTGTGAAAAGAGACTGTGTAAGTTGGCATTTGCAACAAACTGCATTGTTTATAGAAAACGTTCCATTTTCAAATCACTTCACGGCAGACCGTTCTTAACAACTTTCAATATGAAAGGTTTGATGAGAGCAACTTTAATTTTCACTTCTCCATACAAATCAGCTGATCGCCCGGCACGAGACGTATGGAGAAGTGAAAAATAAAGTTGCTCTGATCAAATCGGTTTCATAGTAAAAGTTGTTCAGAATAATGTCCCTAACAAATCCCTAAAATATGACTGCACCTTTCAGTTACAGCCTTATAAATGTTTTATTTACCTCGCATGAATGATCTAAAGTAGAATGCGCTTACCTCGGGTTGTAAGTAGCTATTTTTGACAATACTAACAGATACTTCACTCAGTAGGTTTCCAATACCTATTTTATTTGTTATTTTATTCGATTTAGGGCATAAATATAGTGTTATTATAGTAAAAAATAGTTGTAGAGAATAAAAATAAGGGGGACAAGTGTTTGCGGACAGTTTTCTCCGAAACAAAGAAGATTGCATCATCCACCGAGTGCCGAGTGAACCGTTATTGGATTTGAAAATCACAAAGGAATTTCCAGCTGAGTACTTTTGTTTCAATATGAACACGTTCAACACTTATTTTAGATAGATCTAATCAGAATATCACGCATTCCACATCACAAATACCTCGATATCGCTGTAGTATCACTACAAATTGGCAAACGGCCAACCTATTGTCAATGTGAACTTGGTACCTACTGGTATATGCGCTGTACCTGAGGATGTTCTGTGATTCTATAGATCTCTGAAACTGTACACACGTGTTTAACTAACTGTATCTCAGCTGACACACCTACACGGCTGGTAGAATTGTTGAGAAACCTTATCACTGCAAATAACTTAGCGCCTTGTATAAAAAGTTTGACTATCCCTTGTAAGGTAGCATAGTAGGTAATAGCAACAGTAAGATTAATTAGAATAAACATTGAATAGTACTGATAATAACAATACTTACACAAGTAGAATTAGGGACCATAATTTTATAAAACAATTTTAGTTTAAATAATTATAACTAATATAAAGTCCATTTTATTTATTATTATTTTTAACCTAATCACCTAACTAGTAGGCTGACTGATTTGTTATCAATTTATCATAGAACTATAAGACAATACTTAAAAAGAATAACTGTAGTTTAAAACCAGACTTAGTTTCCACTTGTGCGGGTTGCCATAGTTCTACAACCATATAAATATATAGCACACACACAAATCGCCTGTATTAAACTCTCTTCACTAGAACCTTATACTGCTGCACTCTGTATATTGGTTCCAGCATGGAGTCCAAGATGACAACGCGCAAAGCTGAAATTGCCCTGCAACTTCACAACGCTCTTCAAGATCTTTTGGCCTCCAGAGAACTAAATGCTAAATATGAACAAGAGAGAACAGACAGCGAAATGGAGATTGAAAAAATCCTTGTCACAAACAAAAATCTCAAAAGCGAGCTAAGCCAGATGCATAGTGATTGGTTCGATGCCTGCACGGAAAGAGACCAGCTCAGAAATCTATTAGACTCACTCGACGAGTGCTACCATACTCATGAGTCAAGCCTTCAGAGAATACTAGCGCTTGAACAACAATTACTGGAAGCGAATCAAACTATCCAACAGCTGAAGGACCAAAAGGCTGAGGATGACACAGAAAAAACCATTTCTCTGTACCATGAACTCGTCGGGCAAAACAGTGTGACTCCAACTCAACATCCAAAACCAATATTAATAGACCTAACAAATACTAATAAGAAATCTACACCGCTGTTAAAAACTAGAAAATACAGTAAGAAAAACAGAAAAATAAATAAAGCTATTGTCATGACCCAAAACCGGCTGCAGAAGCTTAACAGTTGCCAGACTCCGAAAAATAAGAAAATTAATGATTCAGAAATAACAAGATTGCTACAAGAAAGAACAGAAGAATATCAGAATATAGTCACTGATCTAGAGCTAAAAATATCGCAACTTGAGAGAGAACTTCAAAATATGGCTACTAAATACTCGCTATCCGAAGCAAAAGTAATAATGGAACTAGATAAAATAATAGCAGACAGCAACACTAATTTACAAAGAGTTCTCGAGCTTACGCGACAACCGCACCGATGCCTTCACGAGAACTGCCCGATATCTGAGGTCGAGTCTAACACCACTCCCTTCGAGATTACCACCGGAGAGCGCTCCATCATCACACCTGACACCGGTGACACGTCACCAGCGGAGTCCGAGGCTGCCCCCTTACAGCAGCACCTCGCCCCGAGTGACGCCACCGAGCTCACATACGCGCCGCCGCCGCCGCCACCGCCGCCACCACCACCACCCCAGCAGAGCCAGTGCCGGGAGCAGAGCGGAGCGGAGACGACGTGCACGGCGATGCCGCCGGCGCCGGAGGTCTCGCGGGAAAAGTCTCGCAGTACAATTATGTTCTCGGACCGGCTAGGCTTAGGTATGGGACTCGCACTTCAAACCTGTCGTGTGGGATCTGTCATCAATGAGTGTATGCCTGATGCCCCATTTAAAATAATAACTGATAAAATTATTACTCGACATTTTGAAAAGAGCACATCCATAATCATTTATGTAGAAAATTGCTCAGGCGTAGGCAAACAGACATTGATAAATCTCATCGACGCCCTTTCTTCTTTGGAAGTGACAAAGGTGGTACTGTGTGCATTCCCATATAAGAATACAATGAATAGAGGGCAAAAAATAGCCACCTATAAATTAAATATGTACATGTACAACATGACATTACGAAGTACGAAAATACGCTACTTTGACACGAATGTATATAACACCTTTGACATTTATTACTCTAATGTTGACATGATTTATGAAATTGCTAAATCATTAGCTTCTTTTATATTAGAATCTGTTATAAGCAATATAACAGAAGTAAGAATATGTAATGTTGACACCGTAACGATTAGTACTCGTACTAATAAAATGCATGACACCACTGACAAGGCACTATGTACACACGATACTTTTGTATCAAATTTAAACTGCCGCAACCGACAACAGGAAAGCACGGCTTAAAATTGATGCACCAAAATATGCAAGGCTTTTCTGGCAAACAATTAGAACTAGAAATGTTTCTAGAACAGAGTAATATAGACGTACTATGTATGACAGAACACTGGCTGCAAGAGTGTGCTATGCAGTTCAGTATACCAAATTATAAAATAATCAGCTGTTTCAATAGACAGACTAGAACTCGAGGTGGTTCCTTAATACTAGTAAAAGATGGTTTTAAGTGTAAAGAACGAAAGGATGTTGTTAGTCTCTCTAGTGAGATGAATGCTGAAGTCTCGTGTGTTGAGATGGAAAAATATATAATTGTTAGTGTGTATAGGCGGGGCGAAGGAGAGTTTGAAATCTTTGAGACAGTCATGGAACAAGTACTTCAACTGGCATCAAGAAACAAGTCCAAACGCATCATAGTTTGTGGCGACTTTAACGTAGATCTATTAGACAAAGCAAACCGCTCTATACGCACTAGGACCTTAGCAGTATTTAAGTCTTTCAATATGTGCAATGTCTTTCTGGAGCCTACACGAATATCGGCTACCTCCGCTACCTGTATAGATAACGTCTTCTGTGAATGTAGTATCTACGATAAACAAATAGTTAACGCATTAAGTTCAGACCACACGGGTCAGATGGTAGTTTTTGAGGAAATTAATGCGGAAAAACCCGTTAAAATTTTATGTAGACCAGTGACTTTGAAGAAGATGGAAAAATTTCGAAATAGACTTGTGTCAAGTCTGCCTTCAACACCTTACTGTGAAGATCCGAACACACTATATTCCAACTTCTTCCAAGTTATATCTACGGAATTCGAAAATGTGTTTAATCTGACCGAAGTGAGAAATAATAATAAAATAAAATTCTCTGAATGGGCTTCAGAGGAATTAAGACAGAGTAGGTCCAAACTATATGAATTGTATGAACAAAAATCTTATGACCACAGTCCGGAATTTGTCACCCTTGTCAAAAATTGTTCTAATAATTTTAGGAAGGAATGTCATAAAGCCAAATGCTTATATTTAAACAATCAAATTACAGTTTCGGGTGACAAAATTAAAACTATATGGAACATTATTAAAAAAGAGACAGGCAAGGTCAGGTGTAGTGAATCTAGTTTTAATTTAAAAGTTAATGGTAAATTACTCTCATCTAACGAGGACGTTGCTAACGCATTTGAAAAGTTCTTCAGTACTATACCCATAATAACAACAGAAGCACTACCATCCTCTTCTGAAAAGTCTCTAGATTACTTGGTTGAAAATGTTCCCCTACACAAGAGTGGCTTCAACTTCAAACCAATAGACTCTCTAACTATATTTAAAACATTCAAACTTCTAAACGTTAAAAAGACTGAAGATCTATGGGGCATGTCGGTTAAAGTAGTTAAATCTGTAATTGATGTGATTGCTCCGTACATGGCAATCATGTTCAATAGTTGTATAGCAGAAGGTATTTTTCCTGACCTCATGAAAATGAGCAGATTAATACCACTTTTCAAATCCGGTAGCCAGGAAGACCCTGCGAACTTCAGACCTGTATCTGTTTTGCCAGTGTTGAGCAAAGTGTTTGAAAAGGTGATACTAAATCAACTACAATCTCACTTTAACGCATCAGGGCTACTCCACAAAAAACAATTTGGTTTCACTAAAGGCAGATCAACAACTGACGCCGGAGTAGCACTAGTACAACACATCTATAGTGCGTGGGAGGGATCACAGGATGCTGTTGGTGTATTCTGTGATCTTTCCAAGGCCTTTGACTGTGTGGATCATCAAACCCTTCTGCTCAAACTGCAACACTATGGTATTAAAGACAATGCTTTAAAATTAATGGAATCATATCTTGGAGACAGAGTACTAAAAGTAGATATAAATAGAAATAAGTCTACCGGAACGCATATGAATATTGGTGTCCCCCAAGGCTCTATTCTGGGTCCGTTCCTTTTCTTAGTTTACGTGAATGACCTGCCGTATATGGTGGAGAAAATGACTCAGATTGTACTATTTGCTGATGACACATCCATTATCTTTAAGGTGAAAAGACAACAAGAAATTCTAGACGATGCAAATAGTACGCTCTCTCATGTGTTAAGTTGGTTTAATGTAAACAACCTTTTATTAAACTCGAAGAAGACAAAATGTATCAAATTCTGTTTACCGAATGTGCGGCAGGTGGACACGAGTGTAAGCATAGGAACGGAAAGACTAGACCTCGTTGAAGAAACAATTTTCCTTGGAATCACTATAGACTCGAAACTTCAATGGGGTCCTCATGTAACTAGTCTCTCACGAAGACTTAGCTCAGCTGCTTATGCGGTCAGGCAAATCAGACACATCACAGATGTAGGAACTGCCAGATTGGTTTACTTTAGTTATTTCCATAGTATTATGTCTTACGGAATACTTCTTTGGGGGAGAGCGGCAGATATAAACACAATATTTGTCTTACAAAAAAGGGCCATTCGGGCTATCTATCAACTAGATGCTAGGCAATCACTAAGGGACAAATTCAAAAATATCAATATACTTACTGTTACCTGTCAATACATTTATGAAAATATCATGTATACCAGAAAAAACATAGGTTTATTTAAGACTTTAGGTCATAATCATAGTATTGGCACTAGAAATAGAAATAAGATTGCTATGCCCGCGTTCAGACTCAGTAAGGTTGCTCACTCTTTTATGGGAGTATGTGTTAGTTTTTATAATAAAATACCTAATGAAGCAACGGACCTACCAGAAAGGAGGTTCAAAAACTATGTCAAAAACGGCCTATTGAAGAAGTCATATTACAGTGTAAAAGAATATTTAGATGACAAAACTGCATGGTCTTTACCATCTCAGCGCACAGAAATCCAAAGAGGGGCGATGGACTGAGTCAGTACGTCTCTCCTCGGTGTATTTCCTTAGACTTAAGTAGAAATACATAACATTGTATTTTTAAGGCTCTGATATTTTAAAAGAGGTACGGGGGAGGTTTCTTGCCCTTCTTTGCTCCATCCCTAAGCCCACAACTTCCGAACGGGCGGTAGTATACAAAAATATTAATATTATATTGACGTTGACTAAGTAATATGTATGATTTTATGGTCAATAAAAATTTTGAACTGAACTGAACTGAACCGAACCAAGGTTTTCAACCGAACCCGAAACCGAACCCGAACGTTTGACACTGGTCCCAGTTTTGGCCGAACCCGAAACCAAATCCGAACTTTCAGCACTGGTCTCAGGTTCAGCCGAAACCGAACTTTCAGCACTGGTCCCAGGTTCAGCCAAAACCGAAACCAAACCGTATCTAATTCTAATTTAATTCTATTTCAGGTCTTCGTCTCTATCTTTACCTGTCCTTTACTAAGATATTTGGCTTCCGATATGGTATTAAGTAGCACACCACGAGGATTCCATGAGAATTTGTATCGTAAGGCGTTGTCACTGAATTCTGGCGCCGGTAGACCTGCACACACAATTTAATACTCTGAAATATGCAGGAACAAAACGAACAACAGAAGTTAAATAAACTATTACATATTTACCTCCACAATAAGAGACAAACGAGTCTACGCGACCTCCATGACTTTGAACATCGTGTATGCATTCTAGAGCCAGTAAATGGTCAATGCCGGGGTCCAAACCAACCTCGTTCAAGAATGTAATACCAGCGTCCTTCGCTCTACGAGATAATAAAAAAATATTAGTGATTTCTAACTTTTGTAGAATTTGTAGACAGAAGAGAGTTGCTTTGGTCACAAAACCTTGGCGAGGGGAACAAGCATGACAACTATAAATACTTAGCACGAAACTAACTGTTGATGTAGCTCTTGTACTTCAGGCCTAACATAGGAAGCTGTGACCATGTGGACTCCAGCTTGGAGGCAAGCCCTGGCTGCGGTTCCATGGAGGTCGTATGGCAGCAGGGAAATCACCAGACGCGATCGGGAAGCCAGCTCCTTGATGGCAGCTTCGTTATTCGCTTCAAGATATACAGATTGCACTCCGTAGCGTTCTGACAACGCATCTGCCTCTTCCTTCACGATTGATGCTATGGGAGAAAAAGTTTTGTCATTTGGTTGAAACAAAAGAAGAAAGATAAAATCTTACTATTAGTAAAGGTAACATGTATGTATGTTATACTTACCTACTGTGACAGAAACATTTTTATCGCGAGCCAGATATTCGACGACAGGAGCTGAGACCAGGCCACTTCCGAGGATGACCACCGAATTCTGTTGATCGTTGCCTTCTACCTTGTGTCTTGAACGGCTGCAACCCACAAATTCAATCAGTACTCGCCATTTCACGACGGGAGGCGGATGGAATATTTAGTAGGTAACTATCAACTTACGTATTGGACATCCTCAATTCGTTGATGTATTCGAAAGGTGGTGTTAGTTTTCCGTTACTCGTGATGATTGCCTGAAAAATATGCGTAGGTAACATATTACTTTATGACCGATAGAATAGAAGCAAATGGGCTAGGCCGGAAGATTTGAGAAACTGACCCGTTTAACTACAGGTGAGAAATCGTGATCATCCAAGGGTTTAGTGGCGTCGGACTTCATAATATCATCAGCATACGGATATAACAGGTCACCGAAGAAATCCGTTGACTCGCGGGGCAACTGTGTGGGCATGTTGTCTATAGAGCATACTAACACGCCAGGACCTTTGAAACTGAAAACAAAAAATAGTAGATAAGTTTTCGTTCTTCCATCAAGCATGTATGTGTACAACCAATATTAAACCTTAGAGTTTTAGACAGACCTTTTAGTATCCTTGTTGCGATCAGCGTCGTAGAGACAGAACGGTGTATCAATAGTTGTGCATTCGTTCATGAACTCAATAGAACCACCTGGGTCGGCCGAGATGTCGCAGATCGCCAGCATTCTGTAAGGATTCCTAACGAGTGAGATATTTTTTTCTTACACTGAAGAAAAGCTTAACTTGTGAATTGTGATGTCACAAACCTATGCGGCAAAGCCGGCGCGCCAACACTCTTCGGCAGCCATGGTGTGTGCGATGGAAGAAGCAAATGCTTCGCATCAGGAATTGTCATCAACTTTGGACTGTCCACTGCCCAGTAGATGCAGTTGACTAACACAGAAGTGTACGGAGCTATCTGGGGATCGAATACGTTATAAATATGTACCTAAAGTGTTTACAGTGCTATCTGGGTTGAGCGGATTATTGTGTGGCATTGACCGCTAAAGGTCGAAGATAAGGATATTATCTTCAGTTAATGATCGCGCCTTGCACTTTCATTGTAAAAGAAGCTTGACTACACGAGTGGGTAAAGTACCGGCATAGGTACCGACAACGTAGTGTACATACGATAGTGGGTATGTACGTATTGTAATTTCTAATCGAAATTATTAAACACACCCATTTATCTATCACCTTCAAGTGCGTTGCAGCCGTGAGGGTTATTGACTTTGATTAATTTATTTTCTTTACGTGCAGTTCTGTTAGTTAGGATACCTTTTGAGCAAAAGTGGAGATGTATCGTTCAGGGTGTTCGTCATACTCTTGGGCATCATAGCCTCCACCATTCTTCCTTTCCAAGTGATGCCTTCTTCTTACTTCACAGCCATAGATTTTATTAGGACCTATGTGGAAAAACGTAATTATTTAATATCCTTGATTCGTTGCCTAACTGAGAATAAACTAAACTGATATATTTTGGTACATACTTCCATGTTCAGCAACTTTCCTCAGCATCTCTGGTGGTACATACTCGTGAGGGAGTTCTTGGAATATTTCTTGACTACCCTGTAAAGTTTAAAACAGGTGAGACAACAAAACAAACACAGTGATAGCACCTTTAGGGAACTACGGGTAGAGGTTGAATTGAAGGTAGGTACATAGAAACAAAGGAAAGGTGGATTTTTCTCGGGAAGAACTCGAATAGCCGAAGGAGAGGTGTTTTGTTACCTGTGAGACATTGCCAGATCCAGTGAAGACAAATGTCAGAGGTCCAAGAGACCTGGGCATCATTCCTAGAGCGACCTCGTAGCCGGCATCACGGATAGCCTGGCGAGCCATACTGGAGTTCCGGTAGTTATGAGCCGGGCCTATATGCTGAAAATAAGCTTATTTACATATTCCAAATGGATGAAAGCCGTTAACATTTTTTCATAAATACTTGTACCAATTTATTGCAGCAATGGTGCCTGCATTGTAAGAACTGACATATTACGTAAACAGCTAAGCATCAGGAGACGTCCAAATATATAATCTGGCCATTTGTATCTGAAAGGTTTTCTATAAGTATATATTATGGATTATGGAGTTCAAATATTACCTGTGTATTTGGGGGCTTACCATAAAAGGCGTGTGGTGACCCAGAGCCAGCAGCCTCAGTCCAATACCATGCAGGATATTGATCATGCCAGCGACTCCGGCGTACTTGCCGAACGCCACCACCCTGTTCCCAGCTGAGTCCATCAGCTTCTCATAGTCTATCAGACGAATGTTCTGGAAGGAATTCATACAGGGCGTGTAGATACTCAAGTCAAGAAGAAGAAGCAATTGCACAAGCACAGGCACAGGATAGCGCTAGGTCTAATAGCTACTTCAGTTAGATAAATCTTCTGAGGCGTCATTTCAAAGACAGTGAATTGACTGGAAGCCCAGAGTCGCGAAGAACAAGTACCGGGTGTTTGGAGTATGAGCGACAAATCAATTTGGGGAGTTAGGGACATCATTCTGAACAACCTTCACTATCAAACCGATTTGATCAGAGCAACTTTATGAACCGCTGGGCCCAAAATGTATTGAGATGTAAAAAGAAGTTGCTCAAATCGCTTTCATAGTGAAAGTTGTTCAGAATGATGAACTCTACTCCCCAAAAAATTTTGTCGCTCCATACTCCAAACTCCCTGCTTTGGTAAAATTACGAATGAGGGATCATTCAACAATTACGTGATCACCGGAAGGGGGGGGGGGGTACTTGTATATACATCGGATTATTTGGGGGGGGCGGGGGGGAAGAATCCATGATTACGTCATCTCGTCACGTTTCCGAAAATAAATTATATTTAAATATTTACGTCCAATTTTGAAGTTTATTACTGGTACACTATTAGATAGATGAAACGGGACTTCCCCTGCTATAGACAAACTGTGGAACAATGTGACCAGATTCAGTATTTTTATACTTTTTCGGCATATTTTATCGACTTTTCCAAGCATCAGTATTGTTATAGGTATATTGGAGGAAGTAAATATGTTGGGTATATTTTAGGTAAAAAGTTATCAAAACTGTAGCGGTCGGTCGTGCCCGCGAATATTGATGTTCAGATGTTCCCTGATTTAGCCTGTAATGGCACTTTTAAATACAAAAATATAAATACTAAATACATTCATCTGACAAGTTTTAGTTAGATGAATGACGTGATGATTAATACATAAAACCTGCTTTGAAAATCAGTATTTTTACTGGTATGTTCTTCATTCTATTCATTCTATCATTTAAAACCCATAGAAACATGAAATATGTGTCAGTGCTAATAAACAGCAAAAATTTTAAGCACGGACGAAGATTACTTGATCAAGGCGAGGGGGGGGGGGTTAAAAACAAAAGATTACGCTGTGATCACATGGGGGGGGGGGGGTTTAAAAAAACGGCCAAAAATGATCACGTAATTGTTGAACGATCCCTGAAGGATGGAATCATGGTCTTTGGATGGTATATGTAAAGTTACGCCAAGCTCAGAGGTTGTTATTGACACGACCCTGAAGCAAAAAAAAAAATTAAAAAAATATGTTTTGTTCAGTTTTATTTTTATTATTTTAGAAATATTTAAAAAATATGTAGGTAAATGTAGCCCGAAAAGATTCGCTCGGGTGGGGTGGGGCTCAGGGCACGAGGGAGAGGCTGTTACCACTTGTGCGGTGGCTGGCGGGGGTATCCACACTTTTAGGTAAGAGGAAAATTTTGAAATGAAAATTAAGCGAGGGAAAATTAAAACATTTTTGTCATCAGCGATACGTAAAATATCAACCCTGAGTCGGGCGTAACTTTACAAATCAACACCGTGTATAGATCTAAATCATGGCACGGAAAAGTCATCGTAGTTGTATTTGTCTCTAAAGAATCTACCTTTGCCAATATGGTGTCCAGCATGGGCATATTGGCTTCCTGTGCCTTGATGGTATGAGAGAAGAAGCAGTAGGTCTTGTTGGGTATGAGCAGGTCACTAGGGGTTTGCTTCACGCCGAATATCACGTTCGCTGCGCTGATGTCCTCTTGCACGCTCGCGCCGGCGCTGATATAAGACTGAAAAGTTAACGTTGTTTTAGTTTTGGTCACTTGTACAGAAATATTTCGATGATAGTGGCTTTATGCACATCATCTTTTCATCTTCATCATCATTATCATTCACTCCTCGGTATTAGTAGTTTCCCATTTCCTCCGGTCTGCCACACACGCCGTGACACGCCACACGAGACATGAAATAGCACGAGACAGAAACAAGACAAGCATACTTTCTTGTTCTGTTCTGTATCGTATCTTCTGCCTCTGTTTTGTGTCTTGTATTGTTGCATTGGTACCTAATGGGAGAAATAACTTAAGCATTAAAAAAACCCCTGCAAAACCTGTCTTACAGTTTCTTCACCAGGTCTTATCATACGGTGAAATTAAAAGGTCTCATCACAACGAATCTAATGAGCCTAAACTCGATGGGTTTACTAGTAAGCATCCCAGAGTTCCAGCTCTCACCTTCGATCTTCGCACTCAATCATCAGATCAGCTCGATGCTACCATATTCCCAAATGTCTTGTCACAACGAACCCAATGAGCCCAAATTCGACTGGTTTACAGTAAGCAGCAGGTTTCAGATATTTCCCTTTACTTGTGCTATAAGCCCTTGCTTCGTGCCAAATTTCATGATTCTAGGTCAACGGGAAGTACCCTCTAGGCACAGAAGAGATAATAGTACTCCGTACAGAACGGCCACTCCCTTCCCCGCGCTGATTCAGATACCGCACCCCACCCCTGGCGTCTAGGGACTGGTTGAAATATCAATAGACGCGGCTGAACGCCTGACGAGTGACCGCGCGTATACGGTGAATAATAACCGGTAATATAATATGGTGAAGTTTTGTGCATTCTGTCGTCAACTAGAAACAGCAAAGACAGGAGATTCTTTCGGTTCCCGACTGATGACAGAAGGTAAGCAACAGCAACTCTATTGTTGTTCTTTTGAGAAATAAAAATTCTAATACCGTAACTCCCGGAATGTAACTTGGTCAGCGTTTGCTGTGTGTCTCGCTCTCTCACAAGGACAGACTTTGTGCGAGACAGAGACAGAGTTATATGTTTGTAGTACTTACTAGCTACTGACTACGATAATAATTGATAATAAATAAGTCAGTGTCGTAATATTTTATTTTTAACCGACTTCAAAAAAGGAGAGGTTCTCTAAAGGTTCTCTTTCATATTTTATTTTCTAAGATACCTAGTACTAAACCTTCCGTAATACATAATTATCAATTAAGTACATTTATTATATAGGTATTCATTTCGTGCTCTTCGTTGTTGGTGCGATTCAACAACGCGAACGAAGCACTTCGAGTTGAAAAGTAGGTAGTAGGTGGGTCAATCAACTATTTTACCCACACTTTGCCTTCCCCGACCATTTATTATTAAAATACGCTAAATGGTTAAATTTACACATTTGACAAATATAACAATAGTATCTAAGCTAGCAGGCACTACGGGGAACTTGATTACGTTCTCGAAGATCTTCGTTTGTGTTTTTTTTGCTCGCATGGCGCGGTATGGTGTCCTTTGATAGTGCCGTTGAGCTGCTAGTCCTTGAAGAACTTTCAGAGAGAGTGCGTGCGTTGACAGAAAAGTTGATTGACCCAAGTACGCACGCACTAACTTTGTCGCAGCGGCGGCGGCGCGCCGCCATTAGCTGGGTCCACATACAGCGAGCTTCGGCCGGGTCTCGCTCGAACCCTGTCCTGTAGAGGTTTGGTTGTTTTGAATCCCTCAGAGACTAGGTACCTACTTAATATAAAATACGAATATTGTACAATCCTAACGATGTTTTTACATAGGTAGGTACCTACCTACAGTTCACGCCAAGTGTCTCTTACCTACTTCAGAATAAGTAATAGCAGGTAACAACAACATAACATAGCTTCACGCCTTTTCCCATAAGAGGTGGCAAAGGCACTGTGCCCACTTTTAGACAGTTATTCGATACCTACCTACTCCATTTTTGTAACTTAATGTATGAAGGATCAAAGTGAACATTAACATTTTTTAGGATTTCAATGAGAACCCGACTGGGTACCTGTTTAAACGGCAGCGCCCCTACAAAGTCACTTCATAATAATGCAAACGCTTGTGTTCGGGTCGCGCCGTCGTCTTTCGGTTCGCCCGACGCAAATCGCTGCATTTGCCGCGCTACCAGCCCTAGCAATATTTACGCACACATTTACACGTATACAAACATCATTTGGTCATGTAGTAGTAATAGGTGCTTATTTTACGAGCGTTCTATGGAGTGTCCGAGGTGTGCTCTAGGTTTTGATTCTTTTGCGAATATCAAGCAATTTCAGCAAAATTGAGACTTATGCGGTATCTTTTGATTGCATTGGTCTATAAGTTTAATTTTTTCACAACTTTAAGAAATCACAGACTTGAGTAATCGATATTAATTTCAACTTTATACCTCCATGCGTTTCTGAGAATAATTGAAACAAAAAGTAAACTTTAGAAAAAACCGACTTACACAAACCCTATTTGATTAGATTGAGTTTAATACAAACTGTAACCCCTTATCCCCCCCCCCCCTTGGGGAATTAATTTTGTCAAATCTCATATCAGTGCTACCCCATGCTACTAAGGAACCCCTGTACAAAGTTTCATGGCTCTAGGTCCACCGGTTTAGGCTATGCGTTGCCTGCCCGTCAGCCACGCATTGTATTTGTACCTAGTATTGAGCAGATCTGGTGGCCATATGTGGTCTTCATCATCAGTTCCGCATCACAATATTATGCTTACCATGTGCATTTGCACGAGTTATTATGAAAAACACAAAAATCACTATAGGTCTGCCTATAATATTTGAAGAGTTCCCTCGATTTCTCCAGGATCCCATCATCAGATCCTGACCTGGTGTCAATGGGACCAATGGGAAGGTAAACCCTTTCAAACAAAAAAATAATTTTCCAAATCGGTCCATCCGTTTAGGCGCTATCGAGGCACATACATAAAAAAAAAAAACAAACAAACATCCGGACGAATTGTAAACCTCCTCCTTTGGGAAGTCGGTTAAAAAATCTTAACAGACGGTGAGACAGACAGACACACAGACAGACAGTTTACAGTTTTCGGATTTTTCCCTTTACTTGTGCTATAAGACCTTCCTTCATTCCTCATGACCCTAGGCCAACCGAAAATACCCTATAGGTTTTGATTCCCTTGCGAGTTCCACGCGAGTTCATACAAAATCAGCAAAATCAGCAAAATTATGACATAATATCGCGGTATCTTTTGATTGCGTGGACCTAGAAGTTTAATTCTTTCACAGCTCCAAGGGACCATAGACTTGAGTAATCGATATTAATTTCAACATGATACCTCCACGCGTTCCTGAGAAAAGGGGTCGTGACAGAAGGACAGACAGGCAGACGGACAACAAAGTGATACTTTAAGGGTCCCTTTTTTTCCTTTTAATTAAGGATTGGAACCCTAAAAACTACATTCAAATCGCGAGAGACAAACGGACAGACAAAGTGACTCACACGTAATACTTATAACACCTCTTTTTCCTTCGTCGGGTGGGGGTAAAAAAGGAGGATAAAGCCCATTAATGGTCAGCCCTCACTGGGTGGAACAAGACACCATAAGGTATACCTGCATAGGGTAGGCCCTCCGGTTCGAGGGCTGCACTATGACCTTCACGCCCCTGCGCACGAGTCGATTCACGTTGCTCGGCGCGAAGGGCGCGCGTCGCTCCCATACTGATTGGTCTTCTCGTCTGATGGCGATGACGCGTTGCGGTTGCTGCAACGAGGTATCAATTAATAAGCTGTTAAGGGCGGGCCCTACGCAATTAGAACTTAGAATTTCATCCTTAGCTTATTTTTAGAGGAAATTAAATAAAAAATAAAAGAAGGTTAAAGCCAAGCTAAGTAAGTCTAACTGAGGAACATACTGTGCCATTTTTATAATGATTAGATAATTAACAAGAACACAAATTCAGATGGGGTGCAAAATTGTAAAATAAAACATCGTGACAGACAGATTTTCTGGCAGCTTCAGGAGTCTTTTCTATAGAGCAAAATTAATAAAAAATAAAATCGGTTAAGTGCGGGTCGGTATCGCACACGAAGGGTACCGTACCATCGTACAACAAATCAAAAGCACTCAAAACAATAAAAAAAAAAAAAAAAAATTTAAAAAGTTTATTTTATGCCTTCACGAGATTTGAACCGACGACCTCCGGATTGAGAGTCTACATCATACCGGCTAACCACAACCATGTGGGTTGACGCGAAATATGCTATCATATTTAAATGTGTAGTATATGTGTCTATGACATGGTTGCTATGACAATAAATAAACAGTTTCAGTCAAGATCTCCATTTTGAAATGCGTAAGTGTATCTAAATACGTCTCTTGTATCGGGGCCCCCTTTAATTTGCAATATCTCTCGTATTTCAGTATTTGTGGTTGGTGCGGCAACAGATATACACATTTTGTGAAAATTTCAGCTTTCTAGCTATTACGGTTGGTGCAGACGGACCCGGTGACAGACAGGACGGACGGACGGACGGACGGACAGACGGACAGCGAAGTCTCAGTAATAGGGTCCCGTTTGGCACCCTTCGTGTACGGTACCCTAAAAAACGTTTATGGGAAAGCAAAGTCACGCTGACACTCGTGATAAACAAGCTAGACTGCGTTTCATCAAATAGTTCCTTTAGATCAAGGCATTTTCGTTCTTAACCTTTGACAATAAAGACTTCGACAAAGGAACTAGGTATTTGATGAAACGCATTCTAGTGAAAAAATATACAGCAATAATACCCCTTTCAGACGAGAGATTGTCATTCTCCTGGCCGAAAAGGAAACAAAACTGAAATTAAAATTAGGGGAAGTTCTCATCCCCTTGCAACAGACATTAATTGACGTCTTGGTAGTCACTGTCAAAGTCAAACACTATATCGTGCTTCTGTGAGTGATTTGTATTTTGCTAAAGGTTGTTTTTGCCTAAGGCGCCGTCTTAAGGCGAGGTAATAATAACAAACCAAGGTCAACGAACACTGCGGAAGTGAGTGCGGAAGTGAGTGCGGAAGTGAGTGCGGAAGTAACTCGGGAATAGGAACAAGTGGGATGGCAATTGTGCGCTCGCACCTATTCTGAATCAACGTAAGCGCCAAAACGGAAAATAACCGGCCAAGTGCGAGTAGGACTCGCGCACCAAAGGTCCGATCACACTTGGAGAGCGTAACACGTGTAATTAGGTTTCCACATAAAAAACTAAATGTCATCCATGTAAACAAAATTGAATATTTTTTTAGAAAGACAGAAATTTGCAGTTTTCAGATTTTTTCCTTTACTTGTGCTATAAGACCTTCCTTCATTCCGAACATGACCCTAAGCCAGCCGGAAGTATCCTATATGTTTTGATTCCCTTGCGAGTTCCACGCGAGTTCATACAAAATCAGCAAAATCAGCAAAATTATGACATAATATCGCAGTATCTTTTGATTGCGTGGACCTAGAAGTTTAATTTTTTCACAGCTCCAAGGGACCATAGACCTTATAATCTATATTAATTTCAACATGATCCTTCCTGAGAAAAGGGATCATGATTCATGACAGACGGACAGACAGACAACAAAGTGATCCTATAAGGGTTCCTTGTATTACCTTTCGCTGTACATTTCCTGTTTTTGAAATAAATATATTTGATTTGATTTGATTTTTTTCCTTTTATGGATCGGAACCCTAAAAAAACATTAAAAATAAGCTATTCCAGGGAATTACATTTCAATCTTCAAATCGCTAGAAACAACATTTCCCCACATATTACAATTAAAATAGAAATATCAAATTTACTGCTACTGTGGTATAATAGGAAAAAATATTGGACAAAGGGGTTGACTGTGGATTTAATTTCTATCGAGAAAATTTATCCAAACACGTTTTCCTTCATGAAACCCCTAGATTATTTAGTCAAATTACATATACCAGAAATTGATTAAGATTCGCCTAGTATTTCCTGAAATACCTACACATGAAAAAAGCATACCTATTACCTAATTTGCTCATGAGGCGCCTTAATAAACTGTTCTCCAATCTGAGAGGTGTGTCAAGCTCGGGAAACTATCAGATTTTTTATGGCCGACCCTCGGCGAAACCCAAAGAATATGCAATGCAATAACCTATCATTGTGATGTGAGCTGAGAAAGTACTCTAGTACAGTAGTGTTGCCGAACTATCGATAGTTTTACTATCGATAGTAAAACGCCAAAATCATCTATACAATCGATAGGCCTATCGATAGTATCGATACTATCGATAGTATCGATAGTATCGATAGTATCGATACTATCGATAGACTATCGATACTATCGTTGTGACGTCAACAATCGATAGTCTATCGATAGGCTATCGATAGGGCACTATCGAGCGGCAACACTATAGTACAGTCAAGAAAGGAGTAGCTATGAAGTAGATCTATAACATTTATTTTTATTTTTTATTTAGCCATTAAAGTGTCCCTGGACTGCTGGGCAAAGGCCTCTTTCGTCCACACTAATTCCCTGGTCTGTGCCACCTCCGGCCACACCGGCAAAAACTTGTCGAGGTCGTCCCGCCCCATTTCCGTTTAGGCCTGCCTCCTCTACAACACCGGTATCCGTCCTGTGGCACCCAGCCAGTCAGTGGCGATTTTTGCCCATCTGTCTGGGTGCATGCGCCTAACGTGGCCGGCCCAGTTCCACTTTAGCTTAGCGGTCTGTGCTGTGCCTGTGCACCCACATCAGCGATGCCAGTTATGGAGCGCAGTGTGGTGTTCCTAATGTGGTCCGTCCTACGAACACTTAGGAATTTAGGATGCTGCGCTTCATTGCTCGCTGGCAAACCTTGAGTTTGGACTTCTGAAGTTCGGTCAGAGACCATGACTGAGCGCCGTAGGTTACGATAGGCAGGATACATATGTCGATGAGCTTGCACTTGAGGGTCAGCGAAAGGTTACCCTTCATAAGTTCTAAAGTTACTACTAAATAGGTAGATACCTATACGTATATTTGCTATCTTACTAAAACATAGTAACTCACTCCAAGCATTAAACCAGTAAACGAATTTCAATATTATTAAACTTGGTGTAAGGAATGAGTATAGCAGTTATCTGACTCTACTCTCGGAGTAAAAGTATCTTACTCTGAGTTTGAGCTGAGAAGTACCATTACTTATTCTGTGCTGAGAGTAACCACTGTCAGAGTAAGGAAGTACATTAATAACAGAGTATACGTAGAGTGTTTTTATTAATAAGGCTACTAACTACTACTACTACTTACACTTTCTATAATTTTTACCAAGGATATACCATACCATACAATCTCTGGCATCTGGTATCTAATTATTAAAACACGGAATTATTATAGGTAGGTATTTGTATCTAATGATTACGTGCATCAACGCCACAACTGATAACGTTACCGAAGAAATACTTGGCCATTTAATGAAACTGTTGCCATAACAATATGTTTACGTAGCCTACAAGTTACCTTACCTGAGCTATACTGTACAGGGTATAACAGAAGGGTGTAGTCATATTTAAGGGGGTTGTAAGGGAGACCATTCTGAGCTGAGCATCTTTTACTATGAAACCGATTTGATCAGAGCAACTTTAATTTTTACTTCTCTATACAAATCACAGAATGATGTCCCTAACAACCCACTAAAATATGACTACACCCTTCTGTTACACCTTGTATAGCATGGCCTATAGATAGGTGCGATAAGGTGGTTGGCGAATCTTATTTTTATTAGTAATCGATCGGCTGATTAACTTATTCAATTTAAGGTACACTACTTACATAGTAAAGACAAGATAAGAGATTTGCAAACTCATTTCGAAATGGTTTAGTATTGACTGCGGAATCGGTAGCCTAATTTGTTAAATTTATCAACACCATCATCTCATCATCGTGCCGTCAGCCTATATATCAGGGAACCCACTATTGAGTCTATGCCACATTTTGATTTATGTATACATTTTGTTTAAAAAGTGACAACTATTAGCAAAATTACTCGGCCGTACTGTCCGTCGGAGTCGTTTAATGATTCATTAAGGATTACTAAGTAAAGAATTTTGTATGAAAATTCAAATTTGGAATAGGTTTAATCGTTCATTAAATGACTCTCCGCCGTACCCAGAGTCATTTAATGATTCATTAAGAATTACTAAGTAAAGGATTTTGTATGTAAATTAAAATTTGAAATTAAATCTCTCTGAGTGCGGCGGCGGCGGCGCGGCGCGGCGGTCTGTCTGAGTACGGCGGTAGAGCGAATTTTACCAACGGCAACGGAGAGTAACATTTTACTCGAGAGTTTCTTCTACTTTTCGTAAAGCGGTTTTTATAGAATACATCTACGTACCAAGTTTCAACTGTGTAGTCCTAATAGTTTTGGAATAAAGTTGCTGTGACATACGGACGGACGGACAGACAGACTTGACGAAACTATAAGGTTTCCTTGTTTCTCTACGGAACCCTAAAAAAGGCCACTAAGCCCTCTAAACGTCATAATGACGTACATCTTAGCTGTTATATCAACTAAAATGACGTCATAGGACGTTTAGATTTAGAGGCTTTAGTTGCCTTTTTAGTTAAGTGCATTTTCCTTCTCCAAATGTTTACCAAACACGTAATAATAGGTAAGGGTAGGTATACCTACTTACCTATGTTTTATGAAACTCACGGTTTTTGAGATGGTTTTGTTTGAGGCCTGGTTTCCTTTGAGAGGGGGTTGCGTCCTTAGTTTAAGAACTGAAGCAAGCCAGTTAAATACAGTTGACACCTGCGTAACGAATAATTCCTTACCTTTGAAATAAATCTATTGGAGTTGCTTGCAGTATTAGGTAGCGGTCGCCAGCGTCTAAAAGTATACGAACGAGTGAATCCCGCTTATACTCTTGTATTGTATACTTTTAGGCGCAGGCGACCGTACATGCCGAATACATATGAATTAACCTATTAGCGTCACGCCTTTTCCCATAGCGTTTCAATACTTAATCCATTTTGCGTGATGGGGGGTAAGCCCATCGCTGCCGCAGACATGGATTAATGAAGATGATATTTTCCATCACCGTTAGAATATACGTATCACGTACTCAAGATAAATTATCTATCTCATTGTTATTTCGAACCAGCATCTCCTGCGTGAGAGCAAGCATGAAACCCACTAGACCACGGAGCTCTATATAGAAATTAGTAACCTAATTTACCTACGTAATCTTAGGTATGTGTTTATCGCGTATATCCAAGCTTCCAGCAATAATTCAAAGCTTGCACCAAAGAAAGACCGATCTCAATAATTTTCTAAATGTAAGTACTTATACCTACCTAGGTAGCCTCTCTGTATTGCTGTTGATATTGTTATAAAATATAAATGAAATACTTAACTAATTACCTAAGTAAGTACCTAATTAAATAAATATTTTACAAGCAATAAAAATAATTTACCTTAATACCTGTCGAATAATAAGCCAGCTGAATCCTTTGTTTCGAACTGTAACACCGCGACCGTAACATTATGGATGCACTTACAAAGGAAAGTTTTCGAAATTATCAGTTCCCGATACAATAATAAACAACTGACCCACTCCCAGAAAGATGTTCCTCAGACGAGGACTGTACATTATCTGTTACAATATAATTCTTAATATCTGGGTATAGTTTGCCAAAGAAAACACTGTGTCGTTATCTTTAGCGAGTGATAGCGTAATCATTAGTCGATTTTTAATCATCTTGGTAACCTAATTATCATTCGATTTGTAGATATATAGCTGAAAATCATTATAATGTATTTGTGATCAACATACAACACACCCGGAAAATAAGTAGGTAAGTAGGTACCTAAGTAAATAACTTTAGTACTTATACCAAAACTAGTTTAATTTTAGGTACCTAGGTAGGTACCACTTATATTTGAGGTAAATAGGTCATCCCTGTTGACCCCCAATAGTATGGAGGAATTGGGGAGTGAGAATAAAGTTACTTTAGTGAAATTGGAAGTCAAAGATTTCCTGCAAGCTACACACTGTTAAGTACTGTACCTGTAGAATTAATGCGTGACGTCAATCAAGATACAAGATAACACAATCAACCTCCAAAAGTTTCGTTAAGTTAATAGGTACTACCAGTAGAAGGTACCTTTAACGAGGTACCTGACGACTTGATTAAAGACAAGTTTTTTATTGTTCTGAGCCCTTGAGTATGCCTTGAGTGTTAGAAAATGATTCCACTTCAGCCAGTCTGTGGCTTCAGTCAACCTCAATGATTGAAAACGTTTTGCGGAAAAAATAAATACCATACATGCTTTGGGCTATGGACTCTGGACAAATAGCCACCCATTATTTTTCTGTGTAGCCACCCCACCCGTCTCACAGCATCCCTAACGGTCACAGACTTGTCTAACGGTAAGCCTGCCGATACAATACACCTAATACCTAAGTCTAACATGACCCCAGTGCATGTCGCATGCACAATTGCACATAATTATAACGTCATTTTTAATAAGGTCACATGTAATTCGAAATATCGTCGTTTTATAGGATTTTAAATTCCCCATTTTTACACTGGGGCCAGCCATTTTTTTAAAGCCCTCTCTCTTTAAGGTTTTCTTTGCTTCTACCATCTTCTACGCTATCCTGAATAGTTGCTTATGAATATACAATTGTCACTTTGTCGATACCTACCTAATGTAAAATTACGGATATGGGTATGTAATGAATGGGTATGTATGGGCCATCTGCTCTCTACTCGCCTTGCCGAATGTCCCCCTGTTCACTTCCACCTGAGCCTTAAATATTGTTATCCGCTTACCGAAGACGACAATCAACCCCTTTGGAAGCCGAAGTCTGAATTCAAACGGAAAACGGAACGCCTGCACTGGCAAGAGCCCGGCTGATGACATCATTTAGTGCTGCATGGCGCGACAGGCGGCACGCGCTGCGGCGACATGCCAGTCCATGGTGGCCCAGTTGTTCAACGCCTCCACCACAGCGGCAGCGATGTGACTCGTTTGTCTTGGCCCCCAGCCTAAGAATTACTGCCAAACTGAAAGTCGTCCTCTCCAGCAGAGTCCCTAAGCTCGCCGAGGGGAGCGCATTCAGCCAGTAACCCGACTCCGGCTCACAGGTGGCCAAGAGACGAGCCCGCTCTGTGCTCTATGATAAACCTCTAAAGAATATTATGGGGACCAGTAGTGCCGCAGCAAGTTCCGAATCATACCTCAAAAGTTGTATTTTTCGTAATTCACGAAATACCACAGAGTTATTCGAGCTTGTATTTACAGACGGAATTCGGATACGCAGTCACGAAAGAATCCATACTCAGTAGCAGAATGAAAGAGTGAATGAGATGAATTTTAGAAGATCTGAAAAATAGAAAGCAAGTCAATTTTGAAGTTTCATATAATTGCTTGATTGTTAAATGCCCGTTTCGCGGGTGTAGTGTTGTATCTTGCACTCAGGATACATTTTGGTTTTATTAACGGACAACCGTTCAAATAATATAATACTGTAGGTAGGTACACAATCAAGTTAATTGCGGTTTGTAATTTTAAAAAATAAAGTCAAAAAGTGATTATAAATTTACAAAATGTAGAAGATCATCTCCGCTTCAAGCTTGAGGCTTATGTCATTCATGATCATGATATTCCTGATCTATACTGACCAGCCAAAGGTCCCGACCTTTAGCCTAGTAAATATTTCACTTGTTGACCGTAACAAGCCAAACATATTAGCCGGTCGTCCGGTGACCCGACTGTACAAGTAGTACACTATACTGTATTGTGTTGCGTAGGGCCCAAGATAACCTATGCTCGGAGTACTCTCTGGATGTTGATATCTACAAACACTCCAAGCATAATAAAGTCCCTGTATGAGTAGGACAAACGGCTTTGTGAAACTAATTTACAGTTTCCGAACATATTTCTTCATAAGTTATGTTAATTAGACTTAACTTGTTGCAAATGCACTGTATAGAGGGCACCTACTCTACCTACTTACAATTCCAACACATGTATAACGAAAGTCTGTCTTTTAGTAGGTACTGTGAGAATGTTAGCAGGAACGTTGTCCAGAGAGCAACCAGTTAATCCAGCCAGTGCTCAATTTTCCATTTACAACACAATATTGAGTCTATTGAAGTCTTCATACAATGCTGCCTTTGTAAAGTATCTTGCACGTTGGACCCTCGTCCGCACAGCAACCAATGCCGATCTTGAACTTAAGGACCGCAACATAACAGGTTGTAATAGGACAGCCGTAGGCCGTTCAACCGGACTGATAGAGAAATAGTTATCACGCCGGACTGCGGTGAGCCCTCGGCCGGCCAAGATGCTATCGGTGCCGTTATTTATTGCGCATGCAAATTATATTCCTGTGCGTGAAGCGCCCTGGCGATCCCACTATCATACCTAACTTATCGCGCCCGCTCCTGACGACAAAATCACCGGCCATTATACAATCTGCACACGAGATAATGCTGCGTGAGATCGTCACTCCACGATCCGCGGGAGACAGTAGTCTATCATAAATGTTAACTGGCATACACGTTCCATGGCGTGCTTTTGAGCGGAAAATCAATTCCGGCCGTGGTGTAGCGACCGGCATCCACCGTGAGTCACCGGATTGCCCGCGTGAGTTACTTTTACCGTTAGTACTCCACTCTACTCTACTCGAGTACTTATACTGCTAGCCTCCGCGCGCGCAAAAACCTCGACGCGCGATCTGATTTTACTTGAAACTTAAGTCATGGCAAAATGCTCGTATCTCTTAACACGTTAAGTATTTGTTTTGCTGCATTACACATTGATTGTTTACCTCATCAGTACCGAATGACTCATTGCACTGATTGTAAAAAAAAAACATTTCCTTGTAGTTCACCAATGTAAATAACATGTTTCAATCCTTGTCGAGTCCATTGTGTGATATCGCAATTAAAGGACCTTATTATATTTTCGAAATAAACTGTACAGACAAAGCCTGCAAAGTCATTTCCTGTGAGCTCCCATACACCATGGAAATGGGGGAATCATTGTTATTGTTCCGGATCGGCGTTCAGCGAACATGATCGAAAATGGCCCTTGTTACCACTCATTATGAATAGAATAACCATACAAACACTGTATGTATAGGGAATGTCGGTCTGTTCTGTACTGTAGACTGTAGATAGTGTTAGGATAGCTCGTTTAGTCTCTTGTCTCGTTCACTCCCGCATGGTGCCTCGCCCCAGGTCGATGATCTCGCTCACATACATCGTTCGCTGCATGCATGTAATTAGTTGATCCTTCGAATGACGTCTCCCTTTTTATAAACACACCGGTTTATTGTCTACCACATTTATGTGTCACGGACGTCGTCGTCCGTCGTCGACTACGTCTCTACATACAAAAGAAAATGGTTACTTTGAACTAAAACCTTGGTAGTTTCAACATCAACAGTGTAAAACAGAGTTGTTAAATATTGCAACTATCAAACCTAGCAAAACTATCAGAGCTAGGATAAGATCAACACAACAGAATCTATTTTTAGCATCTTAAGTTAACTTTGGCAATGGCAAGTTATCGAGAAAGGGTAATATTCATTCATATCATAATCATTCACTTACTTCAAATATGTAATTGATTTTCACAACCCTTTCTTATTTCCAATCTTTGATATTTAATTTAAGGTGCTCCTAAACGGGCCAGGTTTTGCTGCAACATGTGGCCGGCAACTATTGGTTCTTTCACTAACATGTGAGTAAGACACCAATAGTTGCCGGCCACATATTGCAGCAAAACCTGGCCCGTTTAGGAGCACCAGAGAAAGACATAAAATAGTTGGCGGCCACATATTGCAGCGAAAAAATATGGCCCGTCCAGGAGCTCCATTAGCAATATCTTAGATTATATTATAGTTGTTATTATTATTATCGTATTGTTGGTCACAAGAACCACACATATGAGTTAAAATGACTTCTCATGAAGTTAGTAGTGAGTGATTCTATCTATAATACTTATAGGTAGGCTTCCTTTTTCTCATAATAAGTGAAGGATGACTGAATGACCACTGACCGAGTCATCAACTGTGACACTTATCGGTAGGTACCAAAACCAACACCAAACATAACTCAGACATGCTTTTGGCATTACGCATAATTGAATTAACATATCATCAGAATAATTTAGAGCGATGTCGATTACACAAATCAAAGCGCGGAAATCAATACCAAAATAATTACAGACCGCAAATAGCCAAAACTAACACGCTCGAGACAATGAATTAGCATTATTGATTGACATGTGTGGGGTACTAACAAGAGTCGGTCCAACAGCTGCCAAATGTGCGTAGTTAGAGCAAATGTCGCGTGCATCTGCGGCGGAGGCGGCGGCGTCCGACACGGACAGGGCGAGGCGTGTCGTCGTTTCTTTCTACTTCAGTAAACAAAGCCGGCCTTGTGCGCTCGTATCGTTTTATTGTTCGCCGCAGGGCATTGCGGTTGCAAGGCGCAGCGAGACCAGGAAAAGAAAATGGTCGCCTCCAGAGGAAGTGTTTTCTTTTCATCTCTTCTGATGGCATCGAACGGCTTCGCGGCTGTCTTTGACCGAGGGTGAAAATGAAAATTAAACACAAACGGCTTGTATTTGACTACTGGAGTACATAACGGATAACAGCTCCAACGGATGTCGATGTCTGCGATATTGAAAAGTAGATTTACCACTTGACAGAGAGAGCATTTGTAAAGCGTGTTGAAGGCACTTATGATTAGTTTACCCACTAGATTTAGATGCGTTTATTTTACTTTCAGATAAATACCAGATTATGGTGGCCTTTGCAGTCGAAATGCTGTAAACCCTGTGTATAATTTATAAATATTGTGCACGTGAAAATTATCGCAAAAGCAATATTTTATGTTAAGTCGAGTATTAGATTATCCTGTGACAACCCTAGCTTCTATATTTGCAATACAATATGCCTTCGATCTTGATCACTGAAGGGTGAACTACGTATCTCATAAAAATGGGCGTCAATCTGCCGTGACAAAAAATGGCAGTATAAATTGCATTGCGCATTGATATATCCCCTCAGTCGTCGTTAGGATTTCCTAGATCGCACACATTACCTAGATCGTCCTGTGCCGCCATGGCAGATCAGGTAAATGCGTATGCGTAGTTGAGTGAGTTCACGGTTTTACGATTTATTCCGAAATAGACTAAACCGTATCGTTCACCTTTACAGGCGGCCGAAGCGACGCCCGAGACAGTGGAAAGCAAACCTACAGAGGAAGCCAAGCCCGAGCAGGCCAAGGAGGTCAAGACGCCAGAGACCCCGGTCACCGAGCCCATGACCAACGGCAGCAGCGCGCCCGAGACGCCCAAGGCGGAGGCGCCCGCCGCGGCCGCGCCACCCACGGAGCCCGAGCAGCTGCCCCTCAACGGCCTATCCATACAAGACACCAAAGAGGTACCCGAGGCGGCCGAGCCCGTAGTGGAGAGCAAACCCGCCGCGCCCGCGGCCGAGGCGCCGGCGCCCGCCGAGACAGAGGTTTGTGCTGACCCCGCGCCCCTAGTAGAGTCCGCCCCCCCGCCGCTCCCCGCCAACCCCCCTCCCTCGTCCGTGGCCTCCTTCGCCGCCAGCACCATGGCGCCCGAGCTGCACGCGGCCGCACCCGCACCCGCACCGCCCGCACCCGCCGACACTATCGAGCCGCTAGTCGCGGAGACCGAAGCGCCCCTCGTCGATAACGCTGCCCCCGTTCTAGCGACTGTCGAGAATGTTCCAACAGAAATTACCGATTCCGAACAGATCCCCGAAGATGCTCTAAGCGAAACGCCCATCGTGCCCGACGTTGAAGAGAGAGCAGCGTCTATCGTCTCTGAAGTCGAAAAGCAAGCGGAAACGATCGTCCAAGAGATTGAAAAGCGAGCAGAAACTATTGTCCCCGAAATTGAAAAGCTAGCAGACATCATCGTTCCCAAGGCGTCAGTCAAGCCGACCGAAGCTCCCGAGCCCGAAGCGGCTGAGATGAAAGACTCTATAGCCGAGCCGGTCAGGGAGGCGATAGACTCCGTGGAAGCGACGCCTCGCCAGGGACCCATGGGAGACTCCGCGGAGAACGGCGTGCCCGAAGATATCACCTACGATAACGCTGAAATTACCCAAAACGTAGTCACATCCATTCACATACCCGAGACCAACGGCATCGCAAAAGTAAACGGCAACGCCGACGAGACCGAACAAGAGAACCTGAAGAATAAGACCAAAGACTCGGTGGAGGCGCCAGAGTGCAACGGCATCCTCCCCCCGCCGCCCGCGATAGTGAAGCAGCCGCCCGCGGCGCCGGCCGGGGACTGCAGTCCCTCACCGCCGCCGCCGCCGCCGCCCACCGACGACTTGCCAGCGCCGCCGCCGCCGGCCGACTCGCCCACCGACTCGCCCACTGACACGCCACAGGTGAAGACCTCTCTTGCTCTTGTAGTGGAAACAAACCCATACCCCATCTCTGAGGAACCTCGATTGTTTGTAGTTCCATGTGCATTTTTCTAGCATGACGGGAATAACCTGAAGACCGTTTAGAGGTGTGCTCGGCTCGATAGACTCGCAAGTTTTTGTGAATAATACATATGCAACTACAGGACACCCACCCCCCCTTCCCGCTCCTGTCCTGTGCTTTCTCTGTTGTGATTGTGCGGATGTCACGACCTAAGTTTGTATGCGTCGCGGTAACGAGTCAGATGCGGACATTGTAAAGACTGACGACTGAGATATTTTTAAGGTAAAGCACGTCACTAAAGCAAGATGCAACTGTAGGTTGTGATTTCTGCACACCAAAATGTAAACAACACTATTAATATTCCGGCATGATGAGTGCTTCAGTGCTAACATGTGAAGTAATGCTAGAATTATCTCGCGAAGGTTCATCTCATTGCTCTGCACTCCACTCCATGGATATCTTCATAATATAGAACACGATATGACCGTAAAAATTACCAATATAAGAACGATTACAGTTAGAGCAATGAGATCTCTCGTGTTA